>CM017321.1:39976898-39996301 GCA_006937295.1 Carpinus fangiana
TACACAAACGAAGATCCAACAGCGGAATTCCCAGCGAAGAGCCCGAGTTTCAAAGCCGACCCATGAATGTTCTTGCCATGGTCTAGCAACAACAACTCGGCGCACGTAGAAACAACCATCAGAATGGTAAATTGGTCAAGTGGGGTATCAGATGCTCGCATTTGGAGATAAAAATCAAGGGCTTCCGAGTAATTGCCATTGGAGAAGTGGGATTTGATTACGGAGTTCCAAATAAAAGTGTCTTTGGGACACACTGAATGAAACACTTTGGTGGAAGAAGTGGGTTCGTTGAGAGAGGCATAGAGAGAGACGAGCTTTGACGCTAGGAAGAGGTTGTTGGAATTGCCACTTGTGATGATGAGAGCATGGGGTTGGAGGAGAGATTGGAGGGTTGAGGTCTGGTTAGAGAGGAAGCAGTTGAAGTGACCGTTAAGGTAGTTGGAAGTTGAATTTGTAGAGAACGGAAGAGAGAAGGGAAAGCGTTTGAAGAGGTGAGTGAGTTTTAGACCGAGCATCGGAGCTCTCTAACGGCTACTTCTTTAGGTCAGGGCCTTTTGTTAGAGCAACCTGCTCTATATTTATGAGATGAATAAACAAATAAATATTATTATAAAAAATAAAAATAAAAAAAGAGTAAAAAAGTAACAGTTTGAACTAGGGTGTCAACGCAATCCGATTTACTGGTTTTGGCCAAAACCGGAGACCGGAATTAGGGCACCCCAGTTCTTGGTTTTAGGAAATCGGAACCGGGAACCGAGTCCCAATTAACCGGGGTCTCGGTTACCAGCCGATTATGGTTTGTACGTGGTCTAATAACCGATTTTTTTTTAAAAAAAAAAATTGGCTTATTTTAGGTATTAGGCCTAAAATAATCCCATTTTTTTCACACAATTGACCCATTTTTTTTAAAAAAAATTATTAGCTTTTTTGTCCAATATGTTATTTAATTTTTGTCCATTTTTACCATCATTTATCTTCTTTAATTGTTTAATAATCACCCTGTAATCAACAGAAGGTATACTTTTCCTGATTTTTTTTTATTTTTATTTTTTAACGAATAAGCATTAAGCAATTTCATTAATAAACAAACCAAATAGGCAAATAGTCAAATACACATCATTGTTATAGTGGCATTGACACTTTTGTATATTACACTAAGTAATGATATATATGCACTCGGTTCCGGTTTCTTGGTTTTACCGGGTGCCAAAAATCGAGACCGGAACCAGTGTCTCCGATTTTTTGTTTTTTGTGCAACCAGAACCGGAACTAGCTCATCGGTTTCCCTTTTTTTTTGACACCCCTAGTTTGAACTATGAAGGTAGTAGAAATATGTATTTGGTATTACAAAATTATGCTATTGGGAAAAGAGAAGTGCTAGCTAGAAAGACAAACAAATGAATTTTTAAAAAAATTTAAACTGGCATGACAGACAAGGGAGAGAGAATTGCATTTTTTAAAAAATTTAAAAACCCTTGCCACATCGGTTTGAATTTTTTTTTTTGTTCATTTGTTTAGATCTCTAGCACTTCTTCTGAGAAAATGAAAAAAAAAAAAATGAATAGGATAATATACAGTTAGTTATGTTGGATGAATATTTTTGTCTTATCAAAAAGTGAAAAATGATAAAAAAAAAAATCATTATAATATAATTAACCGAATATTATTCAATTCAAATGAAATTAAAAGAAACGGAATGGCCTTGTCTGGTAGAATATAATCCTCTCCGAAGGACAATAAAGAACAAAAATGCTAATTAAGAGTCTCACTAAATAATGATAAAAATTTCTTCTCCCACCTAACATGGTAGGCCTTCTTTAAGTTGAATTAGAATTTCATTTCCCAACAATAAAATTTGATGTAGCTAGCCTCCCTATCAAAGAGAAAGATGAGTCACAAGTCAAATTAACAAAAAAAAAAAAAAATCACTAGATCCGTTTCGCAAATCTTTTTGTCTTAGTTACTGTAATTTGTAGATATAAAGTTTTTAATTTTTTGCATATATTGAAAAGTAAAAAAAATTATTTTTTAATATTTTTTTATTTGAATTGTGATAAAAGAAATGATATAATATAAAAAGTGGAAAAAAAAAAGAGATGTTTTTATTACTGGAAAAGTGACGTGAATAGTTAAAAAAAAAAAAAAAAAGAATAACACAAATGGAAATGAGTTAGTGGTTGTAATTATATTATACTTCAACCTGATTTTGATTAGATAAGATAATAAAGGTTTAAGTGTTCTTCTTGGACTCTACTAACTTTGTTCCAAGACGTCTACAATCAACCAACTTTGATGAAAGTTATCTCCACATGCGACAATTCTGTCGGCAGCCTACCGAAGAATTTTTATTGGAATCCATCGACTCTCCATTTCATGTAAAATAGGGAACAATTGTTTCACGATCAAAATTTTAAATTTTATTGTATTTAACTATATACATTATGTCATATTATTTAAAATAATTATCTTGGATGCGAGAGGCAGTATGGCTTTATCTGTAATTGAAGTCCCAAGCCTAAAAATCCAAAGCATTAAAGTTAAAAAAGCTAGAGGAATACTATTCTTTACACTAGATTGTTATACCAGCTTCACACACGCTGATATTGATATTTTAAGCAATTTTTTGTAACAATTACTTGAAAAATAAAAAATGCCCTAAATACTTAAAACACGCTATATAAAAATTTAGTGCGAAGAATATCGTTACTCAAAAAAGATATAAAAGTTCATTCAATTTATGGGTATCACATGACATCAAAATGATTGATAAGAACTTATTACTTCGCGGATGGGGAGGGATTGGAACCCCTATCAATACTTTGATTTTCAAGACCAACTCTTTCAATCGCTTAGACATCCGTCGCTTTCGCGCTTTGCCCACCCTATTTCTCCGAGTACTGGCAAATAGGGTTGTTGGATGTTTTTTCTTTTTTCTTTTTTAATAGAGGAAACCGTGTTACAAGACAACAAAAAATACGAGGAGTAGGCTCTCCATCAATAAGGTCCAAGCTGTAAATACAATTTTTTGATAAAATATAACCAAATAATTAAAAATGTCTCAAAAGTTAATTCGATCCAATGTTTTTTCTCTGGGCCAAAGGCTAAAGGGATTTGAATTTTTTCTAGTTTATTATGGATCAGAGAGAGAATTCAGTTTATGGCTAAAATTTATTTAAAGAAATCATAGTTTTACAAATGTGTCATTCGTCTGTCCTCCCAATAAAAAAAAATATTAATGAATATTTAAAAAATAAATAAAAACTAAAAAAAAAAAAAAAAAAGGATGGGTGGCTGGCTACCCCTTATGGAGTGGAGTGGGGGTAGGTGGGAGGTGGCTTCTGCCACCCCATGGCCCTTGGGGGGTGCTCCATGGGGGTGCCTGGAGCAACCCCAGGGGCAGAAAATATATATATATATTAGGGTTGGGATTTGGGGCTGGTTTCCCAAGGGCTCTTGGGGTGGCCGTTGCCACCCTTTTTGAGTTGAGATTTGAGAGTAGCCGAACCACCCCAAGTCCCAACTCTCTTTCTCTCTCTCTATATATATATATATTTTTTTTTTCATTTTGGTTCGGTCACCCTAATCCCAACGGTGGTGGCCAATCACCCCACAGGGAGTGGCTGGCCACCCATTCCTTTTTTTTAAAAAAAATATATATATTTTTTAGTTTTTATTTGTTTTTTAAGTATTACTTGATATTTTTTTATTGAAAAGATACGTGGCACATTTATGACTTTATGATTCTTTTTAAGAAATCGCAGCAATGAATTAAATAACCTCCGGCCCATAATAGAGTAGAGAGAAATCGGATCCAGGCTAAAGCCAATAAAGGAGCGGAATGAGTATTCCTGTTGCAGACCAAGCAGAAAATGGTTGGGCTTACATTAATTAATTTAACTAAGAAACATATTCATTGTATCGTGTGTTTGCAATCCTTCGCATTTTCCTCTTAAATTTGTGATGTAAATCTTATTCCTAGGATGATGTCATATATTCTAATCTTGCTAATAAAAACAAAGTATACAAAGTAGGTATATTAATTTAGTGGGTCTTGGTTTACAAAAATTAAAATTAAAATTAAAATTAGTGGGTCATGTTGGAGGGGCCTACAATTTGGAAATAAAAAGAAAAAAATAATATTAATTATTAGCATCTATAACAGGTAATGTGGCATAGTTAGTGGACCGTGGACCATCAAATAATTAATTCTGAAATGGGAGAACGCTCGAGGTGCTGGCTTTGACTTGACTCGATCGAGCACTTATGGCTTAACAAAAACAAAAACAAAATGACTTTAGCTTATTTATGGTTGTTCTTCTCTTATCCTTGAAGGGGATGATCTCTATTCACCATTTTGTCTATCAACAAAACCCGCCCCGTCATGTGCTTCTATCATATCTGACATCTACCAGTAACTCCAAGTATTTTTTAGAGCATCTTCAGCCGGACTTTTAAATTAATTTTTTAGTTAAATTTAACATTTTTTTTCTCCAACAATACTCATAAAAGGGGTTTGCTAGGGGTTCTTCCAGTAGTATTTTCCTGGTGTTCTTTCAGTTTTACGTAGAACATGATTTAAGAAAAAAATAAAATTGTAGTACTATTTTTTTACTAACAGATTAATTTTTATAAGTTAATAATTAGGTTATAATGCTTTAAAACTTGTTTTTGGATTCAAAATTAAAACCTAAGGGTGGAAGGTTAACGTTTTAGGAATGGTATCATCCAAAATGAACTTGATTATCCTAAATTTAGTGCTAATGCCTCAATTTTGATGCTAATGCCTCAAATTTGGTGCTAATGCCTCATATTTGATGCTAATGCCTTAAAAAAACGGTGGTGGAGGCCACTACAATTTATTTTTTCTTAAATCATGTTTTACGTAAAACTGGAAAAACACCAGAAGAACCTACGGGGAAAATCCCTAGCATTTTCTCTCATAAAATAGCATGTTACAGTACACTTTGATATTTGAGAGTTCATTATAGCACATGTTAGCAATTTTATTGTTATTATTTTTGTTCTCTCTCTCGCTTGTTTTGTTTCTCAAAACAAAAACAAACCCTCCGCACTGATTGTAATCAAACATCAACCCGGAATGAGTTTGAATATGAAGATGCAGGTGAAGACGAAAAGATGAGTGATCAAGGATATGGGTTTCATGGGTTTTTTTTGGATTTGGCTTCTAGGATGGTAGAGAGGGTGAAAAAAACAACCATATCTACCAAAAAATTAGCGATTCGAAATTTTGGGGTCTAAATTTTTGGATTATTGTTGGAATTCTTGTGGTTTCAGTTTTGAACCGTAAGGGTATTTCCTGTTTTTGAGTTTGCTTGGGGGTTGGCCAAATTGATTGGCTTGTTCTGTGGGGCATTAGTCTGGGTTGGTGATTTTAGTAGAACGGCTAGTTGTTTTGCATCTGGTATGATTGGGTTGTGTGATTTTTGGCTGAAGAAAATGTAGTTTTAAAAATATTATTTAAAGAAATAATAAAAATAATAATATTTAAATTAAGTAAAGAGTTAAAATAAATAATCTATTAGAGTGTGTAATGAAAAACAAGTAGGCCAAAATGAAAAAAAAAAAAAAATGTATATTTTAAATTGTTAAAATAGATTCTTTTATCAGAAATACTCTCATAGACTTTTAGATGTACATGTCAACTTTCAGACACGCTAAGTAGCTAAATGGGTAGCTTTTTATTGTTTGTTTGGAAGGATGAATCCTTCCAAACGCATTTGTTAGTATGAATGGAAAAATCCCTTAGAACCTTTCTTTCTTTCTTTTTTTTCCTTGTATTCCATAGGAAAATAATAATGATTTCTGGTTGAAATAGAGTAATGAGGGATTGGCCACCCAACACCCATGTGGATGCTTTTGAATAAATGATCTGAAATATTATTAAAGCTCCAAAAAGAGCAAAATCAACACCCATGTGGTTGTTGGTTGTCCAAACCTGCATGAGAGACAGCGAGAAGTTAATGCCCGAGTGCATTAACTTTGACTAGGAGTAATGAGAACCTTTGACCATATTTGCACCGAGGCTAGGTATCCATTAATAATCTTTATGAAAGAAATCCCTTTTCTCTCTCTACTGATCTCTCGCTTCTTCTTGTTCGATATATACATTAATGGATAGCCATGACCAAGAAAACATATTATATCAGTCCAACACACAGGACAAAAGTTTCTTCTAAAAAGCAAGATCCTTTGTGGTTTGATCCATTAAGTTTTATTAATTAGTTCTTCATTCATTTTTTTTAAAGGGAATCATTCCAATTTTATTGAATAAAGAGCACGAGTGTGAACATTCTTACATTACATACCAAAAAGCTTTGAGAAAATTATAGCCGAAGTTACAAGGTTATAAGTCATAGATGTTTACATAAAAATCAAATTCAAAACCTATCTATGACAACAATATCCGCTAATCCATGACTAATTTTTAGTTGTAACATTAGATTTGTTCCAGATAGATTCAACTCAATGCATAGATAATTTAACTTTTTCGGCCTTAAGAACAGAAAACCCATGCCAAAACTGATCATCCTAAGCCTGAGAGCTAGAAAACGGTTCACATCCACAACCAAAGGTCTAGACAAAGTTGTTCATTCTTTTTAATCACACCACTATAGCAATTCAATTGTCGGAAACTACATATTAACATTAAAACAAGGTGTCAATATAATTACATTAGATGGCAAGACATTTTAAAAGACACAGTACATAGAGCAAAAATTTAGACACTTTCATTGTAAAATTTGCAGAATATTACACCTACAATTATTGGTATATATAACATTAGGATTTACCGACACTGGCTTGAAAACAGAACAATTAATGTCGCTTTCATTTTGGCGTTGTCATTGATAACGTATTGTCTTTTATTTTATCTAGTGGAAGGTTTAACTGAGCATCAGTTCAAACATCCAAGATTCTTAGAGGGATAGTCAAATCTAGTTAACAGTAAGTTTTACGCTAAGAAATTCAACAGATAAAAGCCATTTGACCATATCATATATAAAGTTTTGATTAAACCACTCATTTTCCTTTCTTCTTTTTTATTTTTCTTTAGGAGGGGGGTTATAGAAGATAACCGTCCATGATCATGCAACTCGTTTGGTAAATCGTTATCAATGTTATCTTCCATCCCTACGATAATTTCCAAGCTATCTTGCCATAGCAGTAAGGCTGTTTTGGGAATAGACTGGACCGGAAGAAGTGGATTGGTACTGTAGTAAATTTGATTGATGTGAGGAAAAAAAATAAGAATGTTTTGTATAGAAAAGTGAAATTTTTTGTTTTGCAGTGATTTTTTTTATTTGAAAAGTGATAAAAAGTAATTAATGTGATATAAAAAAGTAAGAATGTTGGGGTCGATTTTGAGAAATTTTTTTTTGGATTTTACAAAGTCCAATCCGGTCCTTCCCCAAACACAACCTAAGAGTTTTTCAAAGTAGCTTATTTACTCATGCATTGCTTCAAAAACCGTTCATTTCTTAGCCTGCAAGCCAAGAAGTCATTAATTTGACCCGACCATTTATTTGGTCTATTTTAAGATTATTTTCAATGTTTTTAACTACACTTTAATAATGTGTTTTCCGTCTTCGAGAGGTAGCTCAATCGGTTGAGACCATGCCTAATGAAACGGAGGTCACTAGTTCGAATCATCTTCCTCCCTCTTGTGTGGACATAAAATTAAATTAAATTAAATTTAAAAAAAAAATGTGTTTTCCGAAGATACTTGTTCGGGTGTCGCACCCATATATCCTTCTATTTTTTTTTTCTAAACTACCCATATACCCATATATCCTTCTATATTAATATTACATTCTTGTTTGGAAAGAAAACGAGACGACCTTGACGAGTTGGACATTGAAAGTCTTGTAAGATATTCCATTAAAGTATGTCCCTTATGTCACATATATTATTGTGATTACGGTGTTTAATGACTTATTACAATTAAAGTTTATTCTATGAAATCAAATATTTTGAATTAAATTGCCGATTAATTCTTGTGGAAACAAATATTTGAATTCATTACTGATTTTATTTTATGGAATCAAATATGCTCTATTGATTAATCATTTGATTTCTATTCCTTGATGGGAGGAATAATTAAGGTAATAGCTCTAATTGAGGGTCCCTGACCTACCTATAAATAATGCCTGTGTATTCCATCAAACGGCACTCACTGATAGGCATAGGTCAGAAGAACCCCTCAATATTTTTCTATTTTGTTTTCTGAGTTTTGTAGATGTGAAGTTGTTCTTCAACTGACTTGAGCAAAGCATGGCTAGAGATATTTATATAATTATTCATTCTGCTGCTAATTTTATTAGCATTTAATTATATTTAGAATTCTTACAAGTCTGTGACATGTGGCAGACAGCTCCGAACCCTCTGGCTACGTTATTCCTTGAGATGCTGCAATTTCTTCCTTGCCAAGGAGTGTAAGCAGTGGCAGAGTGGCTAATGAGTTAACTTCTTCTTGTTGATGCTCTAGGAGAAAGGAAGAAGATGAATATTGAAGGAAACAAAAACCCATTGCTATTCTTACTCTTTTTCAGATGGAGAAATCAGTCACGGCAGAATCAGTACTTATTGTATTAAAGTGCAAGTGGAGTAAGATTTATTGGCACTATAAAGAAAAATGAGCACAGTTCCATAATCAAGTTTGAAAGAAAGTCCAATTCATCAAGTGAACAAGGAAGTCAGAATCTACTCCCCGAAAAGCTCTCTTCTCTCTCTTGAGAGAAGATTTTTTTCACTGGGTTTTTTCCACCTCCTCAGTGAGGTTTTTCCACCGCCTCTGTGCGGTTCTGTCCGGGGGAGGGGGGAGAGATTTTGTTTTCTCCTTCCTCCCCTCTTCCCCTTCGCCTAGTGCGGCCATCTCTCACCCCTCTCCGTTGCCGTTTCTTCTTTTTTTCTCTATTTTTTCCCCTGAGCTCCAGTCTTGTTTAGCCACCTAGGGTCCGCTCTACCCTGCCTAGTTGGCCTCCTCTGGCCTGTTTCCACTCCCTGCCGTCACGTCATTCTCGATTTTACGGTGGTGTTCAGCTTTGATTTTTTCCAAGCCCGATCTGTAGATCTTCGTTCCTCCACAGCTCCGACACGCCCAACCAGGGTCTTCCCCATCGTCCCAGCTACCCGTCGATGCCTTCACCGCCCTGTTCTAGCCACCACGCGCCGCCATGTGATCCGCATGCACTTGCGCGTGCATCTCACGCGCTCGTGCGTGCATCTCACACTCCTGCGCGTGCATCTCACGCGCCGTCGTGTCCACCTCGAGCTGGTGCCAGAAGCTCTCCCGCCAACCTTCGTCCGCCCTGTACTCAACCGCTGCTCAGTGGGCTTTGTTACTACTTTTTTTATTTCCTCTATATTGTTATTTTTCTGTATTTTTATTTGTTTTTTGTGGGCTTTTATCTCTCTTACATGATGTGGTTTGATCTTGAGGAGGAGATTGTTGTTGATGGTCGTCCTTCGGCTTCCCTTTGGTTCTTTGTAGTGCCTGCTTTGCAACCATCATTTCACAATGGTGGTTGTTTTACCCGCATTAGACTCTTTACGGAGTTTCATTGCATTTTACACCGCCTTGTGCGGCCCTGGAATAGGCCCAGTTTGCTTATGATTCTTTTTGAATCACTAGCAATCACTATTGCCTGTAGTTCGGTCCTTTTGAACCGGATCCAGTATTTGTTATTGTATTTGCACTACTTTTTACTATTTGGGTTTGTTGTTGGGGAACCCACCCCATGTTTGTTTTCAGGATCTATCACTTCTTTTTCCTTTCGGATTAGAAGTGGGAAAGATCATTCTCTGTAACCCTTTCCTTATTTGCTTAGAAAAAAAAAAAAAAAAAAGTCCAATTCATCCAAATAAAAAATATATAATAGTTTCTAGCTAAGTCCTACTAGCGGATTCTATGTAATGGCTTTGAAATATACCACTCAACCAATGGGGCCCATCGAGTCTAGTTTTCTTTCAAAGTTCATTAGGGTCCCACTTGCTTGTCAGACAAGTCAAGATTATCATCTCGAGATTTACCGAGGGCAGGAGTTTGACCGAAAAACTCCCGTCAAGGGTTTGGCAACCCTCCAACCCTATGGCTGTGTTTGGCAATGGATTGAACTTGAGGAAGTTGATTGGAACTGTAACAGATTTGATTGATATAAGAAAAAAAATAAGAATGTTTTGTATAAAAAAATGAAATTTTTTGTTTTGTATTGATTTTTTTATTTGAATAGTAATAAAAAGTGATTGATATAATATAAAAAATAAGAATGTTGGGGTTAATTTTGAGAATAATTTTTTAGAATTTTAAGTTGGGTCTAGTCCAGTCCATCCCCAAACAAGCCCTATGAGGCCAGCTACCAAATATGATGTACTATGAGTGGCGGAGCCAGAAAATTGGCGTTAGGGGGGGTATTTTTTTTAATAAATAAAAAAATTAATTAAAATAATTAAATATAAAAAAAAAAATGATTATTTTTCTACTTTTTGACTTTGTTTGTAAGTCCAACAAAAGGCTGGACATGGTTGCATGCATGACGCCTGTATCCCACTTTGTTTATTTTTATTTTTTATTTTTGTTTTTCATGCCTTAACTTGTTTGTTTGTGTTGTTAGTTATATTATTTTAATTATATTTTATTAATTATTTACTATTTAGGCTATACACGTGAAGTCTTGACAAAATCACGTGAAATTTTATGTTAATGAACGATGCGTGCAGTTTAGTTAAACTGTTCATCTTCTTTAACCTTTCATTTCTTTTTATTTTTCTAAAACCATTTCATTTCTCTGAAATCCTTTGATTTCATGGCTGGTCTTGGGGCATAATGATAACTATTTTTCCTTTAAAGTTGCCGAGATGGGAGTATATATACCAGTTATTGATAAAGTGCATGAAAAAAAAAATTGTACCTAGAGAGAATTTTTAGGGATTGAAGGGGGGCATCCTTGAACCCCCCTCGGCTCCACCATGCATGACCCCCTAGCTAGCCGACAGTCAATCACTCTAAGGACTCACCGTCGGTCCTCGGATAGCGTTGTTAACCAAAAGTGCCTAGACTGACAAAGTATATAAGAAAAGCATCTTCGTTTTTACTAGTCTTCGCTTATTCAAAGTCTGGCATCTTACAAGAAAATATTTAGCGGGTAAGTTTTTTTTTTTTTTTGAAATGAAACTGTGAAATTCCATTAATCAGAGAATTGTTGTTCAGCCAGTACAATGTTTCGAATACAATAAGGTGTGGAAAGCATCCAATGATGCTCCTCAACCAGTAACAGAGCCATTTTTGCCAATCTATCCGCAGCTGCATTGCCCTCTCTTCCGATATGTTGAACTCTCCAAACTGTTCCAAACAGTATAGTTTTAACGTCTTCAATCAGGTGCCCAGCTGGTGCCCAACACATGTCCTCAGATTGCAAGCTTTGAACAACACCCAACCCATCGCCTTCGAGAATCACGTTGCCATAACCCTTCTGGACAAGAAAACGTGCAGCAGTCCATGCAGCAATAATTTCAGCAGTTAACGGATCAGTAACGTGCTTATGGGTAGAGCACTTTGCGGCAATAACCGCTCCCTCATGGTCACGAACGAGAATACCGATTCCCATCAGTTTCCTGCCCACGTCCAAAGCAGCGTCCCAGTTGCACTTCAAGACGTGGGCCTGCGGCTTTGTCCATCTCCGCAGACGTGGAGAACGTGAACAGGACGTGCGCATCTGGTGGCTATCGTGCTGACTGGCAGGAAACATGGGTGCATTTGACGCCTCCAACTGCTCCGTCGCCCGTTGAAGAATCTGCACAGGGGAGAAAAACTTTCACATGAAAACCCATTGATTCCTACGGAACCAAATTTGTCGTGCAATATTAGTAAATAGGTCAATCTCTGCCTCATCTAACGGGCACACCAGACGCTCAAAAATATCCACGAACCCCGTATACTCCAGTGGCGTTTTCTGAATTCTATTGAACACCCATGCCAAACATCTTGGGCAGCCGGGCAGCTCCACAAGACATGCCCCACGGACTCAATTTCACTTTTGCAAATCGGACATAACGCGTCCGTTAAAATTTTCCGCTTGAGCAAATTCTCATTTGTAGGGAGAATATTGTTACAAGCTTGCCACATAAATAATTTGACTACTCTTGGGCCACCAATCCGCCATATTCGTCGCCATAAACCACAATGTGAACCCTCGCTAGAACTACTCCCCACATAGCGTCGACCCATTTCCGTTGCGACATGGTATGCACTTTTTACACTGAACTGTCCATTCCTTGCAGCTCCCCAAATTAATTTATCCGGTTGGGTTTTGGGCAAATTGGCAACCCACATATGAGATTGGCTTCCTCCATATTAAAAATAGCCTCCACCATAGGAATATTCCACCACCCGGCAACTTCATCAATGAGCACACACACCTTAGCATCTTCCGCTACCAACCGGGTAGGCGATTGGACAGCATGAGTGACCTTTGTGGGCAGCCACTTATCACCCCAAATACGAACAGAGTGCCCATCACCAATCCTCCATATCATACCTTCCCCAAGAAGAGACTTGGCACTCCATATGCTCTGCCAGGCATATGATGGACTTCTCCCTAAAGGAGCCTCCATATATGTACTATTTGGATAATACTTCTCCTTTATGATTTTAGCCACTAAGGAATCAGGATGTTGGATTAGCCGCCACCCTTGTTTGGCCTATAAAGCCATATTAAAAGACTCCAAATCACGGTAGCCCAATCCTCCAACATCTTTTGAACGCCCCATCTTTCCCCAATTCATCCAAGCGATCTTTTTGTCGTTGTCTTTAAGCCCCCACCAAAATTTGGACATCATTGCATTGATATCACGACATAAAGTTCGTGGTAGTTGGAACACACTCATCGTGTACGTTGGAATAGCTTGTACCACCGCCTTGAGGAGCACCTCTTTCTCGGCTTGTGTTAAGAATTTTTCTTTCCACCCATACATCTTGTCCCAGATTTTACCTTTCAACCCTTCAAAAGAGCGAACCCGGGAACGTCCCACAAGCGCTGGAAGACCCAAATAAGTCTCATATTTTTGTGTAGGTGGCACTCCAATGAGACCGGAGAGATATTCTCGAACATGTGCCTTCGTATTGCGGCTAAAAAAGATCGATGTCTTCTCTTTGTTGAGCTTTTGACCCGACGCCTTCTCATACAAATCAAACATATCCTGAATATATTGGAGCTCCGCTTCTTTCGCCTTACAAAATAATAGTTTATCATCTGCAAAAAACAAATGGCTAAGCCTCGTGCCACCCCTTGTAATGGGCAATCCCGTAAAACCCCCGAATTGTTCACCTCTCTGTAAAGCCGAACTAAGCCCTTCCGCACAAAGGATAAAAAATTATGAGGACAATGGATCTCTTTGCCTCAACCCCCGACTTGGTATGATTTCACCATAGGCTTGGCCATTTAATAAAACTGCATATTTGACGGTACGAACACACGTCATGACCAAGAAGACCCAACGTTCATCAAAACCCAATCGCCTCATGACCATTTCCAAGAAATTCCACTCCACCCTGTCGTAAGCTTTACTCATGTCAAGCTTTAGAGCCATATATCCCTCTTTACCAGAGAGACGAGAGTCCATTGTGTGAAGAGCTTCAAAAGCAATAAGGACATTTTCCGTGATTAACCTCCCTGGGATAAAAGCGCTTTGGTTCGGGGAAATAATTTCCCCCAACACCCTTTTAAGTCTGTTTGCCAACACCTTTGCAATCAACTTGTAAACAACATTGCAAAGGCTTATCGGCCGAAACTCTACAACACGACTTGGGTTTTTCTTCTTAGGGATGAGCGCAATATATGTGTTGTTTATTTCCTTGTCAAATTGGCCATTGTTTAAAAACTGTAGAACAGCATTACAGACATCCTGTCGCACCACACTCCATGAATTTTGGTAAAAAGACGCCGAAAAACCATCCAAACTCGGGGACTTTAATGGATGCATTTGCGCCAAAGCATGATCCACTTCACATTCTTCAAACCGACAAATCAACCTTGCATTCATTTCATCGGTGACCCTAGCTTGCACACCTATCGTGAATTCCTCCATACCAGCCGTCCCCTCTGTTGTAAAGAGCCCCTTGTAATAAGAGACAAAAGCTGCACTAATATCTTCCACCTTCATCAAATCCCGACCACCATCGTCTACAATCCTTTTTATGGTGTTTACCCGTCGCCGGTGACTAGCCCAAGCATGAAAGAACAGGGTGTTACGGTCACCATCTCGATACCAGCTTTGCTTTGCTCTTTGTTTCCAACGTGCGTCTTCAAATTCCAGCAACGTATCAATTTCTTGCTGAAGAGTTTTAACCGCTTCATTATGCTCTGGCCCATCCAACTCTTGTAGGTTAGCCAAGGCTTTCGTCTTATCTTTTATCAAGCATTCATTCCTCCCAAACTTCGCCCTATTCCACCTTTGGAGTTTCGATTTACACCGTTCCAGCTTCCCTCTAACCTTCTGCATAGTTGCTGCACCATCAAACTCACTTTCCCATGCCTCATGAATTAATGGCCCATAATCCTCATCCGGCACCCAACTTGCTTCAAATTTAAAACATCTTTTCCCCCGAAGTCGCCGTGATTGATGAGTAGTGAAAGAGACGAGGAGTGGATGATGATCCGAAGCTCAAGCTGCCATCACTTCGACCCCCGCTGATTTATACATATCACACCACCCACTGTTTGCTAGAGCGCGATCCAACCTCTCTTGGGTGTAAGTTTCATCATGACGGTTATTCGACCATGTAAACTGTGGACCCGTAAATCCCATATCACCCAAATAACAATAATCAAGGACATTCCGAAAATCCTCCATCTGATGTTCTTGACGTCGGCATGCACCTCATTTTTCAGCTTGATGTGTGATCTCGTTAAAATCACCTACACAAAGCCACGGGATAAGGGCAAAACTTTTTAGGAGGGACAAAAGTGACCTCCCCTCGTTTGGACGGGTTTGGGTGGCCATAGAATCCCGTAAACTTCCATGGCACATTGTTATCAGCGGTCTTCACAATGGCATTTATATGCCGTTGAGAGTAATTCTGAATTTCGAGTTCCTCTACCACTCTCCAAAAAAGAGCTAAACCCCCACTCCTTCACACAGGCTCCACCACAAAAAGACCTTGAAAACCAAATCTTACTCGTAACCGTTCCATACACGTCTTTGAACTAATTGTTTTAATAAGAAACAAAAAGTTGGGCTTCTTTTCCTGTACCATCTGGCTCAGGTCTCGAATTGTCCGAGGGTTCCCAAGCCCTCGGCAATTCCAGCTGATAAGACTCATTTGGGTTGGCAGGGCTGCACCGCAGACCCTGCCAAATCAGTTTCAGAAGTATATGCCACCACGCACTCCTTAGCGTTCTTACACTTTTTTGAGAACTCACCCTCCCCTACCAACCGAGTGACTCTTTTTTGCTTTCCCAGAGCCTTCTTATGAGTACCGTTTGTGCCAATGCCCGCCTTTGGAGAGCGAGCCCTTTTCTTCCATTGGCGTAGACTCTTCCTTCCTACTGGACCCAAGTGCTCCACCTCCAATCCTTCTGAGCCGAACTGCACATGATCACCATCCACCCCACTTTTTCCTTCAGTTGCGTGCTTAGGACATGCACCCAGTCCACATCTTTTCACTGAATGTTCAGCCACGTCGTGCTCCTGTAAGGCAATGTGCAAACCATCCACGGTTAGGCCTGTATACCCCTCATGCTCCTGAGTGACAACGTGTGGAGCACCCACGTTGGGGCCCTTATTCTCCTCCCCAGTATGAGCATACACTACACATTCCACGTCCCCAACACTATCAAAAGCAACACGTTCCACCACATGCATTTCCAAAGATGCATACACACGTTCGACAGCCCCCAACTGCACATGTTCTCCACTTGTACATTGCATGAAACCCGCAGCTACGTCCCCACATTCCATCTCCTTATTTCTCGCCGCAACTACCCCCACATGCACCATACGAGGAGACCCACTCCTCAAACATACAACAGCGGTTTTGCCCATACCCACGTGAGCTGAAGTAGAGACCCTGATGGTGCACAGCTGTGTCTTTACGTGGCCTTCATTGGTGGACGGAACAGAATCCACCATGTCCTCCACGAGCGCCCGAGCCACCTCTCCTAACTGTTCAACATTTTTTGCATGGAGGGAAACCGAATTCCCCCTATACCCTCTGTGCTCATGACTTGCCATGTGCTGATTACTGCTAGGAAACCCGGAGGACCCCGTGAACGGGCTCCCCATCCGATTGCCACCACTCCTAGCACTAGAGCCACCGCCATCAATCCCCTTAACCACTAAATGAGTAATATTTCGCCCGTCATCAAGAAATAAACCCGACCCACCACCGTAACCTCTGCGCCGACCATCATCAGCCCTTAACCCAACACCTCACTGCTTCATATCCTCCGCTACACTCAGCCTTTTTTGCCGTGGTATAGGGCATCCCTTGTCACCATGAACAATTCGCCCACACTTAAAATAGAACATAGGCAGTTTCTCATACCTGAAGGAAACCCAATGTGAATTTCCTTCTAGCCTGAGAGCTCTACCTCGTTCTAAAGGCTTTGCAATATCAATCTCCACACGAATCCATAGGCATCGCCCCCAGCCAACCCCATCACCAGCCAAATCGACTTCCACCAATCGCCCCAACGACTCCCCAATTTTCACGGCTATCCCTTTGGTCATACAAAGAAGGGGAATGTCATGTACTTGCACCCAGAACTGATAGTGCTTGAAAGCCATCTGAGTGGGAGGAGTTCACCCATCAAATTCGTTGAGAACTATAATATAGCGATCGAAGGACCAGGGTCTCCCATCCAGAACTCTCTGCATGTCATCCTCCTCCTCAAACTCAAAAAGCAAAATATTATCATCCAACTCCTTGAAAATTACTCCCCTTCTTGTACGCCAAACTCTGGTAAGCACTTCCTTGAATGCTTCTTTATTCACCCTCTTTGCCATCCAAATCCGCCCTACGAGACACCGCCCTCCTTGAACCCGAACCTCTTCAATCTCCCCTTCAGTAATCGTAATACCAGCTTTTTCACCCTCCGAGAGAGAGATGTTTCAACATAATTCCTCCAATTGCTCC
This sequence comes from Carpinus fangiana, assembly GCA_006937295.1. Taxonomy (NCBI): domain Eukaryota; kingdom Viridiplantae; phylum Streptophyta; class Magnoliopsida; order Fagales; family Betulaceae; genus Carpinus; species Carpinus fangiana. Next base: position 39,994,051 of record CM017321.1, read on the forward strand.
GCCATAATCCACCACCCTCCTTCTCCAAATTGTCTACCTAACCCTTCGCTGCCGCCAAAACGGTAGAAGGTTCAAACCTCGCCACTAGTCACTACTCAGAGAGAACCTAGAGAGAAACTAGGGAGGACTTCATTTGATTGAAGTACTTTTACTCAAAAAAATGACTTTAAACCATCCAACCACTTCTTAATTATAAGAGTTGTCAAATAGTTGAAGGCCTAGCATGAACTTTCAACCCACGTTGCAACATTGCAGTAAAAGGCACATGTCAAAAGTAATAGAACAATTGTACGATAGTCCGAAGTCTAGCATGGATTTTCAGCACAAATTGCTTCATTGCTATGAGAGGAAAAGCTACTAAAACATAGGCTCTATTTGTTTCGACGTAAAATGTTTTTAGTCGAAAATATTTTCTAGAAAAATTATTTCTTAAAAAATATTTTACGGTGTTTGGCGCGTATGAAAAACCACAATATATATTTCATTAAATCATATCAAACTTTAAATGACGAAAATGTCTTGACCAAGTCCTGGTAGTGACATAGCCAAGTCCTGACCGATCCTGGTGGTGTCGTAATCAGGTACCAGTGGAGCACTCCTAACATAGTGATTAGTGTTGATTGGTGATCAATGAGATATATGGGTTAGGCTTTTCTAGCAACAAAAATAACATTAAATATTGCTGCCTCAATCCACACCCACTTAACAAATTTAAGCCCACCATTATTTCGTCATGCATTTTGCGTGACTCAATTGATCACACTAACCAAATTGGTATTTGATTTGTTTAAAACAAAGAGTGCGTTAAAAAACTTGTGTCTTCAACTCTCATAGTCTTTTCTCTTTTTCCTCTTCTTTGCATATTGAACGTTAAGGCTTAGAAAATATCACATGCATCCATGGCTCACGCTAATAACAAATTAATATGATTGTCCACATAGCTCAACTAATAAAATAGAGGCTCAATTGACAAGGTGGCCAACTAGTCGTGTGAAACGAGGGCAGTGGGGGGAGTGACTTATTTATTAAATTAGCTCTTAATTTGAAGTTTTGGTTGGTTTTTTAGACATCTGTTCACTTGTATGTATGATTCATTTCAAGCACATTACCTTTTGTTTTGAATAATAATGTGTGGTTGTTCATATTGTGTTAGGTGCAATACCAAATGAGATTGGTAATCTACAAAACCTTGAGACCTTCGCTATCGGTTGTTGCAACTTCAATGGTTCAATTCCATTTGAAATCTTTAATATCTCAACAATACGAGTAATTAGCATGCCCTTAAATAACCTCTCAGGCCAACTTCCATCAAATGCAGGACTCTTCCTTCCAAATTTTCAGTATCTTTATCTTTATTCTAACAAACTGAGTGGAAAAATACCTAGCTCTATCTATAATGCTTCGAAACTCATTGAATTGGATCTAGGATACAACTCATTATTGGGCTTAATTCCTAAACCACTTGGTAATTTAAGGCTCCTCGAGTGGCTCAACATAGCAGAAAATAATTTGACCATTGAATCATCTACTCCAGGATTCAATTTTTTCTCTTCTTTGTCAAATTTGGCATATCTAAAATTTTTAGGCTTGTCAGATAATCCATTGAATGGCGTCCTTCCTAGTTCCATTGGAAATCTCTCCACTTCTCTTCAACGACTTTACATAGCTAATTGCAATATTAAGGGCATCATTCCAAGAGATATAGGAAATTTAAGCAACTTGATGATTTTGGATTTAAGTCTCAATAAATTGGATGGACCTATTCCAAAGACAGTGGGAAGATTGCACAAGCTTCAAGGTCTCGCTCTTTCTAATAATAGACTAGAAGGTCCCATCCTATCCGATCTTTGTCATTTAGAGAGCATGTTCCTGTTGGATTTAGGTGGTAATGAGCTTTCTGGACTTATTCCTGCATGTGTAAGTAATCTCACATTTCTAAGACATCTTTACTTAGGCTTCAACCAATTAACTTCCACGATTCCCTCGAGCTTGTGGAGCCTTACATATATCTTGGAGGTCAACCTCTCATCAAATTATCTAAGTGGCCCTCTCTCATTAGAGATTGGAAATTTGAAGGTCTTGAAAGTATTAGAGTTATCAAGAAATCAACTATTTGGTCATATCCCAGCAACAATTGGTGGCCTCAAAGACCTAGCTAATCTCTCCTTGGCGAACAATAAATTCGAAGGCTCAATTCCTGAATCATTTGGTGAACTAGTAAGCTTGGAATTCTTGGATCTTTCTAGTAACA
>CM017321.1:39996401-40027914 GCA_006937295.1 Carpinus fangiana
GCCAGTACAATGTTTTGAATACAATAAGGTGTGGAAAGCATCCAATGATGCTCCTCAACCAGTAACAGAGCCATTTTTGCCAATCTATCCGCAGCTGCATTGCCCTCTCTTCCGATATGTTGAACTCTCCAAACTGTTCCAAACAGTATAGTTTTAACGTCTTCAATCAGGTGCCCAGCTGGTGCCCAACACATGTCCTCAGATTGCAAGCTTTGAACAACACCCAACCCATCGCCTTCGAGAATCACGTTGCCATAACCCTTCTGGACAAGAAAACGTGCAGCAGTCCATGCAGCAATAATTTCAGCAGTTAACGGATCAGTAACGTGCTTATGGGTAGAGCACTTTGCGGCAATAACCGCTCCCTCATGGTCACGAACGAGAATACCGATTCCCATCAGTTTCCTGCCCACGTCCAAAGCAGCGTCCCAGTTGCACTTCAAGACGTGGGCCTGCGGCTTTGTCCATCTCCGCAGACGTGGAGAACGTGAACAGGACGTGCGCATCTGGTGGCTATCGTGCTGACTGGCAGGAAACATGGGTGCATTTGACGCCTCCAACTGCTCCGTCGCCCGTTGAAGAATCTGCACAGGGGAGAAAAACTTTCACATGAAAACCCATTGATTCCTACGGAACCAAATTTGTCGTGCAATATTAGTAAATAGGTCAATCTCTGCCTCATCTAACGGGCACACCAGACGCTCAAAAATATCCACGAACCCCGTATACTCCAGTGGCGTTTTCTGAATTCTATTGAACACCCATGCCAAACATCTTGGGCAGCCGGGCAGCTCCACAAGACATGCCCCACGGACTCAATTTCACTTTTGCAAATCGGACATAACGCGTCCGTTAAAATTTTCCGCTTGAGCAAATTCTCATTTGTAGGGAGAATATTGTTACAAGCTTGCCACATAAATAATTTGACTACTCTTGGGCCACCAATCCGCCATATTCGTCGCCATAAACCACAATGTGAACCCTCGCTAGAACTACTCCCCACATAGCGTCGACCCATTTCCATTGCGACATGGTATGCACTTTTTACACTGAACTGTCCATTCCTTACAGCTCCCCAAATTAATTTATCCGGTTGGGTTTTTGGGCAAATTGGCAACCCACATATGAGATTGGCTTCCTCCATATTAAAAATAGCCTCCACCATAGGAATATTCCACCACCCAGCAACTTCATCAATGAGCACACATACCTTAGCATCTTTCGCTACCAACCGGGTAGGCGATTGGACAGCATGAGTGACCTTTGTGGGTAGCCACTTATCACCCCAAATATGAACAGAGTGCCCATCACCAAACCTCCATATCATACCTTCCCTAAGAAGAGACTTGGCACTTCATATGCTCCGCCAGGCATATGATGGACTTCTCCCTAAAGGAGCCTCCATATATGTACTATTTGGATAGTACTTATCCTTTACGATTTTAGCCACTAAGGAATCAGGATGTTGGATTAGCCGCCACCCTTGTTTGGCCAATAAAGCCATATTAAAAGACTCCAAATCACGGTAGCCCAATCCTCCAACATCTTTTGAACGCCCCATCTTTCCCCAATTCATCCAAGCGATCTTTTTGTCGTTGTCTTTATGCCCCCACCAAAATTTGGACATCATTACATTGATATCACGACATAAAGTTCGTGGTAGTTGGAACATGCTTATGGTGTACGTTGGAATAGCTTGTACCACCGCCTTGAGGAGCACCTCTTTCCCGATTTGTGTTAAGAATTTTTCTTTCCACCCATATATCTTGTCCCAGATTTTGCCTTTCAACCCTTTAAAAGAGCGAACCTGGGAACGTCCCACAATCGCCGGAAGACCCAAATAAGTCTCATATTTTTGTGTAGGTGGCACTCCAATGAGACCGGACAAATATTCTCGAACATGTGCCTTCGTATTGCGGCTAAAAAAGATCGATGTCTTCTCTTTGTTTAGCTTTTGACCCGATGCCTTCTCATACAAATCCAATGTATCCTGAATATATTGGAGCTCCGCTTGTTTCGCCTTACAAAATAATAGGCTATCATCTGCAAAAAAAAAAACAAATGGTTAAGCCTCGTGCCACCCCTTGTAATAGGCAATCCCGTGAAACCCCTAGATTGTTCACCTCTTTGTAAAGCCGAACTAAGCCCTTCCGCACAAAGGATAAAAAAGCATGGGGACAATGGATCTCCTTGCCTCAACCCCCGACTTTGTATGATTTCACCATAGGCTTGGCCATTTAATAAAACTGCATATTTGATGGTACGAACACACGTCATGACCAAGAAGACCCAACGTTCATCAAAACCCAATCGCCTCATGATCATTTCCAAGAAATTCCACTCCACCCTGTCGTAAACTTTACTCATGTCAAGCTTCAGAGCCATATATCCCTCTTTACCAAAGAGACGAGAGTCCATTGTGTGAAGAGCTTCAAAAACAATAAGGACATTGTCCGTGATTAACCTCCCTGGGATAAAAGCGCTTTGGTTCGGGGAAATAATTTCCCCTAACACCCTTTTAAGTCTGTTTGCCAACACCTTTGCAATCAACTTGTAAACAACATTGCAAAGGCTTATCGGCCGAAACTCTACAACACGACTTGGGTTCTTCTTCTTAGGGATGAGCGCAATATATGTGGTATTTATTTCCTTGTCAAATTGGCCATTGTTTAAAAACTGTAGAACAACATTACATACATCCTGTCGCACCACACTCCATGAATTTTGGTAAAAAGACGCCGAAAAACCATCCGGACTCGGGGACTTTAATGGATGCATTTGCGCCAAAGCATGATTCACTTCACATTCTTCAAACCGACAAATCAACCTTGTATTCATTTCATCGGTGACCCTAGCTTGCATACCCATCATGAATTCCTCCATACCAGTTGTCCCCTCCGTTGTAAAGAGCCCTTTGTAATAAGAGACAAAAGCTGCACTAATATCTTCCACCTTCGTCAAATCCCGACCACCATCATCTACAATCCTTTTTATAGTGTTTCTCCGTCGTCGGTGACTAGTCCATTCATGAAAGAACGGGGTGTTACGGTCACCATCTCGATACCAGCTTTGCTTCGCTCTTTGTTTCCAACGTGTGTCTTCAAATTCCAGCAACATATCAATTTCTTGCTGAAGAGTTTTAACCGCTTCATTATGCTCCGGCCCATCCAACTCCTGTAGGTCAGCCAAGGCTTTCGTCTTATCTTTTATCAAGCATTCATTCCTCCCAAACTTCGCCCTATTCCACCTCTAGAGTTTCGATTTACACCGTTCCAGCTTCCCTCTAACCTTCTGCATAGCTACTGCACCATCAAACTCACTTTCCCATGCCTCTTGAATTAATGGCCCATAATCCTCATCCGGAACCCAGCTTGCTTCAAATTTAAAACATCTTTTCCCCCGAAGTCACTGTGATTGATGAGTAGTGAAAGAGACGAGGAGTGGATGATGATCCGAAGCTCTAGCTGCCATCACTTCAACCCCCACTGATTTATACATATCACACCACCCACTGTTTGCTAGAGCGCTATCCAACCTCTCTTGGGTGTAAGTTTCGTCATGACGGTTATTCGACCATGTAAACCGTGGACCCATAAATCCCATATCACCCAAATAACAATCATCAAGGACATTCCGAAAATCCTCCATCTGACATTCTCGACATCGGCATGCACTTCGTTTTTCAGTTTAATGCGTGATCTCGTTAAAATCACCCACACAAAGCCACGGGATAGGGGCAAAACTTTTTAGGAGGGACAAAAGTGACTAGGACTCCCCCAGTTTGGACGGGTCTGGGTGGCCATAGAATCCTGTAAACTTCAATGGCACATCGCTATCAGCGGTCTTCACAATGGCATTTATATGCCGTCGAGAGTAATTCTGAATTTCGAGTTCCTCCGTCACTCTCCAAAAAAGAGCTAAACCCCACTCCTTCCCACGGGCTCCACCACAAAAAGACCTTAAAAACAAATCTTACTCGTAACCGTTCCATACACGTCTTTGAACTAATTGTTTCAATAAGAAACAAAAAGTTGGGCTTCTTTTCCTGTACCATCTGGCTTAGGTCCTGAATTGTCCGAGGGGTTCCCAAGCCCTCAGCAATTCCAGCTGATAAGACTCATTTAGGTTGGCAGGGCTGCACCTCAGACCCCGCCAAATCAGTTTCGGAAGCATATGCCACCACGCACTCCTTAGCGTTCTTACACTTTTTTGGGAACTCACCCTCCCCTACCAACCGAGTGACTCCTTTTCGCTTTCCTAGAGCCTTCTTATGAGTACCGTTTGTGCCAATGCCCGCCTTTGGAGAGCGAGCCCTTTCCTTCCATTGGCGCAGACTCTTCCTTCCTACCGAACCCAAGTGCTCCACCTCCATTCCTTCTGAGCCTAACTGCACATGATCACCATCCACCCCACTTTTTCCTTCAGTTGCGTGCTTAGGACATGCACCCAGTCCACGTCCTTTCATTGAATGTTCAGCCACGTCGTGCTCCTGTAAGGCAACGTGCAAACCATCCACGGTTAGGCCCGTATACCCCTCATGCTCCTGAGTGACAACGTGTGGATCACGCACGTTGGGGCCTTTATTCTCCTCCTCATTACGAGCATACACTACATGTTCCACGTCCCCAACATTATCAAAAGCAACACATTCCACCACCTGCATTTCCAGAGATGCATACACACATTCGACAGCCCCCAATTGCATACGTTCTCCACATGTACATTGCATGAAACCCGCAGCTACGTCCCCACATTCCATCTCCTTGTTTCTCACCGCAACTACCCCCACATGCACCATACGAGGAGACCCACTCCCCACACATATAGCAGCAGTTTTGCCCATACCCACGTGAGCTAAAGTAGAGACCCCGATGGTGCACAGCTGTGTCTCTACGTGACCTTCATTGGTTGACGGAACAGAATCCACCACGTCCTCCACGAGCGCCCGAGCCACCTCTCCTAACTGTTCAACATTTTCTGCATGGAGGGAAGCCGAATTCTCCCTATGCCCTCCGTGCTCCTGACTTGCCACGTGCTGATTACTACCAGGAAACCCGGAGGACCCCGTGAACGGGCTCCCCATTCGCTTGCCACCACTCCTAGCACTAGAGCCACTGCCATCAATCCCCCTAACCACCGAGTGAGTAATATTTCGCCCATAATTAGGAAACAAACCCGACCCACCACCGTATCCTCTGCGTCGACCATCGTCAGCCCTTAACCCAACACCCCACTGCTTCATATCCTCAGCTGCACTCAGCCTTGTTCGCCGTGGTATAGGGCATCCCTTGTCACCATGAACAATTCGCCCACACTCAAAATAGAACATAGGCAGTTTCTCATACCTGAAGGAAACCCAATGTGACTTTCCTTCCAGCCTGGGAGCTCTACCTCGTTCTAAATGTTTTGTAATATCAATCTCCACACGAATCTGTAGGCATCGCCCCCAGCCAGCCCCATCACCTGCCAAATTGACTTCCACCAAGCGCCCCAATGACTCCCCAATTTTCACGGCTATCCCTTTGGTCATACAAAGAAGGGGCATGTCATGTACTTGCACCCAGAACTGAGAGTGCTTGAAAGCCATCTGAGTGGGAGGAGTTCGCCCATCAAATTCGTTGAGAACTATAATATAGCGATCGAAGGACCAGGGTCTCCTGTCCAGAACTCTCCGCATGTCATCCTCCTCCTTAAACTCAAAAAGCCAAATATTATCATCCAACTCCTTGAAAATTACTTCCCTTCTTGTACGCCAAACTCTGGTAAGCACTTCCTTGAATGCTTCTTTATTCACCCTCTTTGCCATCCAGATCCGCCCTACGAGACACTGCTCTCTTTGAACCCGAACCTCTTCAATCTCCCTTTCAGTAATCGTAATACCAGCTTTTTCACCTTCCTAGAGAGAGATGTTTCCACATAATTCCTCCAATTGCTCCGCCATAATCCACCACCCTCCTGCTCCAAATTGTCTGCCTAACCCTTCGCTGCCGCCAAAACAGTAAAAGGTTTAAACCTCGCCACTAGTCATTACTTAGAGAGAACCTAGAGAGAAACTAGGGAGGACCCATAATAATCTTACTAATTATTTAGCGGGTAAGTTGGGTAAGGCTTCAATACACACACACACACACAAAAAAAAAAAAAAAAAAAGAAAAAAAAAAGAGGATATTTTCTTAACCTGTCTTATGCCAAGTCAACAAATTTTTTTTTGAGAGAATTTTTAGGGATCGAAGGGGGCATCCTTGAACCCCCGTCGGCTCCACCATGCATGACCCCCTAGCTAGCCGAAGGTCAATCACTCAAAGGACTCACCGTCGGTCCTCGGATAGCGTCGTTAACCAAAAGTGCTTGGACTAACAAAGTATATAAGAAAAGCGTCTTCGTTTTTACTAGTCTTCGCTTATTCAAAGTCCAGCATCTTACAAGAAAATATTTAGCGGGTAAGTTGGGTAAGGCTTCAATACAAACAAAAAAAAAAGAGGATATTTTCTTAACCTATCTTATGCCACGTCAACAATTTTTTTTTTTTGACGTGTTGAGGTTGCTAGGCTGACGTGTTGATTGTTTGTTTTATGATTTGCAGCTAATGTGGAGAAGTCATACAATGAGAAAGCTATTGATGTGAATTGAGCAATGTTTGACAATTTATAGTTGGTAGCTTATAAATATTTTGTTCTTGTTTTGTTAATCTTTATAGTTAAATGTAATTATATCTAGGGGACCGTAATTATCTTTTTTTCCCATGAACTATCAACTTTACATTACACCCCCCATAAACTACCATTTTGTTACCAAAACTCCTATTCCGTTAGTCAAAGTCGTTAAGTCGATTAACAGTACCTGTGAATAGTGTTGTAAACAATGTTGTAATCATGAACAGTGTCATAAATAGTATCGTGAACAGTATGATTGACCGTTAGACTTAACGGCCTTGACTAACAGAATGGGGGTTTTGATAACGAAATGGTAGTTCATGAAAGGTGTAATATAAAGTTGATAGTTTATGAGAGAAAATAGTAAGGGGTTTGCTAGGGGTTCTCCTGGCGTTCTCTCAGTCTTACGTAGAACATGATTTAAGAAAAAATAAAATTGTAATAGCGTTTTTTTGCTAATAGATTAATTTTTATTAGTTAATATTTAAGTTATAATGCTTTAAAACTTGTTTTTGGATTCAAAACTAAAATCTAAAGGTGAAAAGTTAACCCTTTAGGGATGGTATCACCCAAAATGAATTTGATCATCCTAAATTTAATGCTAATGCCTAAAAAAACGGTGGTAGAGGCCACTACAATTTTATTTTTTCTTAAATAATGTTTTACGTGTAGCTGGGAGAACACCAGGAGAACCTACGGAAAGAACCCCTACCATTTTTCAAATAGTAATTACGTAGTAGTTCATGGGAAAAAATGATAATTACCCCTTATATCTATATTTATGGTAATAGATATATATAGTTTGGTTGTTTGTTGAAACTATATATGTGATTGACGTGAACTTTTATGTTTGTGATATTTGATGGAACTTGCATATTTGTGATTGATAATAAGTATTTTGTAGTTTGTTTGATGGATAGATAGTAAGCATTTTTAATGGATGGACGGATATTAATTTTAGTTAAAAAAATATTTTGTTGTGATATAAAGGTAAAAATAATTTTAAATTTTTTATATATGTGAAGTTATTTATTAATGCTTTTATTTTATTTTTTTTGTTAAAAGCAAAAGTATTATGAATAAAAAAAATTATAAAATGAGACCATTATAACTTCTTTTTTTTAAAAAAAAAAAAAATTATTACAAAAAAGGTTATAATAGCTCCTGCAAGTGTATTTCCCCCGAAATTAAAAAAATTCCGGAGTAAAAGATGTCAACTGTCAGGTGTAATTCCCACAAACTGTGTCTGTCTCGTTCCGGAAAGGGAAGCTGAACGTAGAAAAACAAGTACAAGTGGATGACAGGCCCTTCTCTCAACTCAATGTTCACACAGCAATTCGCTACACACGCGAGAAAATCTCGAGATCGATGTCCATGTCTTATTCGAACCGGGTCAAATTAAGATTCAGTTTTGAATGTTTAAGACATTTTTGGAGAAACTTCATAAAGTCTCTCAATTTTTCAGCCTTTTATATAAGAAATTTATGAATTAAAATTTCTCACTTACCTCTCATGATCTTTTTCTTTTTTTTTTTTTACTTTGGATCCTTAAACTCTAAACTCACCCTTTTGAGCCCCAAAAGAGCATCGTTTTTTAGTATCAAAATGACGTCATTTTTTACCGTTTTGGGCCTTTAAGGGTCCAAAATAAGAGAAAATGAAATATCAAAAGGATAAGTGAGAGTTTTTTTCGTTCATGAATTATTTATATAAAAGACTGAAAGATTGGAAAAACTTTTTGAAATTTCTCTAACATTTCTTTTATAAATTTTAGCAATAAGTACCACTATAAAATTATATTAAATTATGATTCAGTTAAATTTTACCACTATAAAATTATATTAAATTATGATTCAGTTAAATTTTACAAAGTGTTTGCTGTTCGTATAGTTTAAGATTTTTTTATGCAGCGTCTAACGAGCAAGTAGATAAATATTAGATAAATATTATAGGCAAGATTAGATAGAAGAATATTCATGAGTATAGTCTCCGTCCGCCTTTAAAAAAAAATGAAAAGAAAAGAAAAGAAAAGAGGTGTCCTAATTTCCATGGATCGGGATCCAATCATATTAGAGGGAAAATATGAGAGCTCTCATATTGTCATTCTATCCGTTCATTTTAATCCAACTGTTTACAGAATGCCACGTGTCACACTTAATATATAATAAAATATTAATTAATTTTTTAAAAGAAAAGAAATTAAAAATAATAAAAAATTTAAAATCAAATTTTAAGAAAAAAACTGGGGTGGCCAACAAACCCATAGGGGTGGCCGGCCACCCAGTTGAGCCTAGGAGTGGCTTCGGCTGGTCTGGGGTGCCCGAACCACCCCCAACAACCCCTAAGGGCCAAAAAAAATTAAAATCAATTTTTTTTTTTTTTTAAAAAAAAAAAAAACTAGGGTGGCTGGCAAACCCATAGGGGGTGGCCGGCCACCCTAAACCAGCCGGTCTGGGGTGGCCGAACCACCCCTAATGTGACGCCCCGCCTAATGGAAATATCAATTAACTAGTAATTGATCCCACAACGTGCCATCCCAGCCATGTCCCTCCGAGACACGACCTCTGGGAAAACACATTCCTCGTCGTAACGAGAAAACTCCAGCGGAAGACTTTACCAAGACTATGGGATCAAGAGATAGTAAATGAAACATCACACAAGATACCATAGATAAAGTACTACATCCATAATATTATAAAGAGTCACCAAATGTATTAGTCACCAAATGTATCGGTCACCAGACCATCAAACAGATACATTCTCAAAATAAGATATTACAACATTGTTCACAAAAGATCAACAGATCAAAGCCTAGACTTAAGCTTCAACAAGCTAATGAGATCATAATCTCTATCATGTCTGCACGGGCAGATCCTCCATCCTCTCACATCGTCCTAAGCCAAACATGATCCATATCCTCAAAGATCACCCGAATCAGGTCCTGAGCAATCACCCAAGTAGGCTCTGACGGCATCCTCGTCTAAAGCAGCTAAGCCACGCAATTATTCGTAATGATGGGAAAATACATAAAATAAAGGGGGTAAGTCTAAGACTTAGTGACCTTTAACGCAGATAATGCTCATGCCAGTTTTAGTAATGAACTCAGGTGTTTAATAAGCAAAAGCAGTTCCATCATGACAGTTTAATTATGCGTGATATATATATAGTAATGATATATGCATATGATGTAAACAATAGTCATAATTCAACAGTATGGTCTACCCGAGATATTACCCATTCTCAGCAATGTTGATGCTGTCCCGATGGACCTATAATACAATGCCAGTGCCCCAGCCATTGTACAACATACTGTACGTAACATTAGTGGCACGATCGGGTCCGACCCCGAGTGGTCCATACCAACTAATAACGTCTGTCTTATAGTGACCGAATCATTGGGAATAGTTGCATCAAGATCACGAAACCAATGGATCCACAATCTTCACATAACGCACACATTTGACCATAAAGTTAACATGTATAGTAAGCCCATGGCCATTACTACCGCACGTACCGGTGTACCATGCCATACAATGTAATTATCTTGTCTGTATTTTACATGCATGTTATTTTACAAGTCCCACTTGGTTAACATGTTTAGCACAACGTTTTTCCTAAAAACAGAGTTCATGTGCAATATGTACAAAACGTGAGAGTTGTAAAATATGCATGTTTGCTCAGTACACAAAATAGACGTGCAGTGCATGGAAAATAACAATGCGCATTATGTGAGTTAAAACTCACATGAATCGATACGCGTCTCTGAAAACTTCAAAAGATCCGGATTCTCCAAATCTGTGGAAAACCTTCTATTAGTCATAATTCCACTAAAACAACTCTAAAGTAAGGAAAATATGAATTACGGAACGGTTGGTGAAAATAAGGTTTCCCTATCACACAGTGACCGTATGTCCGGGCTCGAGAGCATACGTCCGTCGTGCAACGACAAGCTGTACGTCCGGTCACGATACCCTACGTCCGCTGTATGAGTCTTCAGGGAGAACCTCATTTTCTCTTCCACTGTCCGCCCATTCTCCAACTCCTAGGGTTACTATGAACAACCTAAAGCTTTCTAGTCTAATTAATAACCTCCATACAACATAACAACGCTAAGCTAACGAATAAGCTAATCCAAACGGGTCTTAAAGCACAACTAAGCTAATAACTACAACTAAACATAAAACGAGCAGTATAACGACGTAATTAAAAGCTAAAGATCAAACGTTACCTTCTTGAAACAAAACCGCAAGAGTTCCGCCTTACGAACGTTCTGAAACTCACAAACGCCTCACACACATGCTCACCAACACTCACAAACACTTGGAAACACTCTGGCAGCCTAGGAGCGTTCTGAAGTTATGAAAAACACGAAGGGGTAGGGTGTTATTTATAGGCTCAGAAAGCAGCGGACGTCCAGCCAAGGGGTGTACGTCCGGTGGTTCTTGCCCAACGGTTCCATGGCTGCCTCGTAAGTCTAGGTGTTAACCAGAGGGTATTCAAAAAGTAGCGTACGTCCGGTGGTCCCACGTACGTCTGCCTGTACGGTTTGCAGAGCGTATGTCCAGTGATCCCCCCACGTACGTTCACACTACAGACAGCAGCTTACATCTGGCGGACGTCCAGACCTAGCGTACGTCTGTCCAAAAGTTCAAATTACCTTTTTGGCGTCCTTAGTGACTTAAAGCCCAAATTAATCCCCCTAACTAAGCTACTTATGCCTAGTTAATAATTTTGGTCACTACTCCTAACCACCCCCAAGGGCAAAAAAAAATTAAAATCAATTTTTAAAAAAACAAAACTAGGGTGGATAGGCCGGCCACCCCAGTTTTGTTTTTTTAAATTTGATTTTAATTTTTTATTATTTTTAATTTCTTTTCTTTTAAAAAATTAACTAATATTTTATTATATATTAAGTATGACACGTTGCATGCTGTGGACGGACATGATGGAAATATGAGAGCTCTCCTATTCCCCTCTATGGCTCCATTTGATAAACGGTTTTAAGGTAATGGCAAAGGCAAGTTACTGTAGCAAAAATGACATGCGCTCAGTAACCGTGCAACAAGACTTATCTGTCTGCGTAAAGTCTGGTGAAGACCATTTTTCAAAATATAGAGCCTTGGTGATGATGCCAAATTTGTTTAAAAAATGCCCTCACTTTACCAAGGTATAAGAAGGGGAAGTGAGGACATTTTTGGAAAGAAAAAGCCTTGGTATAAAGAACAATTTTTGTTTCAAAAATGTCTTCACTTTATCAAGGTAGAAAGAGGGAAAGTGAAGGCATTTTTAAAACAAAAATTGTTCTTTATATGAAGAGCTTTCTCTTTTTCCAATTGATTTTCTCTCAATCTGAGAAGTTTTGCTGATGGGTTATTGAGCGGTATAAGGCTCCTCTCCATTTGAAACCAAATGGAGAGGATCCTTGTCCTACTGAGCGCATGTTATTTATTTATTTTTTTTAAAAAAAAAATGAAAAGAAAAGAAAAGAAAAGGAAAGAGGTGTCCTAATTTCCATACGGTAGATATATAATAGCGTGGACCCTCCCCAGTGGCCGCACACCATTGTAGACCAGGTCATGCTGTATTCATTATTCTTGAATCGCAAAAATCAGAGCCAATCCTATTTAGAAAGCAAAGAAGGGAAGCGAGAGAAAGCAAAAAGACAAGTTTCTCTCTCTCTCTCTTTCAGATTTGCTGTAAACGCAAAAGCACTTCTCTTTGTGCATGACAGCCAGCTAAGCTTAGTCGTTGAAGATGGAGCTCGTTTTCATTGTTTTGATATTGGCTTGTTTACAGTCTTTTGTATTGCCTGATTCTCAAGGTATGATATTCTGTGCCACCTGACATTTATTTCTTCTGCATTTAATTAATTCAGAGACCATATAACTATGCTGCTTTATGATTGCTGTTTTCAAAGTTGAAGATTACTGAAGGCAGCATATGTGTTATTTACATATTGGAGTCTTATTTAATTGGGTTTGAACAACTGAGCCTGATCGAGGATGCATTTTGAATGCTGATGCTTATAACTATTTGATTTTATGTAACATAGACTAAAGATGATGTGGTGAATATTAGCTTATTTATGTGGTGAATATTCCTGTGGTCTGTTTCAGGTGATGCCTTGTTTGCACTGAAGAATTCATTGAAAGCTTCGTCTGCTCAGCTCACAGATTGGAACCCAAATCAAGATGACCCTTGCACTTGGTCCAATGTTCTGTGTGACAGTAATAATCATGTTACTCGTGTGTAAGATACTATTTAACGTACCTTTTCCTTTCCTTATTCATATTATGCTTGGTGATGCTGTTGCCAACAAATCAGAGTTTTCGTGATTCGTGCAAGGATATATTTTTTACTCGTGTACGTGTCTTAGTGCCTTTTATTCTGGTCTATGCTTATATGTATTGTTTCTTTGCAGAACATTGCCATCAATGGGATTTACTGGAACTTTGTCCCCAAAAATAGGAAATTTAAAATCTCTTTCGACTCTGTAAGTATGAACAGTATTAGTGCAGCCAATATCAATTCTAAACATGTATTAATCCTTTAAGCTGTACTATTATTTATTTTGGTCTTCTTCTTCCAATGAATTGGGATTTCATTGAGATAAAGAAAGCTACAAAGCAAAGAACTGGGGGAAATAATGCTAAAAGATCTCTTGGAAAACTCTTTAACTAGACTATCATTGGCTAATGTATATATACGCCTGTTGACCCTAAATTGTAATTAAATCATCTCCAGAAAAATTCAACAATAATAGCCAAAAAGGTAGCAATGTTTTTCTCATTTCATTAGCCTTTGAGATGAAAAGTTAGAGTTCCATTCATAACCGAAAAAAAAAAAAAAAGACGATTTCCACAACAGTAATAAACTGGGAAATGAATCTTAAGAATATATACATTCTAATAATTTGTGCTAAGACAATTATTATTTTTTACTTCAAATAATCTTGATTTTGAATCAAATCATTAGAATGCAGGCGCATCTCTTTCTAAGAATTTTAAATGTAATTTGATGAAGGTTATTCAATTATTAAATAAATGATTAAATTTACTATTTCTTTCTAGTTTAAATTTTTGGATATGTGGTGATTTGGCATGGTATCCGAACAGAGGTCGTGAGTTTAAACTCGAACTCCATTGTTTATCTTTCATTTTTAGTTAAATATTTTATATGTTGGGCCTCTCATGTAGATGGAGAATTTGAGCCTACACATAAGAAAGAGTGATAAAATATTAATGAAATACTTCTTTTTTTTTTTTTTAATTTACGTAAACTTTTGGTATAAATAATGGCAATTTAAAAAAAATGAAGCTTTTGTTTGTTTTTGTTCTTCTTTGGAACAAATTTTTGCTATTATCATTCATTGATTGGTGGAATGGGTGTGCTTTTGATATACGGTAATACATTAAATAATATTTTAAGAAAAAAACAACAATCATTACCTTTGGAATGAATTTTTGTCGTATTGACATCTATAAAGTTTAAACTTTTTTGTCGTAATGATGTCGTATTGACATCATTACCTTTGACATCTATAAAGTTTAAACTTTTCACATTACTTACAAAAAAAAAAAAGTTCGAAACTTTTTACGATTGTGCATAGAAGTTGTGGGACTTGTGGCCATAAAGGGATTCCTTTGTAGCAAGCATTTTTTCAATGGTACATGGCTGCTTGAATTCTTACCTGTTAGAAATTTCTGAGGGTGATAATTTCTACATCTAAGCAATATGCTTTTAAGTGTAACCCCAATGTGTATCTGTTTCATTTATCATGCAGTACATTGCCAGGAAATGGCATAACTGGTGCGATTCCAGAAGAGTTTGGAAATCTAACAAGTTTGACCAATTTGGATTTGTCAAATAATAGTTTAACTGGAGAAATACCATCTTCTCTTGGTAAACTTAAAAAGCTTCTGTTCTTGTAAGTGATTCTGCACTCTCTTCTGTTTTCAAGATATCAATGAGTGTATGCATCTTTGATAATCTCTTCTTAATAGTGTGATTTTCTTTATTATGCAAGCAGGACTTTGTGTCAAAACAATCTCACTGGTACCATTCCTACGTCACTTTCAAGTATTCCAAGCTTGATCAGTCTGTATGTGATATATTGTATAATGCAGAGATGATATAATAAATTCGAACTTTCGTTTTTTTTGTTTTTGTTTTGTTTTGTTTTGTTTTTTTTTTTGGTTTACTCAAAAATTTGAATTCTCTTTGAAATTTTTTCTGTATTTAATGGCATGTATGAAACTATTTTGCAGTACGCTAAATTCGAACGATCTTAGTGGTCAGGTTCCTGAGCATTTATTCCAAGTTTCAAAATACAAGTAAGAAGAACATCAATCATTACGAGTTTGTATGCCTAACTATTGAAGAATATATTTCTAAGATTTGGATCCTCTCATATTCATGTGTAAAACATGACTCAAGTTAGCAATAACTCAGTGAGACACAATTAATTTTATGGCCGTGATCTTTGAACACCATATTGAGTCCGTTCTTGCTAATTGTGGGAAATATTTGTGCATAGTGGGATCCATTTTACGGGTAGGATTAATGCCACCCATTTACATGTACACTGGGATTTCACCAACTTGAGTCATGTTTCATGCCATAAACATGAGTGGATCGAAATTCATGTTTCTCTTCTCAAAACCACGTAAACTATAATTTATATCAATCAAACCATGTGGTGATGACATGCATCCAATGAACTCAGGTACACAGTTTCTTTCAATATCCATTACAAGTAACCAGAAAAATTAAACTAAGCTCTTTAACAATCTACTTACTTTTAGGCTCTGCCGTTCACTTTTCATTTGAAGCACTTGATCTAATATGGTAGTTGATAAGTGTTTAAATAGACTCGTCAATTCTAGTTCGCATAACTTTCTACTCTTAAATTGAACTTCATTGTTCTATTGTCAAGATTGACAATAGAACACAGCCCTTTTTATTTTTGGTAAGTAAGAAACACAATCCAAGAAAAAGAAAATGTCCAATTTTCTTAAAGGAAACGGTGTCAATTATGCATAGATCTCTATGTTGCTATTTGAGAGACTGCTATTTCCATGGAGGGAGGGAGGGATAGATGAGCCACCATGATCTCATAATCTTTTCACCTTGCTGTTTGTTGTCAAGCTCCTAGGAATCAGAAGTTTTGGCTCCTTCAATGTTTGGGTTAAAATGGTTAAGAAATTTACACAATAAAGGGAATTTTCATCTAATTATTCATTTAAGGACTCATAAGTTAAAGGCGTTGTGTCCTTGGGTTCTCTGGATGTTTTTCTTCTTTCTGGGTGCGATTGATATGCAAGGGGTATCAGATAATTAAATTGCTCTTAAAATATATTAAAATATGTTAATTTTCTTGTTCCTCTTTATTTTTAACCATGCACCTGGTTCTTACTTGTTGCAGCTTTACAGGAAACAGATTGAGCTGTGGCAACAATTTCCCTCAACCTTGTGCATCTAAAAGTGAAGATTCAGGTTATTGGATCTGATTTTAACATTGAGAAAGTTTTCTAAAGTAAAATAGTTCAGCTAATCCTTTCTTTTACAAGCTTCATGCCAATATTTTCCTTCTCTTGACAGGTGCTTTGAGTAAGCCAAAGATTGGAGTTATTCTTGGAGTTGTTGGAGGGTGTATTGTTATTCTTTTTCTTGGTGGCTTGCTGTTTATTCTGTATAAGCATAAACACAAAAGTGACAAGCCTGAAGTTTTTGTAGATGTTGCAGGTTTGTTTTCTTTTTTGATGAATGAGTAACTCCTTCGTATATCAATCAATGAAGTACAAAGCTCTCTAGCAATTATGCTAGAAAACTCAAGGAAACAAGTTTCCTAAACACCAAAACTATACAGTGAGGACTAACCAAACTATACAACACAAAACCAGCATATAAAAGAAAAAACAAGCAGAAGCCAAAATATCAGTTCCCTGGAGATTAGCTGAAGCTCCAGACAAAACAACCAGCCACTTCTATTACCATAAGCCATAAGCCTCAGCAGAAAAGCTTCAAGAGAACCAATCAAAAGCACCTTCAAACCACTGCATCTATTGCAAGGACACCTTCAGCAATTACACTAGAGCAGCACCCCATCCCACACTAATCCAGAAAACCTCAACGTTCAACTACACTACCAGATAGTGCACCATTTAATTTCAGCATCCTGCAAACACAGCTTAACCACTCCAAAAAAAATACAACTACTCCAGCAGATCCTAATGAGACTACACTTCAAAGATACCCTCCAACAAGCCCCAATTATTACATAATTCTTCATTTTCCTTCTCTTAAACCTGCCCTTAGGCATAACCCTTGTTCTAACTTCCCACCTAATTTTCTGGACAAGTTTTTCCTCAGTCAGCAGCTGATTTCCATGCTTAATGTTATTTCTCTCCCTCCATATATTGTAGACAGAAGCACTCAAAACCAGTTTACTTTTTACTTGTTAAACTGATTCAAAGGCCTGCTATTAATTACATAATACAATATCTTATAGTCCATATTATACAATAATGTTCAGCTCTTTTATGTGATATCTCCAGTGTGAAGCCATTATGTTAAATATTCTTTTAAATTTCTGCATACCGGCATGGACTTCTAAAGAGCTCACTTAAATCAGCCAAGCTTTTGAATTGGCTCAATGATATTTCATTTTGTCTAATTCATGATCATTCAACTGAGTTGACTTAGTATGACACAGAATTATGTGTAGCTGCTATACTAATTTCTCGTTTTCCCATGATGCGAGAATAATATTCCTGTATACTTTGAGTTCTCTGTTTGCTCCCAAAGTATTGTGTGTACACACCTCATACATCCGAGTAACATTCTCAGTGCCAGGATATATGTGCTCAGGGCGCTTCCAAATGGCCTTTGATGTAAAGCAAAGATGCAATAGAACCTATACTTGATTTGATACTCGTAGGTATGACTCGTATGAGTGACATAATTTGATCATCCTCCTGGTCCCAAAGGCTAGATGAATCAGTGGTTTTCGGCTTTTCTGAAACTAAATGCTCTCAAAGGCCTTTCCTCTCAAAAAAACTTTAATAGAATAAGCCCAATAAATATAGATATTTTTTTCATTGAACTTAATGGAAGTTATCAAAGAATTAAACACCGATGTCAGACGAATGAGTATAGGTTTAGCAGCCATGTACCCTGCTAAATCCATTGATTTGGCTAAAATAGCGGCTTGGAATTGGCCAAAAAATGGTTGAATAAATAAAAAAAAGGTTGAACCGGCTGAGAGAGAAATTGTACTGGCTGAAAAACAGTTAAGCCGGTCGAAAAACGGTTTAACTAGCCAAAAAAGAGGCTGTACCGGCCGAAAATAGTTACTGTCTGAAAAAGAGAGAATACTAGCTGGAAAATAGAGAAAACTGGCAGCAAGAAGCTGGAACTGGCGGTCTTTTGTCGATTCCTAACACTCTGATACCTGGTTAGAACATAGGCATTTCCAAAAGAGAGGCCCAATCATAAACTTTGGCCTTCATAATTGATTAATGTTTATCAGATCAGTTACTTCATACTAGAATAGGGGCACCTCGTAGGGACGCCTCGCACTTCTTCTAGAATAGAGACACTTGTCCGGTTGTCCCTTTTCTTTCTTCTAAAATAAAAATTAGTTTGAATCATATAGTTGATTAGTTCGTCAAACACTTAACTTTATTTAATTAAGTTAAATCTTCATTGTGTTTCTCTGCTTATCTTGTCAATGTATTTGCTCGGTGGCATGCTTTTATTCTTCAAGAATCTCGAGTGCTTGTTCCCAAATGAAAAGAATTGGTATTTGATGTGAGCTTTAACTCAATCTGCTTTGAAAGTTTCACTTTGATATTTTTAGCTTTTATGCTGACTGCTCAGGTGAAGTTGACCGAAGAATTACATTTGGTCAACTGAGAAGATTTTCATGGAGGGAATTACAGCTAGCTACAGACAACTTCAGTGAGAAAAATGTTTTAGGACAGGGAGGTTTTGGAAAAGTTTATAAAGGGGTTCTTTCTAATACTACAAAAGTTGCTGTGAAACGGTTGACTGACTATAAGAGTCCTGGGGGAGATGCATCTTTCCAGCGTGAAGTTGAGATGATAAATGTAGCTGTTCACCGGAATCTTTTACAGCTGATTGGGTTTTGCACAACTCCAACAGAGCGCCTTTTAGTCTATCCCTTCATGCAGAACTTAAGTGTTGCCTATCGTCTACGAGGTATCAGTTCTGTAAGTAATGTATGTGAATGGCATCTGCTAATACCTGAATGCTCAGAATTTGACACACACACACTGATAGGTTGAACAGATGCAGAATTTGGTTTTTCTGTACATCTGCGAAGGTTGAACAACCTGACTGGTTGGTGGGCATGCCTGGGCAGCTGGCCACCATCTGCAGGCTTGAGGTGGCCTGCAGCAAACTTGAGTCAGCCAGTGATGAATTTCGTGTGTGTGCGTCTTACATCTACAGATGAAAATCATTGAGGCTGCATAAGTGCCTGAGGTTAAAGTTCATTTAGAACTTAAATCATTTCAAAGGAGAGAATCCACAATTTTGTTGTTGATGGAAGTATATTCTAGCGGTTATGGAAAGTAGTTAAAGTTGATCTCTATAATATTAGGAAAAAAAAAAGAACTAAGAAAGGGAGAAGAATTGATGAAAAGGGGATTGAGGAATGATGCCTTTCAAAATTCTTTAATTTCTGGGAAAATATTCCTAAATGCTCCCGTTCTTTTCTCGATTTTGCCTTTTAGGCCCCAATTGTTAATTTGGCCATTTCACGACTCAAAGTTTAGGAAGATATCAAATCAAAGACTTTCAATAACGTTGATTACACCATTGTGCTTTATCATTGTATTTCATTAACATGCAAGTCCTTTGTCATTGATTACACCATTGTGCTTTGTTGGCTGGTAGGATGTTAAATCACTTTTTATGTAGCTTATTGGGCCATTTTATATGAATCTAGTACTGGTTTCTATCAGCCTTTCTGATGATATCATAATGACATTGAGCACTGATGCAGAACTTAAACCTGGGGAGCCTGTTTTAATTTGGCCTAGAAGAAAACAAATTGCTTTAGGCACAGCTCGTGGCCTAGAGTACCTTCATGAACATTGCAATCCTAAAATTATTCATCGGGATGTTAAGGCCGCAAATGTGTTACTCGATGAAGATTTTGAAGCAGTTGTTGGTGATTTTGGCTTGGCAAAATTGGTTGATGTGAGAAAGACTAACGTGACGACTCAAGTTCGTGGGACACTGGGCCACATAGCACCTGAATACATGTCCACTGGGAAGTCATCCGAGAGGGCTGATGTTTTTGGTTATGGAATGATGCTTTTAGAACTTGTGACAGGTCGAAGGGCAATTGACATTTCGCGCATCGAAGAAGATGATGTTTTATTGCTTAAGAGGGTAAGATAACCATCTTGAAGAAAGAATAGAATAGGGTGACTCCATTTCTCACAACAAAATGAACTATCTTTCTGTCTATGCTTATTGGTCCCCTGTGCTCATCATCTTTTAAAGTTTTTAGTTCTGCACTCTTTTTGAGCTTTTACTTGCTAATTAGTGAGTTCTGTATTAATCTTCATGTGAAGGTCAAGAAGCTAGAAAGGGAGAAGAATCTGGATGCTATTGTAGATCATAACCTAGGTAAAAATTACTACCTTCGAGAGGTGGAAATGATGATCCAAGTTGCATTACTTTGTACCCAATCATCACCAGAGGACCGGCCAGCAATGTCAGAGGTGGTACGGATCCTGGAAGGAGAGGGACTGACTGAGAGGTGGGAAGAATGGCAGCATGTTGAGGTTACTCGCAGGCAAGAGTCTGAGAGACTGCAGAGAAGATTTGACTGGGGAGAAGATTCGGTGTATAACCAAGATGCCATTGAATTGTCTGGTGGAAGATGAGGTAATGGATAAGTGTGGGTCCATTCCCCCCCTTGGATTGTAGGGCATATAGTTTCCTTTTTGGTAGGGTAGCTTCCTTTTTTTCTTTTCTTTTTTTTCCTTTTTTTTTAATCATGCCTAGTTTTATACCCAATTGAAATTTGAAAGAATCATGGCCTTCAAACTTGATGATGCCTTGCTGGTTCATGTGTTTTTTTCTATATATTTTTTGTATTTTTCTTGTGTTCATTTGGGTCTATGATCAAACTCATCAAGACCATGCATTTTTATAAAATGACACTTTTCCCATTATTGCTGAATGTTTTTTCCACAATTTTGATTTCAGTAATCTCCATCCAAAAGAAAAATGATAATATAATATCCTGGTCTTGTAATTTGCATCCCATGTTAGAGCCACATATATGTACCTACGCAAATATAGTGATCTCTCTCTCAAACACAATTTTAAAGTTTTTTTTACCAAATTGACTCGTTTTTAAGTTTCTTAACGCAATTTCAAATAAGTTTTTAGTAGACTATCATACAACTAAAATGAGGTGGAGGTAAAAATTATCTTATCTATTTTTTTTTTTTTTTTTTTTTTATAACAAGTATTGATCAAATTGTATGAGTCATGAATTGCATTACTTGAGGGTTTCTATGAGTTAAAAATAAATAAATAAAAGGATAAATAGACCACTTTGAGAGATCATCCCTCCAAATCACTTAGTAAAAAGACTGCAATAATATACAATTATTATTATTGTTATAGGCTATATATCAGAAAAATATGGGAAAAATATAATTTAGCCCTCTAAACTATTAGTCATTTACATTTTAGCCTTTTGAAGTTTTAAAAGTGATAAAATAGTCCTTCAAATTATCAAAAAGTTGCATTTTGGCCCCCTCCGATAGTATTACTGTAAAAGTGGATAGAAAAATCAAAACTACGTCATTTTGGAGATGATAAGTTACTAAAATGCTCTCCTAGAGAAAAAAAAAAAATAAATAAAACAAAGAGTAAAACGGCGCCGTTTTGACTAAAATTAGGGTTTCCCACTTTTACCAAAATGGCTCCTTTTTGGCTAGCTGTAGGAATTAAAGGATTTCTTTTTGGGTTCACCCAGTTCGCGATTTTTCCTAAGACAACCCAGTTCACGATTTTTCCTAAGACAACCTACCTAGCCGTCAGTCCCTCTGTCATCTCCCTCAAAGATCTCCTGCTGAAACCCTAAACCGGCAAACTTGACAAAGATAAGCAATTGAACACAAAGGAAAAATCGCGGATTGGGTGGTGGAGAAATTTGGGACCTGATAGGTGGTGTCGAATTTGTTGTACATGAAGCGGGTGATGATGTTGGTTTTGTCGACGGATTGATCACCCAAGTACACCAGCTTGTATTTGGCGAGAGGGGACACCGTCGCCATTTCTCAGATTCTACGAGATAATTCTCACCAAAAGTGAAGGTGACAAATTTTTCTTTAGATCTGAATCTCACAAATAAATTCTCTGAGAATTTGGAGAGAGAGAGAAAGACGAAGAATGTTTTGATTTTAGTCTCTTTGAATTTATAGTCAGAAGGAGAAGCCACCAACCACGACGAAGATGGCCAAGTCAAATCTTCTCAACGAGTTTGCCTATGTTCTTTGAGGGAGACGATGGAAGGACGGACGGCTAGGTGGCTTGTCTTAGGAAAAATTGCGAACCGGATGAACCCTAAAAGAAATCCTTTAATTTCTACAGCTCGCCAAAACGGTGGGAAACCCTAATTTTATCTAAAACGGCGCCGTTTGGTCTTTGTTTTAATTTTTTTTTAAGGAGGGCAATTTAGCAACTTAATATTTTCAAAACGACGTAGTTTTGATTTTTTTCACCCACTTTGACAGTAATACTAACGGAGGGGGCTAAAATANTTATCAAATAGCGCTACAGCCTCGGCATAATGCCCACTATGAGTATAAGATGAGATCAATGCGTTCCATGAGATAATTTCCCTGTGTCCCACAAAATATTTTCCATGCAATATTCAAATTGCCACTTTTTCCATACATGTCTATAAGTGAATTGGTTACCGAGATACTTTCATCCATTGAACATTTAATTATGTAGCAATGAAGTGAAAGGCCAAGATAAGTTGCTCACAGTTGGGAACATGCAGAAACCACAGAGACCAAGCTGTTTGAATCAGGTTCAATGCTGAGACGTAGCATCTCAGTAAACAATTCTATACACTTTGCTTCCTGTCCTCTCTTACCATAGTTAAAAACCATAGTGTTCCAAGACTCTTTGTTCGGTTCAGGTACTCTACCAAAGAGCTTCTCTGCAAGAGTTAATAGTCCAAACTTGCAATACATGGACAATAATGCGTTATAAACTGTCAGATCCAATACATAATGTCGCCTTATAATTAATCCATGAAGGGCTTTTACTTCATAGACACTCGTGGACTTACCAAAACCCAAAAGCACAGAACTAATCACAATTCCATCTGGGTGTATTTCCCTCTCCAGCATTTCCCACAACAAACTTAAGCACTCAGTCATAAATCCAAATCTCCAATAAACACCAACAAGCGATGTCCACGAGAGAAGATCTTTATCTGTTACTTCACAAAAGGAAAGGTACGCTTCTTCAGGAGTCCCACACTTAGAATACATGGACAAAAGCGAAGATTGAACAACCTGTGCGCACCCAATTCCGGTTTTTACCATTAAACAGTGCAAGTGTTGAGAGATTAAAGCGATATGGAGTTTATACCAATGTTAAAGCTAATGAGCTAAGGTTCACTTAGGTATATTAAGCACTCTTTACTTTTATATTTTCTCAATGTGGGACACAACACTCACAAGTGTACTCACAACAATCTCTTCACATTAACCAAACTCCCCCTCGCTTGTGAGTGTTTCTACATTCCAAGATTATCTTACGTCAAGAGTTGCGAGACACCCGTCCCAGGAAAGTAACCATGGCTCTGATACCATTTGTTGGGAGATTAAAGCGATATGGAGTTTATACCAAGAGCACATTAATATACATAATTGAACACAACTCCAACCCAAAAGCTAAAGCTAATGGGCTAAGGTCCATTTAGGTATATTAAGCACTCTTTACTTTTATATTTTCTCAATGTGGGACACAACACTTACAAGTGTACTCACAACAGCAAGCATCTACCTTCTACTATACCACCCAGATTCCCACAAGCTTCAAACCCATCTTCCAATGTTCTAAAAGTCGGTCTCTCCCCGTCTCCCCCCGTCCTATGCATCTCACAAAGACGCTCCAAACCCTTCTCACTCTCACCGTTGTGCACGTACCCAATCACAAGCGCGGTCCAAACAACCACATCTCTAACACAAATTTCATCAAACATCGAAGATGCATCCCCCATCTGACCACATTTGGCATACATATACACAAACGAAGATCCAACAGCGGAATTCCAAGCGAAGAGCCCGAGTTTCAAAGCCGACCCATGAATGTTCTTGCCATGGTCTAGCAACAACAACTCGGCGCACGTAGAAACAACCATCAGAATGGTAAATTGGTCAAGTGGGGTATCAGATGCTGGCATTTGGAGATAAAAATCAAGGGCTTCCGAGTAATTGCCATTGGAGAAGTGGGATTTGATTACGGAGTTCCAAATAAAAGTGTCTTTGGGACACACTGAATGAAACACTTTGGTGGAAGAAGTGGGTTCGTTGAGAGAGGCATAGAGAGAGACGAGCTTTGACGCTAGGAAGAGGTTGTTGGAATTGCCACTTGTGATGATGAGAGCATGGGGTTGGAGGAGAGATTGGAGGGTTGAGGTCTGGTTAGAGAGGAAGCAGTTGAAGTGACCGTTAAGGTAGTTGGAAGTTGAATTTGTAGAGAATGGAAGAGAGGAAGGAAAGCGTTTGAAGAGGTGAGTGAGTTTTAGACCGAGCATCGGAGCTCTCTAACGGCTACTTCTTTGCCGGGGCCTTTTGTTAGAGCAACCAGCTCTATTTTTATGAGATGAATAAAAAAATAAATATTATTATAAAAAATAAAAAATAGGGAAAATTCACTTACTACCTGAACTTTGGCCACTTTTACAAATATCCCTCAATGTTCAAAATCTCTCACTTAGGTGTATCAAAGTTTGGTTTTCTCTCACTTTACCCCTTCCATACAGAAAATCATAACGGAATGTCAATTTTACTTTTGACTTCAAAACTAAAACTGCGTCATTTTGGGAATGGTGTAGTCTTAGAGTCATGGGTAAAATTGACATTTTCTGTACAGTAGGGGCAAAGTGAGAGAAAACCAAAGTTTGATACACCTAATTAAGATATTTTGAACATTATGTGGTATTTGCAAAAATCACGAAAGTTTAGGGGATAAGTGAAGTTTCCCCTAAAAAATAAATAAAATAAAATAAATAAAAAGAGTAAAAAAGTAACAGTTTGAACTAAGGTGTCAACCCAGTCCGATTTCCCGGCTTTGGCCAAAACCAGAGACCGGAACCGGGGCACCCCGTTTCTTGGTTTTAGGAAATCGGGTCCCGGTTACCTGCCGACTCTGGTTTGTACCCGGTCCGATAACCAGTTTTTTTTTTTAAAAAAAAAAATAGCTTATTTTGGATATTGGGCCTGAAATAAGCCCATTTTTTTCACACAATTGACCCATTTTTTTAAAAAAAAAAAATTATTAGTTTTTTGCACATTACGTTTTTTAAATTTTTGTCCATTTTTATCGTCATTTATTTCCTTTAATTATTTATATTTAATAATCACCTTGTAATCAACAGAAGGTTTCCTTTTCCTGGTTTTTTTTTTTTTTTTTTCTTAATGAATAAGCATTAAGCAACATTAACAAACAAACCAAATAAGCAAATAGTTAAATACACATCACTGTTATAAAGGCATTGACTCTTTTGTATATTACTCTAAGTAATGATATATATATAAAATATTAAAAAATTATTATTATTATTAGATATATATATGCACCCGGTTCCAGTTTCCCGGTTTTTACCATGTGCCAAAAACCGGGACCGGAACCGAAACTAGCTCCTCAGTTTCCCTTTTTTTTTTTGACACCCCTAGTTTGAACTATGAAGGTAGTAGAAATACGTGGGTATTTGGTATTACAAAATTATGCTATTGGGAAAAGAGAAATGCTAGAAAGCCAAACAAATGAATTCAAAAAAAAAATTAAACTGATGTGGCAAATAAGAGAAAGAGAATTGCATTTTTTTTAATTTAAAAACCCTTGCCACATTAGTTTGAAAAATTTTCTAGGTTCATTTGTTTGGATATCTAACACTTCTCCTAGGAAAATGAAAAAAGAAAAAAAAGAAAAAAAAAGAATAGGATAATATCCAGTTAGTTATATTGGATGAGTATTTTTATTCTATCAAAAAGTGAAAAAAGATAAAAATGTTATTTTAATATAATTAATTGGATATTATTCAATTCAAATGAAATTAAAGGGAACGGAAAATGGCCTTGTCTGGTGGTAGAGGCGGGGGAAGAGGGGACCGGCTAGGGCCATGGTCCCCTCATTTCCTCAAAAAGTTTTTTAAAGGGGTAAAATAATAATAATAATAATAATAATAATAATATTGGTCCCCCCCAGAATAAATTGATAGATCCCAGTCCTCCCTAAAAAAATTTATGTGCTTTTTGTTGTTATTTTGATGGGTCTTTATAACTAATGCCATTGAGAAATCTCTAGTTTCTCTTTGAGTTTTTGTTCTACCATTGAATTTCAAGTTTAAAATCATAATGATTTGAGTAATTTTTTATTATGTTCAAATTTGGGAGAATTTTAGTAAGAAGTTAAATTCCTAAAATTAATTTAGGGCTTTTGTGTGTAATGGATTTCTATGCAGATTTGGGAGAACTTTAGTAAGAAGTTAAATTCCTAAAATTAATTTGAGGCTTTTGTGTGTAGTGGATTTCTATGCATGATTTAAGATCCGAGTTGTTAGATTAATGGGTTGAAACCTTCAATTTCACTATTGTTAATAGTATGGATATAAACCTTAATTTGTATAGTATGAATTAAATAATGGTTTTTGGTATGCGAACACTTTTTTTTTTTGAAAGGAAATTCTAAATATTATTCAAGCTCACAAAGTAAAGCAAAATCAAGTGGGTAAGAGAAGCCTCTCGTCCCTTACAATACCACATATACAAGTTGGAATAGACATCCACCTCATATTAGTGACATGGGTCCTAGCTAGTAAAGCTAGTTCATGGGCAGCCTTATTTGCTGTTCTCCGCACGTGTTGAAACCGAATCTCGCCCGAAGATCGACTACCCTCCCTAATATCTTCAACCAGATGACCACACCCACAGTTGCAAGGTTTCTCAGAGTTGATCAAATTGACCACCTGCATAGCATCTCCCTCCAGAATGGCCCTTTGGTAACCCTGCTCCGTACAGAAAATTAGAGCTTGTAGAGCTGCCAATATTTCTGCCACAACAGGTTCGGCATGCATCCACATATATTTGGTTTCAGTTGCTATGAAATCGCCTCTCTCATCCCTGACAATGATCCCCAGACCAATGATTCCTTTTTTCGAATCCACAGCAGCGTCCCAATTAATTTTCAAAGTGTTATCCGGAGGCGGCTTCCAATTCTCCACAACACTGGTTTCAGGTGCCTCAGCTTGTACTCCTCCCCGCTGGTTGACCCTGTTAAAATCATCCAAAGAGGCTATTGCTTCTCTTACTATCTGCGCAGGGTGTATAAGGATTCCACCGTGTACAACTTCGTTTCTGCGATGCCATATGCGTCGAGCAATGATGGCAAAAAGCTCAACCTCTTCTTTTACACACCGTGAAATTACATCTGCAAAGATCTGGGAAAAATTCCCCCCCAAGTAGGTGCTTTTCTGCAGTTTGATGGAGCTCCTCCCTAGACATCATTCGCCGCTGGGCATTCCCAAATTATGTGTTCCATAGTCTCGCTCTCAGACAGACAAATTGGGCAAAAAGAATTGTCACAAATACCTTGTTTCAACAAGTTTACCTTTGTTGGCAGCAGGTTATGGCATGCACGCCACAAAAACATCTTGATTGCATTTGGCACTCTCAAACTCCAACACGTCTTCCACACTTCCCCCTTTTTTTTGGCTCCCAAACACCCTGGTTGTTGTCTCGCTTGTCTCTCCATCCCAAGGTGATATGCACTTCGCACAGTGAAATCTCCATTTTTTGTACATCTCCATATAAGCCGATCCCTTAAGAGGAACGGACTCAATGGGATATTTTTAATAGCCAAGGCTTCTTTTGGCCGAAAAATGGAGGTGATTGGTCTGAACTCAGTCACACAACTAGGATTTTTAATCTTAGGGATCAAAGCTATATTAGTAGCATTAATAGCACTATCCATATGACCAGAATTCAAAAAATGTAAAGCAGCTTCACATACCTCCGGACCAACTATTGCCCAATGTTGTTGATAAAAATCAGTTGTGAAACCATTAGGCCCGGGGGCTTTGAAGGGGGCCATTTGATCTAAAGCCTGCTTGATCTCTATCATCATGAAATCGGCTGTCAGACAACTATTCATCTCCGTAGTGACATTGCCATCTATTGCAGACCTACATGCCTCCACATTGCGGGGTTTAGCCGAGGTAAACAATTTTGAATAATAGTTAACAAACGCACCTTCTATAGATTCCGGGGTACGACACAAAAGTCCCTTCTCATTTTTAATTTGCTCCACTGTGTTGCGTCGTCTCTTGTGGGTTGCATAGGCATGAAAATACTTTGTATTGCGGTCCCCGTACCAAAGCCAGTCTTCATTCGCTCTTTGTTTCCACTTAGACTCCTCTTACTCCAACAAGTCATGTATTTCCCTTTTGATCCTTGCCTCATCCTCCCTGGCCTAATCCCCATTGTCCATTTGAATATTCACTAATTTTTGGGATTTCTCCTTAATGAGATTCTCTGTGGCGTGCACAGTCTTCCTTACCCACACTTTGATAGTTTTTTGACATTTTTCTAACTTGCCTTTTATATTTCCCCAAGGATCTCTTCTACCACCTCTCTCAGACCATGTAGCCTGCACAATGTCAATAAAATCATTTCTTTTAGCCCAACTAGCTTCCATGTGAAAAGGTCTTTTTTTCGTCCATGCAAAATTTTTGGCATCGTTAAAATTTAGGAGTATAAGATGGTGATTAGAAGATCTTTTGGCCATGACTTGCACCTCCGCATTTTCAAACATCATTCTCCACTCCATATTTGCGACCGCCCTATCTATCCGCTCTTTGGTAAAAGCGACCCCTTCTCTGCCGTTATCCCAGGTATACTTGGGCCCATTAAAACCCAAGTCACATAATTGGCAGTTTTCAAGAGTGTTTTGGAAATCTTCCATTTGTTTTCGAGCTCTAGTAGTGGATCCTTTTAACTCTGACAGGTTAACTATCTCATTAAAGTCTCTCATACATAACCATGGGATAGGAAGCAATCCCGAAAGATGGCGCAATAAACCCTATGATTCATATCTTTTTGTTGTGACTGGATGACCATAAAACCTTGTAAATTTCCACGGGGTGCCATTCCTCCCACTTGTGACAATAACATTAATATGGCAGGGACTGAAATTGTGAATCTTTACGTTAGTATGGGCATTCCACAACAAAATAAGACCACCGCTACGACCCACTATATCCACCACAAACATATAATCAAAATTTAACTTTATTCTAAAAAACTCAGCTTTTTTATTACATAGTAAGGTCTCCATGAGGAAAACAAAAGCAGGTCTCCTTTCCTTCACCATCTGGTGGAGGTCTCGAACTGCACGGTGGTTCCCAAGCCCCCGGCGGTTCCAACATATTATATTCATTGCAATTGGCGGGGATGCTTAGTAGCCGCCACCTTTTTTCCATTTTCCTTCTTGTTCTCCTCCGGTTCATGTCTGTTTTTCTTGCCCCCCTCCTTATTCTCCTCAGCCGTCACTTCTGTTTTCTTCCTTTTCCCATTTTGCAGTCGTTCCCCGTCATTACTGTCAAGGCCAACTGAGGAACAGCAATTACGCTTCCAGTTGGCTTGAACGGGCGCATGAGGGGAAGGCGTAGACATCACCATGCCATGCAGCGTCCCATTCCCTTCCACGTAATTCTCTTTCTCTTTTGCATTAGGTGCCAGTTTTTTCTTTTGCTGATCCATGTGGAGACTTCCTTTCACAGCACGTTCAGCAAGCAGCACATCCCCATCTCCCTCCATAAATGCCCATACCATTTTTTCCTTAATGGAATCCCATTGACCAACATACATGTTCCTTGACTTTGGAGAATTATTCTCTCCATCAGCCATAAACATAGTATCCCGGCCATTACTGCCCAGACGCTCTACTCCAGGAATTACGAGACAACTCAAGCTGCTGCTAGCCTTGTAGAAACTCTGACCATTAATTTCCAAGAAATCTTCTCCAGAAATCACGGCCCGCACTGATTTCTTTCTCGCCATGTTTTGCTCCTCTGTTTCATCCGTAATAGCTCCTTTCCTTCCTGGGTTCCCTTGTACCCCACGATTCCTACTTGCAATAATTGGAGAGTGCAAGCTAGCACGTAGGATTAACGTGGCACCCTTTGTTCCCACCGGAGCCGCCAAAAACTCCGTGGAGTCACCACCGTCCTCTTCCTCCCTTGTTTCTTCACTTCGCCTACCCTGCTCTACCCCTTTTTCGGACTGGTCCGAATCAATATGGCTGGGCATCTTATTGAAGCTTCACCATGCACCATTTGATCGCCCTCCACGACCACCTCCAAACCAATTTCCTGTTGACCCAACACGCAACCACCTCCCAAATTGACTTTCTCATCCCTCCCCTAACCTTCGTACACTACCTGGACTTACTCAGCCACGGCTGCCATGTTGAATGACCCCACAATTGAAACAAAATCGTGGGATCTTATCATACTTGAAGGTTATCCAAATGGATCTATCACGTAGTTTGAGACGTCTTCCTCGAGAGAGTGGTTTGGTAAGGTCAAGAACTATACGAACCCTTAGGTACTCCCCCCACCCAACTCCTTCATCATCCACATCAACTTCCAAAACTTCACCCACTGACGCCCCAATGCGGGGCCCCATCGCCTTGCTCATGCAAGCCAATGGTAAGTCGTACATATGCACCCAGAAAGCTATCTTTTCGAACTCCAATTCAACCACCGATTTGATTCCATCAAAATCTGCCAATGATACTAGATTCCCATCAAAAGTCCATGGCCGGCCCTCCATGACCCGCATCTTGTCACATTCCTCTTCAAAATCAATTAGGAATAGATTTGTTCCTAACGTTTTAAAAGTCACACTCGTCGTTGGTTGCCAAGCCCTAATCAAAGGGGTCTTGATGATCTCTTTTCCCACCGACCTATCCGCCAAGAGCTTTCCCACAACACAAGCACTCCCACGATCCACCATCGGCATCACTTCTACTTCAGGAGCCACTATCTCTTTGTCTTCCTCCTCCATCAAATTGAATCTCTCCCAAAGCCTACTCATGTCTTCTGTCATATCCCCCATTCCTGCACCAGCCTCACCAAGGACAAAACCTACCCATTATCCCCTCTCCTGCCTCCCAACCTTTCTCATAAAAGATAGAGGATCTCGGCTTCACCAAAAGGTTTCAGAGAAAACCCTAGAGAGTTTTCAGAGAAAACCTAGAGAGAAGATACACTACAAAAAACACGGCATTTACTAACGTGGCTACTGTTCACTTTTTTTCCCACGTTAGCAATTAGTAACGTGTTAAATTTTAACACGTTAGTAATGGGACCAAAAAAAAAAATTAAAAAAAATAAAAATTTTACTAACGTGTCATTATAAACACGTTAGTAATTACTAACGTGGCATGAACCACACGTTAGCAATTGGTAACGTGTGGTTCATACCACGTTACTAATGGAAAATTAATTTTTTTATTAATTTTTTTAAAAAAATATATTTATATTTTAGTAACGTGTATGATGT
>CM017321.1:40029723-40093044 GCA_006937295.1 Carpinus fangiana
TATATAAACGAAGAATATTACCTAGTAAAACCAATTGATGAAGAATATTTTTGTTGCTTGTAAGCGACAAAGTGTTGATTTGGAAGGCCAGAACAGGTTTTGTTCCCTTTCCTTCTCAAAGGACGGCCAAGAACTTTGCATAAGTATTTAGTGTTGCGTAATGGTTTAACTAACTGTTGAGGATTGCTGAGCAAAGACAGTGAACTGAGCTATCACTTAAAAACAAAAAAGAAAAAAGAAAACAAATAAATAATAATAATTGGTCAAGATCGAGTACATTTATTAAAATATCTAAGAGTTAATTAGATTGACATTAACGTGTGATGTAGCTTTGTTAGGTGTAATTCTAAAAGTTTCTTTTGTGTTCATCTTAAGTCAATTCAAAGATAATGTGACTATTAAAATCACCATTTGATCAAAATTCAATAATAATCAATCACAAGCCCAGTGATAATTTTAATAGCTACATCATCTTGTATGGATTTAAGATGGATACACGATGAACTTGTAGCATTACTCTTTATTAGTTATCACCGGATTTTCAAGTCAGAATTATGTGATCAAATTTCACTTGTTTTTTATTAGGGATGGTCCCCATCCATATGCCTACTTGCTAATATCTTGCCTAATTTTATAAGTTTTTTATTTTATGCCATTAGGGTAAAGATGTACTATTAGGGATGCTTAGATGTTTAAATAAGGATGAACATGCTCCCCTAGTTTAAATTAGGGGCGGCTTAAAGGCTACACAGTTAAGTTTAGGTGGCCGCTTAAGGCCCCAAAGGATAATAAGACATCCTTAAAAGGAAGGCCCTTGACAAATAAAAAACCCCCTGAATTTTTTTTTTTTTTTTTAATTAATAGAAATAAAGGAAAATGTATAGTAAGTCCCTGAGTCAACCCTCCAAAATTAAAAAACTCCACAAATTTTTTTTTTTTTTTTTTTTTTTTGAAAATTTACTTCCTGAGTCAATCGAAATCATAATAAATTTCCTGCCATCAAAATTTTTTAACAATCGTTAGTCTTGGTCAAAAAGCATCGTTTTACCTCATTAAAATATTAATTTTTAAAATATAATTTTTTTTTTTTAAAAAAAAAAAAAACCACCAACAACAACATGGGTGGCCGAACCACCCCATAGGGGGTGGCTGGCTGGCCACCCCATAGGGCCAAACCCTCAAAATTGTTTTTGAGGGTTTGGCCCTAAGAGGTGGCCAAACCACCCCCTCAGGCCATGGGGTGGTTCGGCATAGGGGGTGGCCTGCTATTTTTTTTTAATTTAAATTAAAAAATTTAATATTTTAATGAGGTAAAACGGTGCGTTTTAACCTAGACTAATGGTTGTTAAAAAATTTTGATGGCAAGGAGTTTATTGTGATTTCAATTGACTCAGAAAGTAAATTTTCAAAAAAAAAAAAAAAAAAAAGTTTTTAATTTTGGAGGGTTGACTCAGAGACTAATTATACATTTTCCAAAAAAATAACATTAATTACCTAGTAAACTATAAGTTTAATATAACTTATATGTCTTTTGCCATTTTGCTTTTCAAGACATAAAAATAAAGAAAGATGAACAACAATTTATTGTGTAATTTAAATACAAATAAATATATTACAAAATTAAAATAAGTATTATTTAATTAATATTTAAATATAAAAGTTAAAGCCTCACTTAAATTTGTCGCCTTAAGCTTTAAAATTTACCAAGCCAACCCCGATTTAGATTCAAAAGAATAAGAATTATGCTGCCTTGTATACCCATAATTGGTTGATGATAGAAATATCTTTCCAAATTTTTCCTTTACATTTTTTGATTGGTAAACCAAATTTACTAAAAGTCATAGGACAATTCAAGTACACATGACGTATACAAGAGAAAGACACCTAACAAGATCTCAAATTCGGCTTAAATGCTGTAAAAAAAAAATAATCAAAATTTAATGGTCCATATTTAGTTTCACTCTCACTTTCTTTCTCATAGAAAACTTGAAATTAAATATGGGCCGTCAAAAAAATATAAAAGTTGAGCTGTAATTTCCGTACCTTTTCAAATGGCATGATAACGCTGCAAAGCTCTATACACTCTCTAAACTTTTCGCAGGCAAGGAAAACGACTCTAGATTTGCTTGTATTCTAACACTTATCAGGAAAAGGTAGTCCAAGTGACTTCGTTATTTCTATTCTCATTATTATCCAACAATGCTCCACCAAAGGGCTTAAAATTAATTACGCCAATAACAATAAAACATAGCTACAACATGGGCTACTGAAACAACTGACCTCAAAGTTATAGCATTGAGAATGGTGTTTGAAGCTTTTTCCAGCCGGTTGGTAACATGCTAGCAACCGCTCATCATCTATTGGTAAAAATTTTAGGATGCAAGAATGAAGTCCATTCGATCATTCGCTGAAGTCTATCTTTGCTTTCCACAATATTAATACTGCTCGTTGCAAGAAGAGATATCAATGATAATCAGATTATGGTTAGATCGAGGAGTGCAGTAGAAAAAGAAAACAAGCACAAGCGGCATGCATGAGCGATGTACACATAAAGAATAACCATTAATTTCCTTATCAAAGGGGGAAATGAAGCACCACAATGATAGTGTATCTAGAAACAAAAATAAAAATGCAGAAAAATACACTTTCAAATGTAATAAGTATTGACATAGATACTATTGGGAACAAAACGAAGATTATTTACACTGAGAATAGTGAGCATGGATTGCTCTAACCTTTTAACTATGTAGGAATGCAGCACAAAACAATTTACAAACCAAGTCCAGTTTGCCTTTTGCTAATCTCTTTACATGGGAAACAATGGTGGAAGATTTTAGAATTACAAATTTAATCATAAGCTCCAACATTTGACTATTGTAACGCGAGGAGAAGAAAATAACTAGATAAGAACATAAAACTTAAACTGAAGATTGAACTAAAACGGCATGAATGTAGAGAGGTTTGCTCTTTTGCTTGGAAGTTTCTACAGAACATCTAAATAAAAAAATAATAATAAAATAAATAAATAAATTTATGGACGCAAGAATTAATTTTGTCATGAAATTGAAGATTTTCCGCTCACAATTTGATGCATATGGATATAACAAGTTGAAAAATGAGACTCTCTTTAACAGAAACAAAAATCAAGCTGCAAAATGATAAACCAAACAAAAATTTAGAGGGGAAAAAATGTCAAAAAGCTTAAGAGTTACACTCTGACGTAGCGGAAGACTTGGTGACAAAAGATTATGAGCTTCTTCGTCTCTTAATCAAGAAAATAAAAACACAACCCGCAGGAAGAAGATAAATCTCCGCAGAGATGATCGAGAGAAAACTCAAAGTTTTGATAATATTTCAAGATTGATTGATTGTGAATACAAGCTCACGCCTACTTATAGGAAAATAAAACAATTACAATATTCTACTCCCACCAAGACAATTAATAACACTTAACTCCCAACCGTAATTACTGACCTAACTAGAAAGGAAAAGATGGACAAATAAATAAACTAGACAAGAAATGATGGACAAGGACAAAGAAATGACAGCGCTGTTTGACAAGCACACATGGACATTATTTTAGCCTTCCTATGCAGCTTTTATCGGTGCCCATTTAAGAAGTTCTCCTCTTTTGTCAACAGATCAATTAATATCCTTAAATGCCTAGGATTTTGTAACTTCATGAGAAAATAGTAGTCCTAGTTATTACACTTAGATGTTATGCCCGGGTCAAAGGATGCCCTGCGTGGAAGAGAAGCTTTCCTCAGGTGAACAGTGTTTTCTCGGGGTGAACAGTCCCGGTAAACAGTACCCGGTGAACAGTATTTTCTCCCTACTCCGAACGGTCAATATTGACCTTCGAGAATTATCCTCATTTTCAGCCTCTTTCCACTGGGATTCCCTTTTGGACAATGATAAGATAAATCTACTTGCAATAATTAAATTAATGCATAGAGTAGATTTTCTTCTATACTTCCATTGTAGAATTTTGACCAACCGGTGTCGTCTCCATGCCATTGTTGATCTCTTCCTAAGTTTTGGATTTAATAAAGATGTAGGCAAATATTGTCCTACATTAAACTCCCACCTACCTTTACCCCAAGTGCGAAAGCACATTGAAATGCCCCTAAAGTAGACAAAAACCTCAAGTCTCAACAAAGAAAAACATAATTGAAGATCATGAATCTGAACACCTAATTTAGGCTTTTGCATCTCAGGTCAATCCAAGCATACCAAACAACAAAACAGGATTTTAACATAAAAATACAAACATATAACCCTTTACTCACACCCAAAAAGAGAACAGAAATAGAAATAGAAAACATGCCTGTTACAGCGCCAGGGGAGGGGGGTGGTTGGGGGTTAGAACACAGCGAATAGGAAGATTACCTGTGAACCACAGTAGTACAACTGCAGTAATAGCCACATTTTGGTTCGAAGAAAAATTCATGTCCATGTGGATTAATGTATTCCCGTTTCTGTCACTGGCCATAAGAATTGAGCTGGATCCCGAAGTTCCTTATAATTGTCAAGTCCAAGGGAAGGAGAGAGGGTTCCCAACAAGAATCAAAGGCAATTCATCTAACTTAGAGTGTACTCCAACCAGCTCTCTTCACCACATTCCTTTCATTCATCATTTCTCTCACCCTTTCTGCCTCTTCCCACCTCCCAACAGAACTATACATGTTGGACATCATTATATAGTACCCGTCATTCTTTGGGTCAGACTCAATAGCACACTTGGCAACCCTTACTCCCGTCTCAATGTCATTGTGAGTTTTACAAGCACTTAACAAAGCCCCCCACACCCCACCATCAGGAGAGAACGGCATTGACAGAACCAATGTTTCAGCTTCTTGCAGATTACCTGACCTCCCTAGAAGATCTACAATACAAGCATAATGCTTCAAGTTGGGTTCTATGGAATAGTCTTGCATTCTATTAAATAGACACTTCCCTTCTTCAACAAGTCCTCCATGAACACAAGCTGAGAGAAGAGCAAGGAAGGTTAGTCCATTTGGTTTAACGTTTGATTTCTCCATCTGTTGAAATATCTCTATGGCAGATTTTCCATGTCCATGCACTCCATAACCTGAGATCATCACATTCCAAGATATAATATCCCTCTCTTTCATTGTGTCGAACAATTTTCTAGCTTGTTCAAGTTTCCCACATTTTGCATACATATCAACCAATGCAGTAGCAAGACATATATTAAACTCAATCCCTCTCTCCTTAACATAATGGTGAATCCTTTCTCCTATCTCCAGAGATCCAAGATGAGAACAAGTCAAAAGCACTGTTACCAATGTTTCCGAGTTGGGCTTGAATTTTTCTGAAATCATTTTATCAAATAGCGCTACAGCCTCGGCATAATGCCCACTATGAGTATAAGATGAGATCAATGCGTTCCATGAGATAATTTCCCTCTGTGTCCCACAAAATATTTTCCATGCAATATTCAAATTGCCACTTTTTCCATACATGTATATAAGTGAATTGGTTACCAAGATACTTTCATCCATTGAACATTTAATTATGTAGCAATGAAGTGAAAGGCCAAGATAAGTTGCTCCCAGTTGGGAACATGCAGAAACCACGGAGACCAAGCTGTTTGAATCAGGTTCAATGCCGAGACGTAGCATCTCTGTAAACAATTCTATACACTTTGCTTCCTGTCCTATCTTACCATAGTAAAAAACCATAGTGTTCCAAGACTCTTTGTTCGGTTCAGGTACTCTGCCAAAGAGCTTCTCTGCAAGAGTTAATAGTCCAAACTTGCAATACATGGACAATAATGCGTTATAAGCTGTCAGATCCAATACATAATGTCGCCTTATAATTAATCCATGAAAGGCTTTTCCTTCATAGACACTCGTGGAATTACCAAAACCCAAAAGCACAGAACTAATCACAATTCCATCTGGGTGTATTTCCCTCTCCAGCATTTCCCACAACAAACTTAAGCACTCAGTCATAAATCCAAATCTCGAATAAACACCAACAAGCGATGTCCACGAGAGAAGATCTTTATCTGTTACTTCACAAAAGGAAAGGTACGCTTCTTCAGGAGTCCCACACTTGGAATACATGGACAAAAGAGAAGATTGAACAACCTGTGCGCACCCAATTCCGGTTTTTACCATTAAACAGTGTAAGCATCTACCTTCTACTATACCACCCAGATTCCCACAAGCTTCAAACCCACCTTCCAATGTTCTAAAAGTCGGTCTCTCCCCATCTCCACCCGTCCTATGCATCTCACAAAGACGCTCCAAACCCTTCTCGCTCTCACCGTTGTGCACGTACCCAATCACAAGCGCGGTCCAACCAACCACATCTCTTACAAAAATTTCATCAAACATAGAAGACGCATCCCCCATCTGACCACATTTGGCATACATGTACACAAACGAAGATCCAACAGCGGAATTCCCAGCGAAGAGCCCGAGTTTCAAAGCCGACCCATGAATGTTCTTGCCATGGTCTAGCAACAACAACTCGGCGCACGTAGAAACAACCATCGGAATGGTAAATTGGTCAAGTGGGGTATCAGATGCTCGCATTTGGAGATAAAAATCAAGGGCTTCCGAGTAATTGCCATTGGAGAAGTGGGATTTGATTACGGAGTTCCAAATAAAAGTGTCTTTGGGACACACTGAATGAAAAACTTTGGTGGAAGAAGTGGGTTCGTTGAGAGAGGCATAGAGAGAGACGAGCTTTGACGCTAGGAAGAGGTTGTTGGAATTGCCACTTGTGATGATGAGAGCATGGGGTTGGAGGAGAGATTGGAGGGTTGAGGTCTGGTTAGAGAGGAAGCAGTTGAAGTGACCGTTAAGGTAGTTGGAAGTTGAATTTGTAGAGAATGGAAGAGAGGAGGGAAAGCGTTTGAAGAGGTGAGTGAGTTTTAGACCGAGCATCGGAGCTCTCTAACGGCTACTTCTTTAGGCCAGGGCCTTTTGTTAGAGCAACCTGCTCTATATTTAGGAGATGAATAAACAAATAAATATTATTATAAAAAATAAAAATAAAAAAAGAGTAAAAAAGTAACAGTTTGAACTAGGGTGTCAACCCAATCCGATTTCTTGGTTTTGGCCAAAACCGAAGACTAGAACTGGGGCACCCCGGTTCTTGGTTTTAGGAAACCGAAACTGGGTCCCGGTTAACCGGGGTCTCGGTTACCGGCCGATTCTAGTTTGTACCTGGTCTGATAACCGATTTTTTTAAAAATTGTTTTTTTTTGCTTATTTTAGGTATTGGGCCTAAAATAAACCCTTTTTTTTCACACAATTGACCCATTTTTTAAAAAAAAATTATTAGCTTTTTTGTCCAATATGTTTTTTTAATTTTTGTCCATTTTTACCATCATTTATCTTCTTTAATTGTTTAATAATCACCCTATAATCAACAGAAGGTTTCCTTTTCCTGATTTTTATTTTTTTAGCGAATAAGCATTAAGCAATTTCATTAATAAACAAATCAAATAGGCAAATACACATCATTGTTATAGCGGCATTGACTTTTTTGTATATTACTCTAAGTAATGATATATATATATGCACCCGGTTCCGGTTCCCTGATTTTTATCGGGTGCCAAAAATTGGGACCGGAACCAAGGTCTCCGGTTTTTTGGAACCAGCTCCTCGGTTTTCCTTTTTTTTTTGACACCCCTAGTTTGAACTATGAAGGTAGTTGAAATACATGGGAATTTGGTATTCTAAAATTATGCTACTAGGAAAAGAGAAGTGGTAGAAAGCCAAACAAATGAATTTTAAAAAAAAAATTAAACTAGCATGGCAAACAAGGGAGAAAGAATTGCATTTTTTTAATTTAAAAACCCTTACCACATCAGTTTGAAATTTTTTTTTGGTTCATTTGTTTAGATCTCTAACACTTCTCCTAAGAAAATGAAAAAAAAAAAAGAAAAAGAATAGGATAATATCCAATTAATTATGTTGGATGAGTATTTTTGTCCTATCAAAAAGTGAAAAAAAGAT
Organism: Carpinus fangiana; assembly: GCA_006937295.1. NCBI lineage: Eukaryota > Viridiplantae > Streptophyta > Magnoliopsida > Fagales > Betulaceae > Carpinus > Carpinus fangiana. Next base: position 40,037,721 of record CM017321.1, read on the forward strand.
AAAAATATCATTCTAAATTTCTAATATAATTAATTGAATATTATTCAACTTAAATGAAATTAAAAGGAACGGAATGGCCTTGTCTGGTAGAATATAATCCTCTCCGAAGGACAATAAAGAACAAAAATGCTAATTAAGAGTCTCATTAAATAATGATACAAATTTCTTCTCCCACCTAACATGGTAGGCCTTCTTTAAGTTGAATTAGAATTTCATTTCCCAATAATAAAATTTGATGTAGCTAGCCTCCCTATCAAAGAGAAAGATGAGTCACACGTCAAATTAAAAATAAAAAATAAAAAATAAAAATAGATCCATTTCGCAAACCTTTTTGTCTTAGTTACTGTAATTTGTAGATATACAGTTTTAAACTTTTTTTGTATATATTGAAAAGTAAAAAATATATATATTTTTTAATATTTTTTTATTTGAATAGTAATAAAAGAAATGATGTAATATAAAAGTGGAAAAAAAAATGAGAATATTTTGATTTTTTTTTTTCTGAAAAAGTGACGTGAATAGTTTAAAAAAAAAAAGAGAAAAAAGAATAACACAAATGGAAATGAGTTAGTGGTTGTAATTATATTATACTTCAACCACATTTTGATTAGATAAGATAATAAAGGTTTAAGTGTTCTTCTTGTTGGACTCTAGTCACTCTACTAGCTTGTTCCAAGACGTCTACAATCAACCAACTTTAATGAAAGTTATCTCCACATGCGACAATTCTGTCGGCAGCCTACCGAAGAATTTTTATTGGAATCCATCGATTGCTACACCACTCTCCATTTCATGTAAAATAGGGAACAATTGTTTCACGATCAAAATTTTAAATTTTATTGTATTTAACTGTATACATTATTTCATATTATTTAAAATAATTATCTTGGATGCGAGAGGCAGTATGGCTTTATCTGTAATTGAAGTCTCAAGCCTAAAATCCAAAGCATTAAAGTTAAAAAGATAGAGGAATACTATTCTTTACACTAGATTGTTATACCAGCTTCACAGAAGTTGATATTTTAAGCAACTTTTTGTAACAATTACTTGAAGAAAAAAAAAAAAAACCCTAAATACTTCAAACAGGCTATACAAAAATTTTAGTGTGAAGAATATCGTTACTCAAAAAAGATATAAAAGTTCATTCAATTTATGGGTATCACATGCCATCAAAATGATTGATAAGAAAAACTTATTACTTCGTGGATGGGGAGGGATTGGAACCCCTAGTATTCCTATCACTACTTTGATTTTCAAGACCAACTCTTTCAATCGCTTAGACATCCGTCGCTTTCGCGCTTTGCCCATTTCTCCGAGTACTGGCAAATAGGGTTGTTGGGGTGTTTTTTCTTTTTTCTTTCTTAATAGAGGAAACCGTGTTACAAGACAACAAAAAAAACAAGGAGTAGGCTCTCCATCAATAAGGTCCAAGCTGTAAATACAATTTTTTGATAAAATATAACCAAATAATTAAAAATGTCTCAAAAGTTAATTCGATCCAATGTTTTTTCTCCGGGCCAAAGGCTAAAGAGATTTGGATTTTTTTCTAGTTTATTATGGATCGAAGGATATTCAGTTTATGGCTAAAATTTATTTAAAGAAATCCTAGTACTACAAATGTGTCATTTGTGTGTCTTCCAAATAAGAAAAAATATATATTAATTAATATTTAAACAATAAATAAAAACTTAAAAAAAAAAAAAAAAGGATGGGTGGCTGGCTACCCCTTATGGAGTGGAGTGGGGGTAGGAGTGGGGGGTGGCTTCTGCCACCCCATGGCCCTTGGGGGTGCTCCATGGGGGTGCTTGGAGCAACCCCAAGGGCAGAAAAAATATATATATATATATATATGGGTTGGGATTTGGGGGTGGTTTCCCAAGGGCCCTGAGCCACCCCCTTTGGGTTGAGATTTGAGGGTGGCCGAACCACCCCAAGTCCCATCTCTCTCTCTCTCTCTCTATATATATATATATTTTTTTTTTCATTTTAGTTTGGTCACCCTAGGCTCAACGGTGGTGGCCAATCACCCCATAGGGAGTGGCTGGCCACCCATTCCTTTTTATTTAAAAAAAAAAAAATTATCATTTTAGTTTTTATTTGTTTTTTAAGTATTACTTGATTTTTTTTATTGAAAAGACACGTGGCACATTTATGACTTTATGATTTTTTTTAAGAAATTTCAGTAATGAATGGAATATCCTCCGGCCCATAATAGATTAGAGAGAAATCGGATACAGGCTAAAGCCAATAAAGGAGCCGAATGACAATTCCTGTTGCAGACCAAACAGAAAATGGTTGGGCTTACATTAATTAATTTAACTAAGAAACATATTCATTGTATCGTGTGTTTGCAATCCTTCGCATTTTCCTCTTAAATTTGTGATGTAAATCTTATTCCTAGGATGATGTCATATATTCTAATCTTGCTAATAAAAAAAAAGTATACAAAGTAGGTATATTAATTTAGTGGGTCTTGGTTTACAAAAAATAAAAATAAAAATAAAAATAAAATTAGTGGGTCTTGTTGGAGGNATTTTTTATTTATTGAAAAGACACGTGGCACATTTATGATTTTATGATTTTTTTTAAGAAATTTCAGTAATGAATGGAATATCCTCCTGCCCATAATAGATTAGAGAGAAATCGGATACAAGCTAAAGCCAATAAAGGAGCCGAATGACAATTCATGTTGCAGACCAAGCAGAAAATGGTTGGGCTTACATTAATTAATTTAACTAAGAAACATATTCATTGTATCGTGTGTTTGCAATCCTTCGCATTTTCCTCTTAAATTTGTGATGTAAATCTTATTCCTAGGATGATGTCATATATTCTAATCTTGCTAATAAAAAAAAAGTATACAAAGTAGGTATATTAATTTAGTGGGTCTTGGTTTACAAAAAATAAAAATAAAAATAAAAATAAAATTAGTGGGTCTTGTTGGAGGGGTCTACAATTTGGAAATAAAAAGAAAAAATAGTATTAATTATTAGCGTCTATAACAGGTAATGTGGCATAGTTAGTGGACCGTGGACCATCAAATAATTAATTATGAAATGGGAGAACGCTCCAGGTGCTCGCTTTGACTTGACTCAATCAAGCACTTATGGCTTAACAAAAACAAAAACAAAATGACTTGAGCTTATTAATGGTTGTTCTTCTCTTATCCTTGAAGGGGATGATCTCTATTCACCATTTTGTCTATCAACAAAACCCGCCCCGTCATGTGCTTCTATCATATCTGACATCTACCGGTAACTCCAAGTATTCTTCAAAGCATCTTCAGCCAGACCTTTAAATTAATTTTTTAGTTAAATTTAACATTTTTTTTTTCTCCAACAATACTCCTAAATAGCATTCTTCTCTACATATGTTACAATGCACTTTCATATTTGAAAGTTCACTGTAGCACATGTTAGCAATTTATTATTATCATTTTTGTTCTCTCTCCCTCTCACTTGTTTTGTTCCCCAAAACAAAAACAAACCCTCCGCATCGACTGTAATCAAACATCAACCCGGAATGAGTTTGAAGATGAAGTTGCAGGTGAAGACGAAAAGATGAGTGATCAAGGATATGGGTTTCGTGGGTTTTTTGGATTTGGCTTCTAGGATGGTAGTGAGAGGGTGAAAAAAACAACCATGTCTACCAAAAATTAGCGATTCGAAATTTTGGGGTCTAAATTTTTGGATTAATGTTGGAATTCTTGTGGTTTTTGTTTTGAACTGTAAGGGTATTTCCTGTTTTTGGGTTTGCTTGGGGGTTGGCCGAATTGATTGGCTTGTTCTGTGGGGCATTAGTCTAGGTTGGTGATTTTAGTAGAACGGCTAGTTGTTTTGCATCTGGTATGATTGGGTTGTGTGATTTTTGGCTGAAGAAAATGTAGTTTTAAAAATATTATTTAAAGAAATAATAAAAAAAATAATATTTAAATTAAGTAAAGAGTTAAAATAGATGATCTGTTAGAGTGTGTAATTGAAAAACTAATAGCTAAAATGAAAAAAAAAATATGTATTTTAAATTGCTAAAATAGACTCTCTTATCAGAGATACTCTCATAAACTTTTAGGTATACATGTCAACTCTCATAAACTTTTAGGTATACATGTCAACTTTCGGACACGCTAAGTAGCTAAATGGGTAGCTTTTTATTGTTTGTTTGGAAGGATTACGCATTTGTTAGTATGAATGGAAAAATCCCTTAGAACCTTTTTTTTTTTTAATTTTTTTTCCCTTGTATAAGTTGTATTCCATAGGAAAATAATAATGATTTCTGGTTGAAATAGAGTAATGAGGGATTGGCCACCCAACACCCATGTGGATGTTGGTTGTCCAAACGTGCATGAGAGACAGCGAGAAGTTAATGCCCGAATGCATTAACTTTGACTAGGAGTAATCAGAACCTTTGACCATATTTACACCGAGGCATCCATTTATAATCTTTATGGAAGAAATCCCTTTTCTCTCTCTACTGATCTTCTCTTGCTTCTTCTTATACTATGTATACATTAATGGATAGCCATGACCAAGAAAACATATTATATCAATCCAACACACAGGACAAAAGTTTCTTCTAAAAAGCAAGATCCTTTGTGGTTTGATCCATTAAGTTTTATCAATTAGTTCTTCACTCTTTTTTTTTTTTTTTAAAAAAAAAGGAAATCATTCTACTCTTATTGAAGAAGGATCACGAGTATGAACACTCCTACATCACAGAACAAAAAGCTTTAAGAAAATCATAACCGAAGTTACGAGGTTATAAGTCATAGATATTTACATAAAAATCAAAAATCAAAATCTATCTATGACAACGACATCCACTAATACATGACTAATTTTCAGTTGTAACATTAGATTTGTTCTAGATAGAATCAACTCATTGCATATGTAACTTATCTTTCTCGGCATTGGGAACAGAAAACTTATGCCGAAACTCATCATCCTAAGCCTGAGAACTAGAAAACGGTTCACATCCACAACCAAAGCTCTAGACAAAGTTGTTTATTCTTTTTAATCACACCACTATAGCAATTCAATTGCCAAAAACTATATATTAACATTAAAACAAGGTGTCAATATAATTACACTAGATGGCAAGACATTTCAAAAGACAACAATATATAGAGCAAAAATTTAGACACTTTCATTGTAAAATCTGAGAATGTTACACCTACAATTATTAATGGTATATATAACATTAGGATTTACCGACACTGGCTTGAAAATAGAACAATTATAATGCCTATGCCTTGTTTGTTAACTTATACCCATTACAACACATTCCCCCATATTTCACTACACTAATCACTTTATTTTTTCTCAAAAAAGAAAAAAGAAACATATCAAATCATTCACTTTTTATATCACATAATTTATTATTCAAATAAAAAAATCACTATAAAACAATTTTTTTCATTTTTTAATACTACTTTTTTCATTTTTTCATACTAATCATTTATTTATTTAATCCATAAACAGTGCATTGTTATTATTTGTTAAGAAATGTGATGCGGTTTACCAAACACCCTCCTAACGTCGCTTTCATTTTGGTGTTGTCATTCATGACGTATTGTCTTTAGTTTTAGTATATCTAGTGGAAAATTTAACTGAGCATCGATCAGTCCAAACATCCAAGATTCTTAGAAGGATAGTCAAATCTAGTTAACAGTAAGATTTACGCTAAGAAATTCAACAGATAAAAGCCATTTGACCATATCATATATAAAGTTTTGATTAAACCACTCATTTTCCTTTCTTCTTTTTTATTTTTCTTTAGGAAGGGGGTTATAGAAGATAACCGTCCATGATCATGCAACTCGTTTGGTAAATCGTTATGAATGTTATCTTCCATCCCTACGATAATTTCCAAGCTATCTTGCCAGTTGCCATAGCAGTAAGAGTTTTTCAAGGCAGCTTATTTACTCATGCATTGCTTCAAAAACCGTTTATTTCTTAGCCTGCAAGCCAAGAAGTCATTTGACCCGACCATTTATTTGGTCTATTTTAAGATTATTTTTAATGTTTTTAACTACACTTTAATAATGTGCTTTCTCTTCCCTTTTATGTGAAAAATAAATAAATAAATAATGTGTTTTCCGAGGATACTTGTTCGGGTGTCGCACCCATATATCCTTCTATATTAATATTACGTTCTTGTTTGGAAAGAAAACGAGATGACCTTGACGAGTTGGACATTGAAAGTCTGTGACATGTGGCTGACGGCTCCGAACCCTCTGGCTACGTTATTCCTTGAGATGCTGCAATTTCTTCCTTGCCGAGAAGTGTAGGCAGGGGCTAATGAGTTTAACTTCTTCTTGTTGATTGTCTTAGAGAAAGGAAGAAGATGAATATTGAAGGAAACAAAAACCCATTACTATTCCTACTCTTTTTCAGATGGAGAAATCAGTCTCGGCAGAATCAGTGCTTATTGTATTAAAGTGCAAGTGGAGTAAGATTTATTAGCACTATAAAAAAAACAAATGAGCACAGTCCACAAGGACCACAATCAAGTTTGAAAGTCCAATTCACCCAAATAAAAAATATATAAAAGTTTCAAAGTCCTACTAGCGGATTCTATGTAATTATTAATGGCTTTGAAATATACGACTCAACTAATGGGGCCCATCGAGTCTAGTTCACTCTCAAGTTCGTTAGGGTCCCACTTGCTTGTCAGACAAGTCATATTAACATCATATCATCTCGAGATTTACCGAGGGCAGGAGTTTGACCCAAAAACTCCCCTCGAGGGTTTGGCAAGGCCGGCGAATTGATGTACCGATGATCACCCCCCTAGCTGACGGTCAATCACTCAAATGACTCCTCGGTCGGTCCTCGGATGGCGTCGTTTACCGAAAGTGCCTGGACCGACGAAGTATATAAGGAAATCTTCCTTTTTATCGGTCTTCGCTTATTCAAAGTTCGGCATCTTATAAGAAAATATTTAGCGGGGGAAAATTAGCTTTTTCCCCAAAAAATACTTTTTTTTTTCTATTTGTATTCATGAATTACTAATTTTATATTATACCTCTATGAATTATCATTTCGTTATCAAAGATTTCCTACCATTAATCAAAGACATTAAGTCGAACGGTCAACTGTACTATTTACGACACTGTTCACGTTGATCGTCATGTTTGAAGTCTTTGACTAACGGTAGGGGGTTGTTGGTAATAAAATAGTAGTTCTTGAGGGGAAATTAGCTTTTTTTCCCACGAACTACTATTATCTCTCAATTTGTCTTCATAAACTACAAATTTTACATTACACTCCATATAAATTATCATTTCGTTACCAAAGATCTCCTACCATTAGTCAAAGACGTTAAGTCGAATGGCTAACTGTAATATTTACGACATTGTTCACGTTGACCGTCATGTTTGACGTCTTTGACTAACGATAGGGGGTCGTTGGTAATGAAATAGTAGTTCATGAGGGGTGTAATGTAAAATTAATAGTTCATAGAGGCAAATGGAGAGAGAGTGATAGTTCATGGGGGAAAAGCTAATTTCTCCTATTTAGTGGGTAAGTTGAGTAACGCTTCACTACAAAAATCACCTCACTAATTATTGACGTGTTGAGGTTGATGAACTTATAAATATTTTGTTCTTATTTTGTTAATGATTATAGTTAAATGTAATTATATTTATATTTATGGTAACAAATATATATAGTTTGGTTGTTTGTTGAAATTGTATATGTAATTAACGTAAAATTTGCATGTTTGTGATTGATAGCAAGTATTTTGTAGTTTGTTTGATAGATAATAAGTATTTTTAATGAATTGATGAATATTAATTTTGGTTGAAAAAATAGTTAGCTGTGTGACGTAAAGGTAAAAATAGTTTTTTTTTTTATATATATATATTTGAAGTGATTTATTAATGCCTTTTATTTTTTGTTAAAAGCAAAAGTATTATAAATAAATAAAAAATTATAAAATGAGGCCATTATAACTTTTTTTTTTAAAAAAAAATTATTACAAAAAAGGTTATAAGAGCTCCTGGCTCCTGCAAGTGTATTTCCCTCCGAAATTAAAAAAATTCCCGAGTAAAAGACGTCAACTGTCAGGTATAATTCCCACAAACTGTGTGTGTCTCGTTCCGGAAAGGGGAGCTGAATGTAGAAAAACAAGTACAAGTGGATGACCGGCCCTTCTCTCAACTCAATGTTCACACAGCAATTCGCTACACGCGCGAGAAAATCTCGACATCGATGTCAATGTCTTAATGGAACTGGGCGAAATTAAAGATTCAGCTTTCTTTGTTTAAGACTTTTTTTTTTGTATGGTTTTTAACTTTTTAGTGAGTAGGTGTTACTTTAGAATTAGTAGCAATTCAGTCAAATTTTACGGAGTGTTTGTAGTTCATATTGTTTAAGACTTTTTTTATTATGCTGGCTCCTAAGGAATAAGTAAATAGATATTATAGTCACGATTAGGTGGAAGTTTAGATGGAACAATATTCATGAGAATAGTCTCCGTCCGCCAAAAAAAAAAAAAAAAAAAAAAAAAAAAAAAAAAAAAAAAAAAAAAGAGAAGGAAAGGATTAAAGGAAAGAGGTGTCCTAATTTCCATACGGTAGATAATAACGTGGACCCTCCCAGTGGCCACACACCATTGTACACCAAGCAATCATAGCAGCCTTCTTCTACAAAGCTGTATCGCAAAAATCAGAGACAATCCTATTCAGAAAGCAAAGGAAGGAAGCCAGAGAAAGCAAAAAGACAAGAAGTTTCTCTCTCTCTCTCTCTCTCTCTCTCTCTCTCTCTCCCCCTCTCTTTCAGATTTGCTGTAAACGCATAGGCACTTCTCTTTGTGCATGCCAGCCAGCTAAGCTTAGTCAAATAGTCAATCCCTCTGAGAAAAAAACCCTAAACCTTTGATTTACTGCTTCTTCCACCAATCTGATTCCTCTCGGCAGGTATGTCTTCTTCTTGTTCTTCTTTGAATCGGTATTTTTTTTTTTTTTTTTTTTTTTTTTTTTTTTGTTTGGTTGTGGGGAAATTGTTGGATAGAGCAATGGAAATAATTTGAATTTGATTTACTATTTATTTTGAAGCTTTTTGAAAACTGAGCTAATTAAGTACAGTGATTTGACTTTGTTAAGGTCCTTGTTCATTTTAGTATGTTAAGAGATTTGGAAAGATAAGGCTCGATTTCTTAGTAGTTTCTTTCATTTTCCCCGCATTTTCCTTGGCAACCAATCTTTGGGGGTTAATGTTTTTAGCTTTTTTAGGTACTTGATTTGAGTAAGTTTGAATTTCAAACGTGTTTCTTTTGAGTCTTAATTAAATGATTTTGAAGATCGTGGGGGATTGATGAAGGTCATAACCAAAGAGATTTGAACAGTTCTAATTGTTTCTTATATTTCTTTGCTTTTTTTTTTTTTTTTAAATTTTAAATTTTTTTTTATATATATATATATTTTTAAAAAAATTCTTTACTTTTTTCTTGCTTGACGGTAAGACCTATAATTATGAGTATTTTTTGCCTTGAATTATGCAGCATCTATTGTATATCTAAAATCTTGCAAATTAATGCTGGGATGTCTTTGCAGCGATGGCCCTCATTCACGTCTTCATTGATCATTATGCATCTCATTGCATTGGTAACCAGAATTGATGCCATTGAAGATGGAGCTCGTTTTCATTGTTTTGATATTGGCTTGTTTGCAGTCTTTTGTATTGCCTGATTCTCAAGGTATGATATTCTGTGCCCACCTGACATTTATTTCTTCTGCATTTAATTAATTCAGAGACCATATAACTATGCTAATTATGTTTGCTGTTTTCAAAGCTGAATATTACTGAAGGCAGCATATGTGTTATTTATATACTGGAGTCTTATTTAATTGGGTTTGAACAACTGAGCCTGATCGAGGATGTATTTTGAATGCTGATGCTTATAACTATTTCATTTTATGTAACATAGACTAAAGATGTGCATAGGTCAGATATGCAGTTCTTTTACTCTAATATGACAAAATTCTCTGCTTTCCTCTCTCTCTCTCTCTCTCTCTCTCTCTCTCCCAAAACCAAAAAAAAAAAGAAAAAAGAAAACCCTTTCTTTTTGGTATCGTGATAAAGGATTCGTCGAATATCTGATATCTTCTCTTAGTTATGATTTTCTATGTTTTCCTGAAGTTTGCAATTGAGTACAGATGTACAGACATTGACATATTAGCTTATTTGTGTGGTGAATATTCCTGTGTTCGGTTTCAGGTGATGCCTTGTTTGCACTGAAGAATTCATTGAAAGCTTCGCCAGCTCAGCTCACAGATTGGAACCCAAATCAAGTTAACCCTTGCACTTGGTCCAATGTTCAGTGTGACATTAATAATAATGTTACTCGCGTGTAAGATACTATTTAATGTACCTTTTCCTTTCCTTATTCATATTATGCTTGGTGATGCTGTTGCCAACAAATCAGAGTTTTCGTGATTTGTGCAAGGATATATTTTTTACTCGTGTGTCTTAGTACCTTTTGTTCTGGTCTATGCTTATATGTATTGTTTCTTTGCAGAACATTGTCATCAATGGGATTTACTGGAACCTTGTCCCCAAAAATAGGAAGTTTAAAATCTCTTTCGGCTCTGTAAGTATGAACAGTATTAGTGCAGCCAATATCAATTCTAAACATGTATTAATCCTTTAAGCTGTATTATTATTTATTTTGGTCTTCTTCCAGTGAATTGGGCTTCATTGAGATAAAGAAAGCTACAAAGCAAAGAATTGGGGGAAATAATGCTAAAAGATCTCTTGGAAAACTCTTTAACTAGACTATCATTGGCTAATGTATACGCCTGTTGACCCTAAATTGTAATTAAATCATCTCCAGAAAAATTCAACAATAATAGCCAAAAAGGTAGCAATGCTTTTCTCATTTCATTAGCCTTTGAGATGAAAAGTTAGAGTTCCATTCGTAACCAAAAAAAAAAAGAAAAAAAAAAAGATGATTTCCACAACATAATAAACTGGGAAATGAATCTTAAGAATATATACATTCTAGAGCTAAGACAATTATTATTTTTTACTTCAAATAATCTTGATTTTGAATCAAATCATTAGAATGCAGGCGCATCTCTTTCTAAGAATTTTAAATGTAATTTGATGAAGGTTATTCAATTATTAATTAAATGATTAAATTTACTATTTCCTTCTAGTTTAAACTTTTAGAATATGTGGTGATTTGGCATGGTATCCGAGCAGAGATCGTGAGTTTAAACTCGAACTCCATTGTTTATCTTTCATTTTCAGTTAAATATTCTATGTGTTGGGCCTCACATGTAGATGGAGAGTTTGAGCCCATATGTGAGGGGGAGTGTTAAAATATTAATGAAATATTTAAATTTACTTTTTTTTTTTTTTTTTAATTTGCATAAGTTTTTGGGATAAGTGGTGATTTAAAAAAAGGTGAAGCTTTTGTTTGTTTTTGTTCTTCTTTGGAACAAATTTGTGCTATTATCATTCATTGATTGCTCAATGGGTGTGTTTTTGATATATGGTAATACATTAAATAATATTTTAAGAAAAAAACAACAATCATTACCTTTGGAATGAATTTTTGTCGTATTGACATCTGTAAAGTTTAAACTTTTTACGATTGTGCATAGAAGTTGTGGGACTTGTGGCCATAAAGGGATTCCTTTGTAGCAAGCATTTTTTCAATGGTACATGGCTGCTTGAATTCTTACCTGTTAGAAATTTCTGAGGGTGATAANTTGAATCAAATCATTAGAATGTAGGCGCATCTCTTTCTAAGAATTTTAAATGTAATTTGATGAAGGTTATTTAATTATTAATTAAATGATTAAATTTACTATTTCCTTCTAGTTTAAACTTTTAGAATATGTGGTGATTTGGCATGGTATCCGAGCAGAGATCGTGAGTTTAAACTTGAACTCCATTGTTTATCTTTCATTTTCAGTTAAATATTCTATGTGTTGGGCCTCACATGTAGATGGAGAGTTTGAGCCCACATGTGAGGGGGAGTGTTAAAATATTAATGAAATATTTAAATTTACTTTTTTTTTTTTAATTTGCATAAGTTTTTGGGATAAGTGGTGATTTAAAAAAAGGTGAAGCTTTTGTTTGTTTTTGTTCTTCTTTGGAACAAATTTGTGCTATTATCATTCATTGATTGCTCAATGGGTGTGTTTTTGATATATGGTAATACATTGAATAATATTTTAAGAAAAAAACAACAATCATTACCTTTGGAATGAATTTTTGTCGTATTGACATCTGTAAAGTTTAAACTTTTTACGATTGTGCATAGAAGTTGTGGGACTTGTGGCCATAAAGGGATTCCTTTGTAGCAAGCATTTTTTCAATGGTACATGGCTGCTTGAATTCTTACCTGTTAGAAATTTCTGAGGGTGATAATTTCTACATCTAAGCAATATGCTCTTAAGTGTAAACCCAATGTGTATCTGTTTCATTCATCATGCAGTACATTGCCAGGAAATGGCATAACTGGTTCGATTCCAGAAGAGTTTGGAAATCTAACAAGTTTGACCAATTTGGATTTGTCAAATAATAGTTTAACTGGTGAAATACCATCTTCTCTTGGTAAACTTAAAAAGCTTCAGTTCTTGTAAGTGATTCTTTCTGCACTGTCTTCTGTTTTCAAGATATTAATGAGTGTATGCATCTTTGATAATCACTTCTTAATAGTGTGATTTTCTTTATTATGCAAGCAGGACTTTGAGTCAAAACAATCTCACTGGGACCATTCCTACATCACTTTCAAGTATTCCAAGCTTGATCAGTCTGTATGTGATATATTGTATGATGCAGAGATGATATAAGAAATTCAAACTTTTGTTTTGTTTTGTTTTTGTTTTTGGTTTACTCAAAAATTTGAATTCTCTTTGAAGTTGTTTCAGTATTTAATGGCATGTTTGAAACTATTTTGCAGTACGCTAAGTTCGAACAATCTCAGTGGTCAGGTTCCTGAGCATTTATTCCAAGTTTCAAAATACAAGTACGAAGAACATCAATCATTACGAGTTTGCATGCCTAACTATTGAAGAATATATTTCTAAGATTTGGATCCTCTCATATTCATGTGTAAAACATGACTCAAGTTAGCAATAACTCAGTGAGACACAATTAATTTTATGGCCGTGATCTTTAAACACCATATTGAGTCCGTTCTTGCTAATTGTGGGAAATATTTGTGCATAGTGGGATCCGTTTTACGGGTAGGATTAGTGCCACCCATTTACATGTACACTGGGATTTCACCAACTTGAGTCATGTTTCATGCCATAAACATGAGTGGATCGAAATTCATGTTTCTCTTCTCAAAACCACGTAAACTATAATTTATATCAATCAAACCATATGGTGATGACATGTATCCAATGAACCCAGGTACACAATTTCTTTCAATATCCATTACAAGTAACCAGAAAAATTAAACTAAGCTCTTTAACAATCTACTTACTTTTAGGCTCTGCCGTTCACTTTTCATTTGAAGCACTTGATCTAATATGGTAGTTGATAAGTGTTTAAATAGACTCGTCAATTCTAGTTCGCATAACTTTCTACTCTTAAATTGAACTTCATTGTTCTATTGTCAAGATTGAGAACACAGCCCTTTTTATTTTTGGTAAGTAAGAAACACAATCCAAGAAAAAGAAAATGTCCAATTTTCTTAAAGGAAACGGTGTCAATTATGCATAGATCTCTATGTTGCTATTTGAGAGACTGCTATTTCCATGGAGGGAGGGAGGGATAGATGAGCCACCATGATCTCATAATCTTTTCACCTTGCTGTTTGTTGTCAAGCTCCTAGGAATCAGAAGTTTTGGCTCCTTCAATGTTTGGGTTAAAATGGTTAAGAAATTTACACAATAAAGGGAATTTTCATCTAATTATCCATTTAAGGACGCATAAGTTAAAGGCGTTGTGTCCTTGGGTTCTCTGGATGTTTTTCTTCTTTCTGGGTGCGATTGATATGCAAGGGGTATCAGATAATTAAATTGCTCTTAAAATATATTAAAATATGTTAATTTTCTTGTTCCTCTTTATTTTTAACCATGCACCTGGTTCTTACTTGTTGCAGCTTTACAGGAAACAGATTGAGCTGTGGCAACAATTTCCCTCAACCTTGTGCATCTAAAAGTGAAGATTCAGGTTATTGGATCTGATTTTAACATTGAGAAAGTTTTCTAAAGTAAAATAGTTCAGCTAATCCTTTCTTTTACAAGCTTCATGCCAATATTTTCCTTCTCTTGACAGGTGCTTTGAGTAAGCCAAAGATTGGAGTTATTCTTGGAGTTGTTGGAGGGTGTATTGTTATTCTTTTTCTTGGTGGCTTGCTGTTTATTCTGTATAAGCATAAACACAAAAGTGACAAGCCTGAAGTTTTTGTAGATGTTGCAGGTTTGTTTTCTTTTTTGAAGAATGAGTAACTCCTTCGTATATCAATCAATGAAGTACAAAGCTCTCTAGCAATTATGCTAGAAAACTCAAGGAAACAAGTTTCCTAAACACCAAAACTATACAGTGAGGACTAACCAAACTATACAACACAAAACCAGCATATAAAAGAAAAAACAAGCAGAAGCCAAAATATCAGTTCCCTGGAGATTAGCTGAAGCTCCAGACAAAACAACCAGCCACTTCTATTACCATAAGCCATAAGCCTCAGCAGAAAAGCTTCAAGAGAACCAATCAAAAGCACCGTGAAACCACTGCATCTATTGCAAGGACACCTTCAGCAATTACACTAGAGCAGCACCCCATCCCACACTAATCCAGAAAACCTCAACGTTCAACTACACTACCAGATAGTGCACCATTTAATTTCAGCATCCTGCAAACACAGCTTAACCACTCCAAAAAAAATACAACTACTCCAGCAGATCCTACTGAGACTACACTTCAAAGATACCCTCCAACAAGCCCCAATTATTACATAATTCTTCATTTTCCTTCTCTTAAACCTGCCCTTAGGCATAACCCTTGTTCTAACTTCCCACCTAATTTTCTGGACAAGTTTTTCCTCAGTCAGCAGCTGATTTCCATGCTTAATGTTATTTCTCTCCCTCCATATATTGTAGACAGAAGCACTCAAAACCAGTTTACTTTTTACTTGTTAAACTGATTCAAAGGCCTGCTATTAATTACATAATACAATATCTTATAGTCCATATTATACAATAATGTTCAGCTCTTTTTATGTGATATCTCCAGTGAAGCCATTATGTTAAAACATTCTTTTAAATTTCAGCATACCGGCATGGACTTCTAAAGAGCTCACTTAAATTAGCTAAGCTTTTGAATTGGCTCAATGATATTTCATTTTGTCTAATTCATGATCATTCAACTGAGTTGACTTAATATGACACAGAATAATGTGTAGCTGCTATACTAATTTCTCGTTTTCCCACGATGCGAGAATAATATTCATGTATACTTTTGAGTTCTCTGTTTGCTCCCAAAGTATTGTGTGTACACACCTCATACATCCGAGTAACATTCTCAGTGCCAGGATATATGTGCTCAAGGCGCTTCCTAATGGCCTTTGATGTAAAGCAAAGATGCAATAGAACCTATACTTGATTTGATACTTGTAGGTATGAGTGACATAATTTGATCATCCTCCTGGTCCCAAAGGCTAGATGAATCAGTGGTGTTCGGCTTTTCTGAAACTAAATGCTCTCAAAGGCCTTTCCTCTCAAAAAAACTTTAATAGAATAAGCCCAATAAATATATATATTTTTTTCATTGAACTTGATGGAAGTTATCAAAGAATTAAACACTGATGTCAGACGAATGAGTATAGGTTTAGCAGCCATGTACCCTGCTAAATCCATTGATTTGGCTAAAACAGCGGCTTGGAATTGGCCAAAAAATGATTTAATAAATAAAAAAAAAGGTTGAACCGGCTGAAAAAGAGATTGTACCGGCTGAAAAACAGTTAAGCCGGTTGAAAAACAGTTTAACTAGCCAAAAAACAGGCTGTACTGGCCGAAAATAGTTACTGTCTGAAAAAGAGAGAATACTAGCTCGAAAATAGAGAAAACTGGCAGCAAGATGCTGGAACTGGCCGTCTTTTGTCGATTCCTAACACTCTGATACCTTGTTAGAACATAGGCATTTCCAAAATAGAGGCCCAATAATAAACTTTGGCCTTCATAATTGATTAATATTTATCAGATCAGTTACATCATTCTAGAATAGGGGTACCTCGTAGGGACGCATCGCACTTCTAGAATAGAGACACTTGTCCCTTTTCTTTCTTCTAAAATAAAAATTAGTTTGAATCATGTAGTTGATTAGTTCGTCAAACACTTAACTTTATTTAATTAAGTTAAATCTTCATTGTGTTTCTCTGCTTATCTTGTCAATGTATTTGCTCGGTGCCGTGCTTTTATTCTTCAAGAATCTCGAGTGCTTGTTCTCAAATGAAAAGAATTGGTATTTGATGTGAGCTTTAACTTAAATCTGCTTTGAAAGTTTCACTTTGATATTTTTAGCTTTTATGCTGACTGCTCAGGTGAAGTTGACCGAAGAATTACATTTGGTCAACTGAGAAGATTTTCATGGAGGGAATTACAGCTAGCTACAGACAACTTCAGTGAGAAAAATGTTTTAGGACAGGGAGGTTTTGGAAAAGTTTATAAAGGGGTTCTTTCTGATACTACAAAAGTTGCTGTGAAACGGTTGACTGACTATGAGAGTCCTGGGGGAGATGCAGCTTTCCAGCGTGAAGTTGAGATGATAAGTGTAGCTGTTCACCGGAATCTTTTACGGCTGATTGGGTTTTGCACAACTCCAACAGAACGCCTTTTAGTCTACCCCTTCATGCAGAACTTAAGTGTTGCCTATCGTCTACGAGGTATCAGTTCTGTAAGTAATGTATGTGAATGGCATCTGTTAATACCTGAATGCTCAAAATTTGACACACACACTGATAGTTTGAACGGATGCAGAACTTGGTTTTTCTGTACATCTGTGAAGGTTGAACAACCTGACTGGTTGGTGGGCATGCCTGGGCAGCTGGCCACCATCTGCAGGCTTGAGGTGGCCTGCAGCAAACTTGAGTCAGCCAGTGTGTTTGCGTCTTACATCTACAGATGAAAATCATTGAGGCTGTATAAGCGCCTGAGGTTAAAGTTCATTCAGAACTTAAGTCATTTCAAAGGAGAGAATCCACAATTTTCTTTGTTGATGGAAGTATATTCTAGCGGTTATGGAAAGTAGTTAAAGTTGATCTCTATAATATTAGGAAAAAAAAAGGAACTAAGAAAGGGAGAAGAATTGATTAAATTGGGATCGAGGAATGATGCCTTTCAAAATTCTTTAATTTCTGGGAAAATATACCTAAATACTCCCGTTCTTTTCTCGATTTTGCCTTTTAGGCCCC
The DNA here is from genome assembly GCA_006937295.1 of Carpinus fangiana. Lineage (NCBI taxonomy): Eukaryota > Viridiplantae > Streptophyta > Magnoliopsida > Fagales > Betulaceae > Carpinus > Carpinus fangiana. The sequence continues at coordinate 40,055,097 of CM017321.1, forward strand.
AATTGTTAATTTGGCCATTTCAAGACTCGAGTTTAGGAAGATATCAAATCAAAGACTTTCAATAACGTTGATTACACCATTGTGCTTTATCATTGTATTTCATTAACATGCAAGTCCTTTGTCATTGATTACACCATTGTGCTTTGTTGGCTGGTAGGATGTTAAATCACTTTTTATGTAGCTTATTGGGCCATTTTATATGAATCTAGTACTGGTTTCTATCAGCCTTTCTGATGATATCATAATGACATTGAGCACTGATGCAGAACTTAAACCTGGGGAGCCTGTTTTAATTTGGCCTAGAAGAAAACAAATTGCTTTAGGCACAGCTCGTGGCCTAGAGTACCTTCATGAACATTGCAATCCTAAAATTATTCATCGGGATGTTAAGGCCGCAAATGTGTTACTGGATGAAGATTTTGAAGCAGTTGTTGGTGATTTTGGCCTGGCAAAATTGGTTGATGTGAGAAAGACTAACGTGACAACTCAAGTTCGTGGGACAATGGGCCACATAGCACCTGAATACTTGTCCACTGGGAAGTCATCCGAGAGGACTGATGTTTTTGGTTATGGAATAATGCTTTTAGAACTTGTGACAGGTCAAAGGGCAATTGACTTTTCGCGCTTGGAAGAAGAAGATGATGTTTTATTGCTTGACCATGTAAGATAACCATCTTGAAGAAAGAATAGAATAGGGTGACTCCATTTCTCACAACAAAATGAACTATCTTTCTGTCTATGCTTATTGGTCCCCTGTGCTCATCATCTTTTAAAGTTTTTAGTTCTGCACTCTTTCTGAGCTTTTACTTGCTAATTAGTGAGTTCTGTATTAATCTTCATGTGAAGGTCAAGAAGCTAGAAAGGGAAAAGAGACTGGATGCTATTGTAGATCATAACCTAGGTAAAAATTACTACCTTCGAGAGGTGGAAATGATGATCCAAGTTGCATTACTTTGTACCCAATCATCACCAGAGGACCGTCCAGCAATGTCAGAGGTGGTACGGATGCTGGAAGGAGAGGGACTGGCTGAGAGGTGGGAAGAATGGCAGCATGTTGAGGTTACTCGCAGGCAAGAGTATGAGAGACTGCAGAGAAGATTTGACTGGGGAGAAGATTCGGTGTATAACCAAGATGCCATTGAATTGTCTGGTGGAAGATGAGGTAATGGATAAGTGTGGGTCCATTCCCCCCCTTGGATTGTAGGGCATATAGTTTCCTTTTTGGTAGGGTAGCTTCTCTTTTTTGTTTTTTTGTTTTCCTTTTTTTTAATGATGCCTAGTTTTATACCCAATTGAAATTTGAAAGAATCATGGCCTTCAAACTTGATACCTAGTTTTATACCCAATTGAAAGAATCATGGCCTTCAAACTTGATATTTGATGCTTTGCTGGTTCGTGTGTGTGTGTGTGCTTTTTTTTTTTTATTTTTTCTTTTTATATATATATATTTTGTATTTTTCTTGTGTTCATTTGGGTCTGTGATCAAACTCATCAAGACCATGCATTTTTATAAAATGACACTTTTCTCATTATTGCTGAATTTTTTTCCACAATTTTGATTTCAGTAATCTCCATCCAAAAGAAAAATGATAATATAATATCCTGGTCTTGTAATTTGCATCCCATGTTAGAGCCACATGTATGTACCTACGCAAATATAGTGATCTCTCTCTCACACAATTTTAAAGTTTTTTTACCAAATTGACTTGTTTTTAAGTTTCTTAACGCAGTTTCAAATAGGTTTTTAGTAGACTATTATACAACTAAAATGAGGTGGTGGTAAAAATTATCTTCTTTATTTATTTATTTTTTTATAACAAGTACTGATCAAATTTTATGAGTCATGAATTGCATTACTTGAGGGTTTCTATGAGTTAAAAATAAATAAATAAAAGGATAAATAGACCACTTTGAGAGATCATCCCTCCAAATCACTTAGTAAAAAGACTGCAATAATATACAATTATTATTATTGTTATAGGCTATATATCAGAAAAATATGGGAAAAATATAATTTAGCCCTCTAAACTATTAGTCATTTACATTTTAGCCTTTTGAAGTTTTAAAAGTGATAAAATAGTCCTTCAAATTATCAAAAAGTTGCATTTTGGCCCCCTCCGATAGTATTACTGTAAAAGTGGATAGAAAAATCAAAACTACGTCATTTTGGAGATGATAAGTTACTAAAATGCTCTCCTAGAGAAAAAAAAAAAATAAATAAAACAAAGAGTAAAACGGCGCCGTTTTGACTAAAATTAGGGTTTCCCACTTTTACCAAAATGGCTCCTTTTTGGCTAGCTGTAGGAATTAAAGGATTTCTTTTTGGGTTCACCCAGTTCGCGATTTTTCCTAAGACAACCCAGTTCACGATTTTTCCTAAGACAACCTACCTAGCCGTCAGTCCCTCTGTCATCTCCCTCAAAGATCTCCTGCTGAAACCCTAAACCGGCAAACTTGACAAAGATAAGCAATTGAACACAAAGGAAAAATCGCGGATTGGGTGGTGGAGAAATTTGGGACCTGATAGGTGGTGTCGAATTTGTTGTACATGAAGCGGGTGATGATGTTGGTTTTGTCGACGGATTGATCACCCAAGTACACCAGCTTGTATTTGGCGAGAGGGGACACCGTCGCCATTTCTCAGATTCTACGAGATAATTCTCACCAAAAGTGAAGGTGACAAATTTTTCTTTAGATCTGAATCTCACAAATAAATTCTCTGAGAATTTGGAGAGAGAGAGAAAGACGAAGAATGTTTTGATTTTAGTCTCTTTGAATTTATAGTCAGAAGGAGAAGCCACCAACCACGACGAAGATGGCCAAGTCAAATCTTCTCAACGAGTTTGCCTATGTTCTTTGAGGGAGACGATGGAAGGACGGACGGCTAGGTGGCTTGTCTTAGGAAAAATTGCGAACCGGATGAACCCTAAAAGAAATCCTTTAATTTCTACAGCTCGCCAAAACGGTGGGAAACCCTAATTTTATCTAAAACGGCGCCGTTTGGTCTTTGTTTTAATTTTTTTTTAAGGAGGGCAATTTAGCAACTTAATATTTTCAAAACGACGTAGTTTTGATTTTTTTCACCCACTTTGACAGTAATACTAACGGAGGGGGCTAAAATACAACTTTTTGATAGTTTGAAGGGCTATTTTATCACTTTTGAAACTTCAGAGGGCTAAAATGTAAATGACTAATAGTTTGGGGGGCTAAATTATATTTTTCCCAAAGAATATTATAGAAATGTTATGGAGATATTAAGGGGATCCTATTATTTTCTTACCCTTCAAAACAACCTTTTTCCTCCGATTAATTTTGTCTGTGGAGTATTAAATTGAGGATAGTTTCGGAATTGACTTAAAAGAAAATTAACCAGATGATCTGAGCCCTTCTGATACGGGAAGTCTCAGGTGTTCACACTGTCTATGTGGAAACAAAGGTCACGTGTCACATGTACTGAGTTTCTGTAGTTTTTCTCCCCGTGATGCAATTGACTCTCTATAATATTATCTCTTCACTATGAAGTCTTTCACTTTTGTAGCTAAATATCTTTTCAAAGCAGATACCAATAAAATATAATGTTGCCACTCATTGCACGTTGATCGTCTAGATAAACTTTTTCAATTTGGTAGATGCAGATGCATATGAATACGTGTGATATATAGTTACAGCCTACAGGGTTTGAGGAGATAGCTACTGTTAAATCAATAGCAATAAATAAATTTATTTATTTAATTTATATTTTGTCGGTGCAATTTTTGGTCGTATGCGAAAAAGGCCCTGAAGTAGTCTTCGTATGGTCACTCTTTACGGATTTGGGTTTTTCGTGATGGGTCTTGTTTGGCCTTTGAGTTGATGGAGTTATCGAATACAAATGATGAAAAAAAATAATAAATAAACACACCAAAATTAGAGTGGTTCGGCTCCAAACGAGCCTACATCCACTGTGAAAATTGTTATGATTTTATTCAAAATATTGACAAGATTACAACACAAACTTTCTTATTTCCTTCCTTTCTTTTCTCTACTTGCTGCCTTCTAGTTTTTCTGGTCCATCTTTTTCATTCTTCTTTCTCCTATTTATAGGCTTCTTCACTGTGTTTGGATGTGGCCTTTCCGGCTCCTTTTCCATTCACTTCGTTTCTTTAATAGTTAATACAATTAAGTATAGGATAAATAAAATAAGCCTAAGGGTAAATGGAATAAAGAGAAAGAATGAGTGAGGGGACCTCTGTCACACATGGTGCCTTGGCTGGTGCAATGTATAAATTAGTAATTCCCTGATGGTGCCCTTTATTCATTTGTCAGATTCCTTTTTAGCTGTCGAATCTGTCCAGGTGAATAGCGTAGACATGTATTTTCGTGCGTTAAAGATCTTGGTTCTTGAGTGAGTTGAGTCCCGGGTGTCTGTCTTCCGGGTGAATTGAATATTCTTTGGGCTTTTAATGCCTCGGACCCATTTCCCTCATAGCCGGCCTGTAAATTTTGGGCTGATCATCGGCCCATGTTTGTCTAGGCTCAAAGACGGAAAATATCCCTAACATTTTTTCTTAATCATTGAGTTTGAAATTTGGAAGTTAATAATAAACTGGTTAAATATGCTAATGATCTCAGATCCTTGAAATACTTCCTCTAGTTTAGTAACTTTAGTTGAGTGTTTGTTTTCAGTGAATTCCTAAACTGGAAATGATTATGAATAAGGTTTTATCATTTTCATTTTCCCAAAGATTCTATTCAAAATCATAAACGAAAAAGAAAATGTCACACGTATGAATTCGGTGGTAAATTGACCGTGCTGTTTGAAGGACAACGTTGTTCCTGATCTGTTTTAGCAGATTGGGTCGTGCCTGCTTGTGACTTTGGATTGAAAACCTCACTGAACTTGTTCTTTGACTTTGATTTACAAGTAATTAAGGCCGGTTTTAAATTAGAACCGAAGCCAAAAAGCCAACTCAAAACACGTCTAAAGTTGGTGTGAAAATCTAAAAGTAATAGTTAAAGTACCTTGAATTATGAAATCTGGGTTTACAATTATCTAATACAAATGTCATTCAAGGTGTGCAGCAGAGGCTTATTCATTGCAGCAACAGCTTTAGCCCATTCGCGCATCCTGGCTTTCATCCGTTCTCCATGAGCCACCAAAACATCAGCACCTCTTTTCTCAACTTCAATGCTAAAGCTCTGATCGGCAAGCAGATGTGGTGCTGGATTTTCAAATCCAACCTTCTTCTCCCACTCTTCAAGCTTGATGTTGCATTCTGTGTAGTCTATGCCCGCCATTGCCAGAGCTTCAATAGACATTGCTTCGCCAATATACATATACATATAAATATCTAGTAATTGTCTTTTTTACCTCAAAAAGATCATAAAGGGTAACATTTATATGAGGATTCTTGACAGGAAAAAGATGAAAATACACGGGCATTGCATTGCATGTATATATCAATAATCAATCATATATATATCGTCGTACCCGTGATCTCTCTTCCTCTGTAGTCTGTACACAATTGTGTCAGTGCATATGTCATGAAGCATAATAAAATCAGTCGTCAGCATGTCTTAGATCCTATGCTTTTTTCACACTGATCAAGTACCCGTGAGAGCAGAAACTTCAATAGTCTTTTAAAAACAGACATTATTTGACTCGTGAGTTTTGTCATCTGCAGTTGGACCATCAGAAAATCAAACATGGAGAAAACTTAGACATCTTCTTCGGAGAGAGTTTGATGCTTAATTACAATTAAGTTGAGCACAAAAACTGAGCTTTTCTGCTTGTCTGTGACGGTTGAGGGGCCAACAAGATGCCTGACATTGACAAGCAGTCACAAGCTGACCTCTCTAACTTCTTGAGCAATCGCAGCAGCTTCTTCTTTTTCACTACCCTCAATGCTTTCTCTATGCAGTACTGATATCCATAAGCTTTTAATGGGCAGCGGCCAAGCTTTTAAAATTTGATCTCAATATAATGCAATTTCACCTCTTTTTAAGGGAGATTTCAAAAGAGAACGAGGCATTAGCCCACAGAAGACAAGGATCCTCTCCTTTTCAAGTAAAATGACTATGAGTTATTTTATGTCATGATTTAATGTTGTTCTATTTAAAAATGATGATATAACATAATAAATATATTTACATGACATCATATACACCATCAGATAAACATTATTAAATTATGACTATAAAATGACTATTTCCATATCACTTGAACTGGAGATACTAGCCCCTATCTTCTCCATATAAATAGAAATGTTATACACTACACTTTTATCCTATTCTTACCTCACTTTATTGATGTGGTGCAACATGTGAGACTGAGAGTCTACTAGAGATTATGTTAGACAACTTAAAAAATATTTTTTAGTATCCAAAAAGTTGTGCCAAACAAAAAGCTAGCATGTTTAGTAACAAATTTCCAAAATGCCCAATACGCACTTTTATGAAAATCTTAAAAATGAAGGTTTTTTTTTTTTTTTTTTTTCTCCTAAAATGACGGTTTTTACTATAAAAATTTTATTTTTCAACACAATCTCAAACATATTCTTTGAAGTAGGCATTTTTATTATTATTATTATTTTTTTTTTAAAAAAGAACAAAACCACATAAAAAAAAAAAAAGTGAGATAAAAGGAAGGTGAATAACATTTCTCTTAAATATATATATTTTAAAAAAATCTCTTAAATAAATGAATTGAAAACGATATTTATAACATCACATGTGTGAGTGTGTGACGTGTCACTTGTGACTGTGGTAATTGTGGAAATGTTTCTAGAAAGAAAAGTAGAAAGTGGAAGGAAAAGCAACTTGGGGACACGCGCGAGGAAGTCGCAAAGCAATAGCCATGTTCGTGCCGCTAGACAGCAGAGTGGACCCTCCCAGAGCTCAAACCCATTTTTCACTCACCAGCAAGCGACACTCTTCTACGAAGCTGTTATTCATTCTTCTGAACCCCAAAATCTTCGACAATTCGATTTAGAGAGCAAAGAAAGGAAGCGAGAAAGCAAAAAAGTCCGAAGCTTCTCTCTCGGATTTACTGTGATTCCTCTCAACAGGTTCCCTTCTTCTTTCTTGTAGTTTGGTCATGAGTTTCTCAATTTCATTCACTTCTGTTTTTACGTTTCACTTGCGTTTGGTTTTGAAGAAACTGTTGGAAATAGAAATGGAAGTAATTTTCATTTGATTTAATTATTATTTCGAAGCTTCTGGAAAAGAAAATGAGAAAAAAAAAATAGTGGCAAAAGAGCTAATAAAGTAAAATAATTTGACTTGGTTGAGGTCTTTGCTCTTTCATAATGTAAAAGAGCTGAAAAGATAATGCTTGGTTTCTGTCGTTTTTCCACTTTTTTTTTTCTTGGCAATTAAACTTGAGGAATTAAAGTTTTTAGTTATTAGGTTGTAATCAATCCACTTGATTTAAGTTGCTTTGTTTTTCAAATTTAATTCATCTTGTGTCATCTCCCAGACACTTAACAGGCATGCTGCACGTTATTTACCATTTCGTAAAAAGCTAAGTTTTATCTCATTTTGAGATAAGCAGTAATTTAATATGATATGAGAGTTGAAGTCCCTTGCCACGTGTTAACGGGTTACAAAGAGTATTAAAGTATTAATTAAATAATTACTCTATTATTTATCCTAATTTCAATTGAAAATGAGTCGGCATGTTTTGACTGATTTTAGGGAGAATGTTAAAATATTAATTAAATACTTAAATTTCAATAAACTTAACTTTTTGGGAATTTTTTGGGACAAGTGGTAAATTAGCATTGGCTTTTTTTTTGAATAAGGAATGCTAAAAGTATCATTTTGAGTAACTTGACACATTAAGATATACCATGGCATAAAAGAAAGGCTAAGGGTTTGTTTGTGATTGCGTTATAAAACTCAAAAAGTTCCGCCAGACAAAAAGTTGACTAGTTTGGTAAAAAAAGTCATAAGTTGTTGTTGTTGGTTTTTAAAACTTTTTCATTCTAAAAATGGCCAAAAGTACTTTTGGGAAAAAACTTAAAAATAAAGCTTTTTCTAAAAAGCTTTTTTTGACTTTAAAAGTTATATTTTCTAATGCAATCCCAAACGTGCTCTAAGATTTAATTTGAAATTGCGTTAAGAAGCTCAAAAGTACTTTTAGTACATACAAAACTATGCCAAACAAAAAGTTGGTTCGTTTGGTAAAAAAACTCAAATAGTATTTGTTTTTTTGCTCTAAATAAAAGGCCAAAATGTACTTTTGAAAAAAGTTTAAAACTAAAGCTTTTTAAAAAAAGCTTTATTTCCTGACGCAATCTCAAACATATTCTAAATACGAGGATGGGAAATGATACCCGTTCAAGTCAGTCAGTTTACTTCTATGTGGCTTGATGAAGATGTTCAAGATTGCGGTATAATCTTTCTGTAGTTAGCACCAGCAGAAGACTACTCTCACATAGACTCGTAGTCGTAGACACACACCTAGTTGCCCGGGACAAGCATAAGCATAATAGTTGCTACTGGTTTTCTGATTTCTCCCTATAGAAAGACCTCTCACCTCAGTTTGCTTTTATTTGTCATATTATATAGCGTATATTGTAGATCTAAAAGTTCACATCTAAAAGCTGGGATGTCTTTGCAGCAATGGCTCTCATTCAGGTGTTCATTGATCATTATGCATCTCGTTGCGTTGGTATCCAGAATTGATGTCATTGAAGATGGAACTGATTTTCATTGTTTTGATATTGGCTTACTTGCAGTCTTTTGTGATGCCTGATTCTCAGGGTATGATGCTGTACCCACCTGACATCTAATTCATCCAAACAGCATATAACAATCTTAAGTATGTTCACGGATTTCACTCTCAGTAGCAGTTTACATGTCATCAAAGTAAAAGGCTAAGTTGAATGAGTCTAGCACTGTAGATCCCGAACAGAAATGTTTCATTTGTTAGAATATCAATTAAATGATCAAATTTACTCATTCTTATCAACTTAAGATTTTGGTATAAGTGGTAATGTAACACGATATTAGGAATTGTTTTTTCTTTCTCTTCCTCATACATTGGCATTGAACTGCATTCTGGTTTGGGGCTTGTTACAGTGAACTGCTGACTCATTGATCAATTATGTTTTTTTATTTAAAGTATTGAGTTATTGATTAGAATGGGAAGAATCAAGTAAAATAGTAGATCTTTTTTGGGTTGAGAAGGTGGGTATTCTTTTGTTTGTCAAGTTAATTGGAAAGGACCGAAAGGTTGATCTCATATATGCTCAGTGATAATATTCATGTGGCAAACATACTTTGCTATAAGGCAACAATTGTTGAACTAGAGTGACTGAGAGGTAGTCAATATCAATCTGAGGAGAAAGTTGGCACATGGTCAATCAGACTACCAGTATTACTAGCCTGATGTGCCTGAAACATTTTATACAGTTTAACTCCTTTCAATTTAGTTTTGAATTGTCTAATTAGTGCAGCAGGATATGCATTATTTAGTTAATTTAGTTTGAACCTGATCAAGCATGTCTTTCAAATATTGACACATAACTATTTTGATTTTGTGTTAAAATAATGAACATTAATCAGATGTGCAGTTCTTTTGCTTTGATATGACATTTCTTTGCTTTGCTCAAACCCCCCACCCAAAAAAAAAGAAAGAAACAAAGAATCCTTTTTCTGATTATTTTGAGGGTTAAAGTACTAGCAGCAGATACCCCACCATTTTCTCTAAATTTAGGGATTAAAACTACTTTTTGCTTCCCTATACAAATATACTCCACAATAACTTTCCTTAATCTTTCCCTCTGTTAAAATATTACTTTTTTATTTTTTTTTTAATTTCTTTTTCCTTTCACTGTATCTCACTCTCCCTCATTCTGTGTCGCCCTTTTTGTCCTCTGTGTAATCTTCCTGCAAGATCGAGAGCTAAGATTACCAATAAGAACATAAGACTAATTAGTATGAGCAACAGGGATGGGGAATTTTTCTTTTTTCTTATCCGTACATCCCCTTTTTTATCCTCCCATCCAAAAGCTTTGTTATGAGCAATCAAGCTCTTGGAATTTTGAGTTGGAAGCGCCTAGGACGAATAGCAGAGGAGTGTACAAAGATGTAAAAAGAAAAGGAAGACAAGGTCTTGAACTGGCTTGAGCTTAGAGAGAGAAAGAGCTTTTTAAGGAAACCATGGGAAAATGCTCAACGAAGAAGAAGGAATATGGGGCTGCGTTGAAAACATGTGAGAGGCTATATATATATTTTTTAATGATTATAATAAGGCATTGGGTAGCTACAGTGTTTCCCAGTGGAAACACTGCATTGGGAAACACTCTAACTATCCAAGGATGTAGGTTAAATTTAGGGAAACTGATGTGGGTGAGTTTTTGTGATTTTTTTGAGATTTTCCCTAAATATAGGGAAGTGAATGAACTATAGGGTGGCTGCTGCTAATGCTCTTAGTGGGGTGTAATGAGGGTATCCTGATATTGAATTATCTGATTTTCTTCTCCTATTTCTGCTTGTTTGCAATTGAGTGCTGATACTGACATTAACACATTAGACTGATTGGGTGGTGAATTTTCCTGTGTTCTGTATCAGTTGGTCCCCTGTGCGCATTGAAGACTTCATTGAATGCTTTGTCTGATCAGCTCACAGATTGGCAGCCAAACGCAGTTAACCCTTGCCAATGGTCCAAAATTTGGTGTGAGAATGAAAGTGTTATTCGTGTGTAAGATACTGGTTAATGTACCTTTTCTTTTTCCTAATCATATTATGCTTGGTGATGGTGTTGTCAACAAATCACAACCTTTTCATTCGTGCAATGTTTTATTCCATACTAACATATCTTAATACCTTTTGTCTGGTCTATACTTACACAAATTCTTTCTTTGTAGAACATTATCTTCGATGGGATTTAATGGAATATTGTCCCCAGAGATAGGAACTATAAAATCTCTTTTGTTTCTGTAAGTATGAGAAGTATTAGTGCAGCCAATGTCAATTCTAAAGCATGCAAGCTTGCCAATATCAATTGTAGAAGATGTATTAATTCTTTATGCTATAGTAGGCTTTCGTACCATTCTCTTTTTTTTTTTTCAATGGAGAACTGAGATTTCATTGAGATAAAGATCGCTACAAAGCAAAGAATAGGGACATTTGAAAACTTCATTCAAAAAGTTTTTTAACCGAACTGTCATTGAATGTTGTATGCGCCAATCAACCTTAATTTATCATAAAATAATTTCCAGAAAAATTCAACAAGAATAGACAAAAACATATATATATTAATTATTCTTTGGGATGAAAACTTAGAATTCCATTCATAAATAAAAAGAACAAGAAAAAGAATAATTCCATTATATTTGAAAACAATCTAATTATCTGATACATTCTAATCATTTGAGCTAGAGGCAAAATGATTCATGAATTCAGGTAACTAGATTTTGAATCAAATCATTACGGTGCAGTTGTTTCTCTTTCCAAGGAAATTCAAAATGGAATTTGATGGATGTGAACTATTGTTGGTTTTTGTTTTTTTAAGCAATATATTTTTGCCATTATCATTCTATGGATTGCTCCATGCATGATTTAAATATATAGTAATACTTTAAATATTGTTTAAAGAAAGAATAATCATCATCACACTTGGAATGAATTTTTGTCATACTGACTTGTATAAAGTTCCAATTCTTTATGCTTGCACTCAAAAGTGGTTGAACTTGTAGTCATAACGAAATAATTTGTCGGAAATATTTTTTTAATGGTCGTGGCTCCTTGAGTTCTTACATGATAGAGATTTCAGTTTGAAATTTTTGGGTGATAATATTCTCCATCTGTGACGCATATCTAGCAATATGCTTTGAAGTGTATCCCTAATGTGCAGATGTTTCATTCATCATGCAGTGATTTGTCAGGAAATCGCATAACTGGTAAGATACCTAAAGAATTTGGAAGTTTGACAAGCTTGGGCACTTTGAATTTGACAAATAATAACTTAACTGGTGAAATACCATCTTCCCTTGGTGAACTTAAAGAGCTCCAGTATTTGTAAGTGTTTCTTTCTACACTGTCTTCAGCTTTGAAGATATTAACAAGTATATTCATCTTTCATAATCTCTTCTTAAGAGTGTGATTTTATTCATTATGCAAGCAGGACTTTGAGCCAAAACAAGCTCAATGGGACTATTCCCAAGTCTCTTTCAAGACTTCCAAAATTAAAGAGCCTGTATGTGATATCTTGTATGATGCAGAGATAATATAATAAATTCAAACTTTTATTTGTTTGAGTTATATTCAAAATTTTAAATACTCTGAAAGTTTTTCAGTATTTAATGGATTGATTGAAACTATTTTTGCAGTTTGCTCAATTCGAATGATTTCAGCGGTCAGATTCCTAAGCATTTATTCCAAGTTCCAAACTACAAGTATGAACAACATAAATTATTATGAGTTTGAATATCTAACCATTGAAAAATATATTTCTGGTATTTGGATCCTCTCATGATGGAAGGGGCGAGACATGGATTTTACTTTAATTTAGTCTTATTTAATTTTAGAGATCAATTCTATATATATTTAATTTATTTTCTGGTAATATTGGTCTATGTAGTTTTATTTTAAGTTCTATTAGTTAGTTTTCTTTTTTTTTTTTGAAAAAATGAATTACTCTTCATTCAAAGATGAAAAAGAATACAAGAGCCAAAGCTCGTATAAAGAAAGAGCATGACGCTCTAAAGAGACAATATTTGAAATACATTCAGGGGGTTCTTCCATCCACATTTTATCCATAGGAGTCCTAGTCGCCTCCTTCGCCAATCTGTGTGCTGCTGCGTTTGTCTCTCGCCGTACATGGCAAATTTTCCACTGTTGGAAGGACCTTAGGACCAATCTGGTGTCATCCACTAGTTGCCCAAATCTTAAGTTCTATTAGTTAGTTGGGTTATTAGTATTTAGTTTTATATTTTATTTAATTTTCAAGAGTCATTGGGTGTTTTTGGTAATGCAATAAATGGCCCTAGATTAGGGTTTAGTTGGGGTCTATTTAAATGTGTTTTGTACTCCAATGGAGGGAGACTTAGATGGAATAAAAAATGTGGAACTGATCCTCGTTTTTCTCTCTCCCTCTCAACTTCTTGTCTTTCTTTCTCTCCTTGGCTTTTTCTTTCTCTTCTTTCTTCTCTCCCTTTTAGCTTCTTCTTTCTTTCTCCCCCTTTTAGCTTCTTTCTCCTCTCTTTCCTACTATGACCGTCTTATTTTTGTGATTATTGTTGGCCCTACATCATCTTATGTTCATGTGTATAAAATGACTCATGTTAGGAAAAATTTAGGAATGTACAATTAAATGTGGGATCCTTCTTAGTAACTATGGGAACAGTGGGACCCATTTGTATAGGTAGGATTAGTGCCACCCATTTACACTTTATAGTTGGGATGCCACCAACTTGAGTCATGTTTCTGCCATAAACATGAGAGGATCGAAATCCATGTGTCTCTTTAAAAAACCATGTGAATTATAATTTTTATATAAGTTGAACTTGTAAATAACCGGTTATTCCAAAAGTTTAAACTAATAGAAAATTGTAAATTTAATCATTTAATTGATATTCTAACACTTCCCATCTTGTATGGGCTCAAATTCCTCCTCAATAAGTGAGATCTAATATTTGGACTATGTATTAGAATATTTTTTTTGATAAGTACTATGTATTAGAATATTAAACTGAAATGGAGAATAAATCATGGAATTAATGTTCGAACTCAGGATCTTTGTTCTGATATTATGTTAGATTATAGTTATCCTAAAAATTTAAATTGATTGAAAACCGTGAATTTAATCATTTAATTAATATTCAATAAAACCCTTGTGGTGATGACATGTATCCAATGAACCACAGGTACACAATGTCTTTCAATATCCATTACAAGTAAAAAAGGTAGACTACGGTCTTTAACAATCTTTTTAGTTTGAGGTTCCACCCTTCACTTTCCATTTAAAGCCCTTGATCTAGAAGTAGTCGATAAGTGTTTAAACAGACTCTTATTAGTTCTAGTTCTCATAGCTCCATTATCAATATTGAGAAACACAACCTCTCTTTTTTGTAACTAAGAAACACAACCCAAGAAAAGAGGAATTATTCCATTTTCTCATAGTCATTAGGGTGGTGCAATAGGCTTAGATCAGATGCAAGCAAGCTCAGCTGCTAGCAAGGTTGATTTTGACTCTTGGGAGGTGATAAAGCTATATAGGAGTTAATCGTCAACGAAAAACTTATTGAGTAAGATCGGGCCAAGCTCTCCAGCTTACCTGTCAATCACACAACTCTTCATGATTCTGTTTGAGTGACTCCTATTATCGTATGAGAGAGAGAGATGAGCTACCACAATCTCTTAATCTGTTAACTTGCAAACTGTTGTTAAGTTCCCAGAATAGAAATGAGAAGTCTGGGTCAACGATTGGGTTCAAATGGTGTAGAAATTTATACGATAAAGGGTATTCTTCGTCACTAACTTTTGGCGGATGCAAAGCCAACGAGGTCAGTTGAACCGCGTAATGAGTCTAATTAAGCAACGGATTGAGCTGCTAAAAAGCTGTTGCGCTAATGTAACACTCATCTTGTTATCCATTTAAGGACACAGAAGCTAAAGTTGTTTTGTGTACTTGGGTTTTCTGGATGTTATTCCTCTTTCTGGGTGTCATTGAAATGCAAAGTATCTAGGAGAGAAATATTAGATGTTTGTTATTGTTACTATTATAATTATTCGTCTTTATTCTAAACTATGCAGCTGCTTCTTGTTTGTTGCAGCTTTACAGGAAACCGTTTGATTTGTGGCATACAGTATCAACGTTGTGAATCTAAAAGTGAAGATTCAGGTTATTGGATCAAATTTATAACATAGATAATGTTTTCTAAAGTACAGTGGTGCGGTTAATCCTTTCTTTTGCTACCTTAATGCAAAGATTTTCCTTCTCTTGGCAGGTGCTTTGCATAAGCCAAAGATAGGAGTTATACTTGGAATAGTTGGAGGATGTACTGTTGTCCTGCTTCTTGTGGGCTTGCTGTTTATTCTATATCGAGGTAGACTGACAGGCTACAGGCATGAAGTTTTTGTAGATGTTGCAGGTTTGTTTTCCTTTTTACTTCTTAATCCGATTACTGGCCTGCAATTAATTTTTTCATTCACATTGTTAATTGTACTTGTTTTTCATCTTGAGTTACCTAGGGTAACATAAATAATACGGGATCTTATAATCCACCTCTTTTTAGGAGACATTTCTGGTGTGAAGCCTTTATGTTAAACATTTTTCTAAATTTTAGTAAATCAATACGGTATTCTTAAGAACTCAATTCAATTAGCAAAGTTTGGAATTGGCTTAATGACATTTCATTTTGTCCCATTAAATATCTTTTAATTAGGTAGACTTAGGTCCTCAAGAGGTAGCTCAATCGATTGGGACTACGCCTAATGAAGCAGAGGTCACTAGTTCGAATCCCCCTTCCCTCACTTGTGTGGACATGTCAAAAAAAAAAAGAACTAGATTGACTTAGTTTTGAACTGTAATTAAATTTGGTTAAGTTTTTGAACAATTAAATGAAAGGTCAAAAACAAATAGTATGACACAGAATTATGTATACTTTCTGACTTACTGATTTCTCGTGCTGCAATATCCTCTTGTCGATACAGAAATTACATGTTCCTGCAAAGCATATTTTTGTGTATTGTTGCATATTCTCATGAAAAGAACGGGCTTCTTTAATCGAATCTGTTTGAATTGAATCATGTAGTTGATTTCTCTGTTTGCTTTATTTAATAAAGTTTAGTCTCCATTGTGTTCTCTGTTTTACTTTGTCAATGTTTTTAATTCTGTGTCATGCTTTCATTTTTCAATAGAATTGGTATTTGATGTGAAATTTAACTCGGGAATCTGCTTTTGAAAGTTTTGCTTTGATATTTTTAACTGTGTGCTCATTGCTTAGGTGAAGTTGACCAAGGAATTTCATTTGATCAAGTGAAAAGATTTGCATGGAGGGAATTGCAGATAGCTACGGACAACTTCAGTGAGAAAAATTTTTTAGGACAGGGAGGCTTTGGAAAAGTTTATAAAGGGGTGCTTGCTGATAAAACAAAAGTTGCTGTGAAACGGTTAACTAACTGTGGAAGTCCTGGGGAAGATGCTGCTTTCCAGCGGGAAATTCAGATGATAAGTGTAGCCATTCACAGGAATCTTTTACGGCTGATTGGGTTCTGCACAACTCCAACAGAACGCATTTTAGTATACCCTTTCATGCAGAACTTAAGTGTTGCCTATCGTCTACAAGGTATGAGTTCTTTATACCGTGTATGTCAATGGGAGCTGTTAATAGCTGAATATCATGTATGCGTGCGCACACACACAGATGGTTTGAATAGATGTAGAACTTGGTTTTTGTGGCTGGTATGCTTGAGCTGCTGGCCGCCATCTGCAGTGTTAGGTTTTATTTTTTTGTTGGAAAATTCATGTGTCAAAACATGTTTTTGGGTTGTAATGTTTATGTTAAGGGTTAATTCAGTGTAAAAGTTGGTCCAAGACATAAAAATTCAAGTTTATAAATGATGTCTAGCAAAGATCTAGTTGTAGTAAAACAACCATATCTTTTGATTCCAACATCAGATTTAGGCATGCTTGGTGGTGTCGTAAAGCTGATTTAAAGGGCTACAACTTTGTATTATGGAAACAATTTCCAATTCCGATGGTTACTAGGTCAAAACGGGCTTTCAATAGAAGTTTGAGAATTTGGATAGAATGGCTTGTTTGCAATCTCGTTTGAAAGGCGTTTGAATGAGACTTGTACAGTATTGGGTGTTTGCAATCTCATTTGAAGCTTGTTTGAACGAGACTGCAGCATACTATTTTAAACTTAGCCGACTTAGCTTACAAACTTCAGTTTTCTCCCCATCTATATAAGCATCATAGCCCACAATTTTCGCAAGACCCGAGACTATTTTTCATTGTTCTTGGACAAGTTCCTAAACATCTTTGAACCTTTTATTTCTTCTCCTTCATTTTCATCAATCAAACCACTAAAAAATTTCCAACAACTAGGGTTTTGGGTTGTAGCAAATAAGGTTTGTTCGTGAAGGTGCTTCTTATAGCGGAGGGCTTGAAGTTTTGGAGCCACTATGGTGGGAGGTAGATGTTGAGTATATGTGTGAGTGAAAAATTAATAGAATCCCACATTAGACATATATAAGAAGTGTGAGCGGTTAATATAGCATTGTCGGGCTCAAATCCACGAGTTTAAGCTTTTGGGTTGTGTGGTGTCTCAACATGCTATATTATGGGCTTACAAAAGGACTCCCCAAAGGTATTAATCTCCCAACAACTACTGTCAGAGCCAAGATTAGTTTCTTGGGATAGGTGTCTGGAACGCATATAGTTTGGAGTTGTGCATCACATAAGGCAAGAAGGTACCATCTTCCACACAACAACACTCCGAGAGCGACCACCCATCCACCAGCAAGCAAACAAATCAACCATCCAATTAGGTATAACCTAGGACATCCCAAAGCGACTGAAGATAGCATTCCATAAGGCACAAGCAACCTCAAAATGGAGAAGAAGATGCTCCACAGACTCCCCATCGCGCTTGCACAAGTAGCACCAATCAACCATGATGACTTGCATCCTCCTAAGATTGTCCATGGTAAGAATTTTCCTTGGTCCTTAGAGCCGCCGACCAAGCGAAAAAAACCACCTTCAAAGGAACCTTAGTCCACCAAATACTCCTTCAAGAGAAAGGAGAAGCATCTTTATCAACAAGAATCTTGTAAAAGGAATGAACATCACACTTCCCTTTGTGAGATGGGGCACACCAAAGCTTGTCTTCCCCTTCCCTTCTCACTCTATGGGAATACAAGAAGGTGTAGAAGGAAGCCAGGACATCCAGCTCCCAATCGTGAGCCGTGCGAATAAAGCTAACATTTCACTGAAGGGAACCATTAGAAAAGTCCAAATTAATTGCAACAGACGCATCCTTCACGCGAGCAATGTTATATAAATTCAGGAAAGCTTCGTTGAGGGCTATCTCTCCGCGCTACACATCATCTCAAAATTTGATCTTGAACTCATCTCCTAGCTCAAATCTGGTATGGCTAAACAAACAACCTCCACCCCTCATAATGTTCTTCCAAACCCCCACCTTGTGGGATTAATAGAACACCACTCACTCCAAACACTACCAAATAGAATGCCCACAACAGCTTTCCACCATGTCCCTTTCTCATGCACATAACACCACAGCTTCTTCCCTAAAAGGGCCGTATTGAACAACCTCAAGTTCTGAATCCTCAAGCCTCCCTCAGAAATGGGAGAGCAAACCTTGGGTCAGCTAACCAGGTGATATTTAAAATTTTCACTTATCCGTTGAAGAAAATATCTTCTCTACTGTAGGTACAAAAAGTAGTTTGAGTCAATCTCTAGGTTATAAGAAATGGAGCTGAATTGATTAAATTGGGCATGCAGAGTGATTCTTTTTAGAACTATTTAATTTCTTTTTAGCAATAATATATTCTGCTTAGAGATGTATCCTATATTACAGCACTAAGGCCTCTAAATACAGTGCAATGATAAAATATGTCGAGCACACATTACTTTTTGTTACAAAACTCGGCCATTCGAATATGTTGATTGTTATGCTGTAATGGAATTTACAGTTCTTTTCATGTTAAACCTCATGGAATGGAAATGAGAACATGTTAAATGTGGGAAAGTGGGTAATTAGCGTCTATTTCATTAGCATTGTCATCATCAAACTCTTGAGTACCAAGCAAACTGTTCTTGATTCTGCCGCTTTTTGTGTCCTGAAAAAGCAAAAAGTATTGCTGGTTTTCAATTGTACAAGTCCTGTGTTACTAATCATTTGCACCATTGTGCTTTATTGACTTGTAGGATTTTACATCACTTTTTATGTAGTTTATTGAGCCATATTCCTTATATGAATCTCAGTCTGCTACTAATTTCTAACAGCCTTTCTGATGATATCATACTGGCTGTGAGCACTAATGCAGAAGTCAAGTCTGGGGATCCTGTTTTAGATTGGCCTACAAGAAAACAAGTTGCTTTAGGCACTGCTCGTGGGCTAGAGTACCTTCATGAACATTGCAATCCAAAAATTATTCATCGGGATGTTAAGGCTGCAAATGTGTTTCTTGATGAAGATTTTGAAGCAGTTGTTGGTGATTTTGGCCTTGCAAAATTGGTTGATGTTAGAAAGACTAACGTGACAACTCAAGTTCGTGGGACAATGGGCTACATAGCACCTGAATACTTATCAACTGGAAAGTCATCAGAAAGGACTGATGTTTTTGGTTATGGAGTCATGATGTTAGAACTTGTGACAGGCCAAAGGGCGATTGACTTTTCACGCGCGGAAAAAGAAAATGATTTGTTATTGCTTGACCATGTAAGATAACCTTTTTATGACAGTATTTTGTTTTTGTGTGCATATATCTTGCGTTCTCTCCGTGGTATCATGTGATTTTATATATGGCTGATATGTTTAGGATTTCAATTATAATGGAACTCCTGCTTGGAGAATCACTAGTCTTAAAATTGATGTATGCATTATGCTCCTGATTCTGAAAGACACCTAGAGAATCATTTATACCCTCATTGCCATTAAGAATGCTTCATCTTGTATATCTCAGTACATATGGTTCTATGCTTAAACATTTAAGAGGTAGCAATGTCTCATTCTCTTCATTTTCAATGTCTAAACTTCCAGTGTACCTTACAAAGATGAACTGCTTCCTATTTATTTTCATGCCTTTTCATATTTCCTTTTGTTGTATTTAGAGAATTGCATGCTTACTCAAGCTTGGAGTTCAGTTGCTTACTGTTGAATGATGATTGCTACATCATATGACCCAAATTTTGACAAGGCTCAAGATGACCATACATGTTTTGTACATATTTAAAAGAACGTGTGGTGACTTCATTTCACACAACAAATGTTCAGCATATTTAAAGTTTTGAGTTCTGCACTCTTTTTGACATTTTGATTGCCAACTAGTAAGTTGTGTGTTTATCTTCTTGTGAAGGTCAAGAAGCTGGAAAGGGAGAAGAGACTGGATGCTATTGTCGATCCCAACCTAAATAAAAATTACATGATTCAAGAGGTGGAAAGGATGATTCAAGTTGCATTGCTTTGTACCCAATCATCACCAGATGCCCGCCCGGCAATGTCAGAAGTCGTACGGATGCTTGAGGGAGAGGGGCTGGCTGAGAGGTGGGAAGAATGGCAGCATATTGAGGTCGCTCGCAGGCAAGAGTACGAGAGACTACACAGAGGATTGAACTGGCTAGAAATGTCGATTTAAAACCAAGATGCTATTGAAATGTCGGTGGGAAGACAAGGTAACAACAGCCAAGTCTGGGCCAATCATTCGCCCTTGTATTATAGGCATGTAAGATCCTTATTGGACCTCCAAAACCAACTTGAGGGTATCTTTCCAAATAGCAGTTTATTGCAATTTTGAGTATTTCAAGTCCAAAATATGCATGTCTAGGTCATGTGTGACACGATTTTTCATCCATTTTATGAGAGTCAAATATCACAAATATTGTTAGATGGAGTCTTTGTAAAAAGGTTTCAGCTTGAAACCCCCCTCCCCCCTTGCTTTTTCCTGGGCAGAATCTAGTATGTGATGTTATTATTTCATAATTGATAACTATAAAAATTGATTCTCATCCGTTGAACTGTTAAAAGATGACCTCTATATTACACTAGTTCTTCCAAAAAGATGACATAGTTATCGTTGATCAAATCTAGCTTTACAATTAGCAAGTACACAATTTTCATTTGAAAGTGTAGCAGAGCCTCCATTATCGATCCTTCATTAATGCAGCAACAGATTTGGCCCATTCTCACATCCTGGCTTTCGTCCATTCTCTATTTGCCACAAGCATTACATCACCACCCATTTTCTCAGCTTCAATGCATTAATTTTGCTCAGCTAGCAGATGGAGTGGCCTGTTCCAAGCCACTACTCTTCTCCGGCCACTCTTCAAGCCAGAGGCCACTTTCTGTGTAATCCATACCTGCCATTGCCAGAGCTTCGATAGACATTATTGCTTCTCTCAAAAATATATATCTAGTTGGGTTTGCTGTTGATTGATGCAAAAGAAAGATAAATGGCAACAATATTTATATGAGGATTCTTCATCTCATATTCTCAGCCTAGACAGGGGAAAAGAGGAAAATACACGGGCGTTGCATGCATCAAGTTCTACATAATATTAATGTCATTCCCGTGATCTCTCTCTCTCTCAAGACATTGTGTAAGTGCATATGTCATGAAGCATACGATCATACAATTAGCACTCGTCAGCATCAAAGTGCACGTGAGGTAGAATCTTCAAACTTCCCTAGTGTACGTGAACATAATATTTGTATTAATGAATGATCGGGCAATTAATGATCAAGATTTACTTGTCTACGCTGATCAGAAATCTGACGATCAAAATAAAACATGATCAAGAAACTCAAACATGTTCGGAGAATTGCATGTGATGCGGCTTCGATTAATAAGTATACCAAAACGGAGCTTTCAGCTTTGCTTGTTTATGATGAAAGAGGGTCCAACAAGATATCTGACAAGCTGAGTCAACCTTCTTCAGGAGCCTCAATGGCTGAATATATATAGCATATGCCATATTTTCCGATCCCCTTGATGTTCAATGAAAAATTCTCTCTTTTTCTATCATTAATTTCCAAATATTGAAAGATTGAGATAATTCTTCCCCACGGTGCCATAGTTGGGCAAAAATATGTGTTGAATTAACCAATGACCTGTCAAGAGTAGAAGTCTAAATTATGCTTGTGATACCCATGGCGTACGTTTGACTTGGTGCGTACGTTAAGAATATGTACGTACTCACGGCATAAGAATTGAAAATTGTAAAGCAAATTCAAAAAAGATTAAATAATAATTATGGAAGATAAGGACTCTAGCTGCTCCGAAGAAAATGGTAACATGATCTTCACCAAATGAACTGGAGAGGATCATAATTCATGAAAATGAGAGGATATATAGCTCTAAAAAACTAAAATTTTTTTGATGTTTCAAAATTGAATTGAAAAATGACACATAGTAAATGACTTTATATGGGTTAATTAAGTTGTAACTATACTCTCCAAGCAAAACACTTTAAACAAAGAAAAATACTTGTAAATAAAGAAAAATGATATTATTTCAAAAATAATCTCAAAATATCATGCCCAATTCTTCCAATTTTAGTATCATTAATTCAATATCTAACAACTGAGCCATGTTAATTCTTAATTTTGAACCAATTAAGCTTTGAGTATTTTTTTATTTTTTTTTTGAAGGAAGATTTTTTTATTTTTTATTTATTTCTCATGAATGCATGGAATAATGTGATATGAGTCATCATAGTCGACGTCTGAAGCGGAACTTTCAATAATATGACTTTTGAATATTCTTCTATCAAAGCATGCATGAATGAATATGACAGCTTGGGGTCAAGGAGGAGGATTTCTTAGAATTAATGTCAGCTTGTGCTTGGGTTGTAATTTCAGTTTATATTAATTTATAATAAATTCCAAGGTTAAAATACTTAACATTTTTTCCTTACATTTAGATTTAAATTCTCTTTTAATAGATGAGACCCAATATATAAAATATTTAACTTAAATGAGATTGAATTGACGGAGTCAAGGTCACTATAGATATATACGAACAATAAAATACGGTCTCATGCCTTGGGGCATCTGAAGGAGGACGGACACAAGCTCGTTCGAACAAGTAGCTATGGGATACACCAAAAGGAGCACCAGGAAGCTAGTCCGCTATCTCTTTCGAACAAGATTAAATGCAAGTGATGAGCCATTGGGAAGCTCATCTTGTTCAAGCAAATTAGATAATCCAGCAATCAAATATATTCTATTATTTACGTCATTACATTATGAATTTATTTAATTGTAATACTTCATTTACTATTCTAGAACTTTCCCAAATATAGGATTATATTTATTTTTGCTCCAAGTTTGCGTATTATTATTATTAATATAACATACCTAATATGTAAGAAGCATAGTTGAATTATGTTTACGATGAGTTTGTCAATGAGAAATACTTAGAGCCTAAGTTCTCTTTTATGTTTAACTTGAATCCTTGATAGACTCAAGGTTTTTGAGAATATCAGTTGTGAATTACTTGTTTGTTTTTGTGACCTACGATATCACGCTACATCAGATACTATATATGTTAAATTATCACTTATTCCAAAGCTTAAAATTAATAAAATTAGATAAATTTAATCATTTAATATGTACTTTAAAAATTCTCATTCTCTAGAGACGACCTCTATATTACAGTTCTTCCAAAAATATGACACAGCCATCGTTGATCAAATCTAGCTTTACAATTAACAAGTATACAATTTTCATTTGAAAGTATAGCAGAGCCTCCATTATCGATCCTTCATTAATGCAGCAACAGCTCTGGCCCATTCTCGCATCCTCGCTTTCGTCCATTCTCTATTTGCCACAAGTATTACATCACCACCCATTTTCTCAACTCCAGTGCATGAATTCTGCTCAGCTAGCAGATGGAGTGGTGGCTGTTCCAAGCCACTTCTCTTCTCCGGCCACTCTTCAAGCCTGAGGCCACTTTCTGTGTAATCCACGCCCGCCATTGCCAGAGCTTCGATAGACATTTCTTCTCTCTAAAAATATATATCTTCACTTGGGTTTGCTGTCGATTGCCGAAAAAGAAAGATAAATGGCAACAATATTTATATGTGGATTCTCATCTCATATTCTTATTAGGAAGATACACGGGCATTGCATGCATCAAGTTTTATATATCGTTATCCGATCGTGATCTTTCTCTCTCTCTCTCTCGACTTTGTGTCAGTGCAAACGTCATACGAGCAGCCGTCAGTATCAAAGTGCACGTGAGGCAGAAACTTCCGTACATACTCGGCGTGAGATTAATTTATGTTGTCCCAAATGTGGACATAATTATATATATTTGTATTGAATGATCAAGATTTACTAATTGTCTACGCTGATAAGAGATCGGAAGATCAAAATCAAACGTTTTAACAGAAACTCAAACATCTTGGGAGAATTGTGATGCTTATGTGTTGAATTGACCGTATCAGTCAAGAGTAGAAGTCTAAATTATGCTTGTGATACCCGTGGTGTACGTTTGACTAGCTGCGTACGTAGTAGAATAATCATAACGATATATTCAACTCTTCTCGAATGTAATAAATTGTATATGCAAATAAATGTCACTAGCTACTAGAGAAAACTATTTTCAAGGACTCATCTCTCTCTTTCTCCCTTGTGTTCACACGGTGCTAAACTTGGATGTGATCATTGACACCGATGAGACTAAGATTGTTTTGTCAGTGGTGTAATAATTGAAAACCATACGTAAAAGAAAATTTAGAAAGAGAAAATAATAATTATAGGGAAGATAATTAGGCCTAGGCCTCTAGTTGTCCCAAAGAAAATGAGGATAACTCTGAAATTTTATTAATGTTTCAAAATGACCCATAGTAGATGTCACTATATAGGCAAAGTTTTGAGTGCTGTCAAAGCAAAATACTTGAAAAAAATGAAAGATGAGATAAAGCAAAATACTTAATTAGTACATAAAGATATTATTCTCCCAAAATATTATGCCAAATTGTTGTCATTAATTCGATATCTAACAATTATGTCATGCTAATTTTCCTGAACCAGTTCTCAAAGAGTACTTTAATTGACTAGAAATCACATTTCATTAAGCGGTGATCACTATATTAAATCTTTCTCCTAATTTTCTTTCCTTATGTGGACATGTAAAAAAAAAAAAAAAAAAATTATTTTTCATCCAAATATATAACCTTTGAGAATTTTTTAATTTTAATTCTAATTTCTCATGAATGCCCGGAATAATGTGATAAGTCAAGTTAATGTTAATAGTCAACACAGACGTCAGAATTGAAGCAGAACTTCCGTAATATTATTTTCACACTACTTTTGAATATTCTATCAAAGCATGCATGATTTATATGACAGCTATTTGTTCCCTCTACGGCAGTTGCTGATAAAAAAATAACAGGAATATGTATGTATGGATGTATAGAATCATTTTTTTGCCGCTTTCCCACACTCGGCTTATTGTGAGAGAGCCCCTAATTATGGGACTGCATGTATCTGCCAAGCAAGTCTCGGGCAATTAATGTTAGCTTGTGCTTAGGTCGTAATTTTAGTTTATATTAATTTATAATAAATTTCAAGGTCTAAATACTTTAACACTTCCCTATTAATTAGTGTGAGCTCAAACTCCCTTTCAGTAGATGAAATTCAACATGTGAAATATTTAATTTCAATGTGATTTGTTACGGGCTTATCCATGGCAAGGGCTGATTAGTCATTCACTGTGTGGGCAGCACGTGACTATATCTTGCATTTACTTTCTGTCTTGCGTTTAGCATCTTTTTCTTGCGTTTAGCATTTTCTTGTATTGTTGCGTTTTGCTTGTTTATGTTGCGTTTTGGGAGGCTAGCTATAAGGCAAGAAAGATGCAATTCTGTTAGAATATTCTAACAGAATTAAGCCTAAATTTGGGGAAGCCAGTGGGTAGGAGATTTATGCTTTTGGAATTATCTGATGAATTGTAACCCAGGAGATTGAGCCTCTCGAAGAGCTCTCTGTTTTCAGTATCTATTTCAAGTATTTTCATCCATTACCATCTTCCCCAATCCTTCATATATAGAAAATACCTAAAAAACACCTCACAATCCATCAAACCCTTTACATTTGGTATCAGAGACGTTCGGTTCTTCTCATTCCAGCTTCCACTTACCCATAATTTTTTTTCCCCTCCTCCTTCTTTAATGGCCGAAGGCACTAGATTGTTCCAAATCCAGGAGTCATTGCAGGAGTGCCAAGATGCCATTCAACTCCAAAACACAATTAATACAGATGTGCAACAGCGTCCCACTACGGTGACAGAGATGCTTCAGACTTTGATTGCTAACCAGAACCGGTTACCGTCGGAACTGCAACCAGAGGATGACCACCGTCCATTAATTCAGGCAAGAGGAGAGAGACGGTACCCGGACCATGACAGACGCCATGATAAGGATGATAGACACAACCTCGAGGAGGAGGACTATGATTATCATAGGGATGACAGGTGCATACATACTCGTACCATGCGTCTGATTTTTCCAAGTTTTGATGGGGATAATCCATCAGCATGGACTTACAAAGTGAATCAATTTTTTGATCACTACCAAACTCCCCTCTACCAAAGAATCCGAATGGCCTCTTTTCACTTGGAAGGAGAAGCCTTGGTCTGGTTTCAAGATGCAAATGAGGCAGGTCTATTCCCTACTTGGGATTCCTTCCTCCAGGCCTTACTTACTCGGTTTGGTCCTACTTATGACGATCCAATGGAGGCTCTTAAGAAGCTACAACAGACTATCACAGCGGCTGAGTATACGTCATAGTTTGAATCATTATCCAATCGATTGCCCAGTATCTCTGATAAAAATCGCCTGAGCTGTTTTTTGGGTGGCCCTAAAGATGAGATACATCTACCGTTGCGAATGCTAAACCCACAGACTCTAGTAGCTGCCTTTGGGTTGGCTAAATTACAAGAAGAATACATCACCAGCTCTAGACGTTCCTACACATTCGCAGGGCATTCTCTTCCTTATACTAAGCAACAAAGTTGGGGGCAATCTACGGGTACCTCTGTTCTGCCAGGGACTCGTTCCTCCAATAACTTGCTTGTCCAAAAAATATCACCCCAGCAAATGAAGGAAAGACATGATGAAGGGTTGTGCTATAATTGTGATGACAAATGGAACCCCGCTCACAAGTGTAAGACTCCCAAATTATTCCTCATACATGGGTTAGAATTACCCTGTGATAAGAAACCTGAAGATATTTTTTATAATACCAAGGATTCAATGGAACCTCAAATACCACTTACAGTTACAGACCCTATTGACCCAAAAATTTCATTGAACGCTATTTCAGGTTCTTTGAGCCTGAGGACAATGCGTTTAGAAGGGTGGGTGAAGAATCAACGGGTAGTTATCCTAATTGATTTAGGCAGTACACATAATTTCCTTGACCCATCTATCTTGAAGAAAATTCAAATGGGAGTGCTACAGACACCACAACTTCAAGTGAAGGTGGCTAATGGTACAAAAATCCAGAATGCTGGTCGGTGCAATTCCCTATGTATTAAAGTACAAGGTACTACTATAACCTCTGAATTTTATGTCATTACTTTGGGAGGTTGTGATATTGTCTTAGGAGTAGCATGGCTTAGAACTCTTGGCCCTATTATATGGGATTTCTTACTCATAACAATGCAATATTCTTTTAATGGCAAATTCATTTTGTTAACGGAGTTACACCCCACGGGTCTCACCTTGGAGGACGGAATCAACTTCCTTAAGGCCTCTAACTTGAGTAATAGAGGTATTTGGCTGCAATTGCTGACCCAAGAGACTAAGGACACACCCTTAACACTGCAAGCACCTATTCGGATATTGTTAGAAGAATTTTCTTTAGTTTTTAATGAACCTATGGGGTTGCCTCCGGCTCGTGGTCATGATCACCAAATTCTACTTAAAGGCAACCAGTCTATTAAAGTTCGCCCTTATCGTTACCCTTATTTTCAGAAAATCAAGATAGAGAAAATTGTCCGAGAACTTCTTGACTCGAGGGTTATCAAACCTAGCCAAAGTCCTTTCTCTTCTCCCATATTACTTGTGCAAAAGGCAGATGGTAGTTGACGAATGTGTGTTGATTATAGGGCTTTAAACCAAGATACGATTAAGGATAAATACCCTATCCTAGGTATTGAAGAATTGTTGGATGAGCTTTTTGGTGCTAAGATTTTTTCGAAGCTGGATTTGTACTCGGGTTATCACCAAATATGTGTGCAAACAGAATATGTACCCAAGATAGCCTTTCACACACATGAAGGGCATTACGAATTCTTAGTGATGCCATTCGGCCTCACTAATGCTCCTTATACCTTCCAAGGGTTGATGAATGATCTCTTTAAGCACTTCTTACGACACTTCGTATTGGTTTTCTTCGACGACATTCTGGTGTATAGGTGAACCTTGGATGATCACTTAGGGCATCTACACACAGTTTTGGAGGTGCTGTAAACTCAACAATTTTATGCTAAAGAGTCTAAATGTAGGTTTGCGGTTGATGAAATTGATTACCTCGGGCACTTGATTTATACTCATAGTTTAAGAGCGGATCCTTCAAAGCTAGATGCTATGGTTAGCTGGCCTATTCCAACTTCCATTAAGTCTTTGAGAGGATTCTTGGGTCTCATGGGCTACTACAGAAAATTTATTAAGGGTTATGGAGTCATTGCTGCCCCTTTCACTGCCCTACTAAAAAAGAATGCATTCTAGTCGACAAATAGTGCAATCAAGGCATTCTTGAACTTGAAGAAAGCTGTAACAAGCCCTCCGGTACTTTGATTGCCAGATTTCACAAAAACATTCACCATCGAATGTGATGCTTGTGGCACAGGTTTAGACGTTGTTTTGATGCAAGATGGACAGCCCATAGCATACTTGAGTAAGGCATCAAAGGGTTAAGCATTATTCTTGTCTACGTATGAGAAGGAATTACTCTCCTTGGTGACTACAGTGCAGAAATGGAGGCCTTATTTGCTTGGCCAGTCCTTTAAGGTAAAAACCGATTAACAAGCACTTAAGTTCTTGCTGGAGCAAAGTGTTGGAACAATTTCGCAACAATGCTGGATTTCAAAATTACTTGGCTATGATTTTGTGATTGAGTATAAGAAGGGGAAGGAAAACAGAGTGGTGGATGCTCTATCACGGAAGTTCTAAGACTCCCCCGAATCCAATCACTTGAGTATTTCCTTGATTTCTTTTCCTACACCAGATTTGATAGAGGACTTGAAAGCTTCATATTTACACAATCCAGATTCTAAGAAATTATTGTTGAAACTTCAGCAAGGGTTGAATATACCCAAAGGCATTGTTCTTCAACAAGGTTTGATTTTAAAAAAGGGCAGAATTTGGGTGGTCCAGAACTCAGTTTTCCAGAAACAGTTCTTGAAATATATTCACTCCAATCCTACATCAGGCCATTTTGGCTATCACAAGACCATCCACCAAGCCAAGTCAGATTTTTATTGGACAGGGATGCACAAGGATATCAAGAGGTTTATAAAGGAGTGTTCAGTATGTCAAGAAAACAAGCATGAAACTACCCATCCAGCTGGGTTGTTGCAGCCCTTACCTATACCAACTCGTGCTTGGTCGGACATCTCCATGGATTTTATCAAAGGCCTACCTTCTTCTCAAGGTTTGATGCAGATCAGATAAAGTTTCGGAGCCTCTCTGTTACTGCGCTCAATCCTGTGATCGAGCGCACGATCGAGTGCCCACCTGCGATCGATCGCACCCTTGACTGTGCTCGAGCGCACACAAGGCCTATGTTAATTTCCTGCGTTTTAGTTATTAATTATGACTCTATTTCCTTGTTTAAGTAGTATTAGGGTTTTGAGAGTCTTTATTTCATTATGTTATTAGGTTTAGGGTTATGGGGGCATTTATGTAATATTTTAAATAGGTTTAGGGTTTTGGGCTATAAATATATGTTTATATCCTCCAAACAAAGGAGTTGTCGTTTATTATTAGTTTTCTCTAGATAAGAATCTCAGAGTTGAGTTTTCTTCCCTTTTCCTTTGATTTATAGATAGACTCTATATTTTGAAAAGAATTCTCAGGTTTTGAGAGATTCAAATCCTAGGAATTATTTATCTTTCTTCTTATACTGTTTTATTGGCTTCCGAATCGTCAGGCTGCATCAAGGTTCATCGGTCATCTTAGTGGTGGTGGATAGATTCACTAAGTATGGCCATTTTCAGCCCTTGTCCCACCCGTATACAGCAGCAAAAGTGGCCCAAAATTTTCTGGTCAATTTCCTAAAGTTACATGGAATGCCTAAGACAATTGTCACATATTGTGACCCAGTGTTTACTAGTTCATTCTAAAGGGAGCTGTTTAAACTCCAAGGTATCTTTCTTGCTCTTAGCTCGGCCTACCATCCCCAATCAGATGGACAAACCGAGGCTTTGAACAAATGCCTTGAGACTTATCTCCAATGCTATGCTAGGGCCAAGCCTAAGGAGTGGAACAATTGGTTACCTATGGAGGAATGGTGGTACGACACTAATCACCATTCCTCTACCTGTTACACTATTTTTTGAAGCTCTATACGGGTACTCCCCCACCTTCATTGCTGTCCTATGTTCTAGAACATCTCCTAACCTTGCTATGGATTTGCAATTAAGGGACCGCACCAAGGTAATTACCCTTCTTAAAGAACACCTCCAACAAGCCCAGAACCGTATGAAGGTTCAAGCCGATAAGTATCGTACAGAGAAAGAATTCAACGTGGGTGATTGGGTTTATCTTCGGCTACAACCATACTGACAAAAGACCATAGCTATGCATAAGAGCCTAAAACTCTCTCCGCAATTTTTTGGACCTTTCCAAATCCTTAAGCGCATCGAATCAGTTGCTTACAAGCTGGATCTTCCACTTGAAACCAGAATCCATCATGTATTCCTTGTTTCCTGTCTTAAGCACAAGCAGGGTCAACAAATTTCTCCTCTACCAACGCTGCCTCCAGTATATCATCTGGGAGAGATTAAACCTGGACTTGAAACCTTGGTAGACAGACGTTTGTCAAAGAAGAGAGGTAGAGCAGTAACTGAAGTTTTGGTTAGGTGGAAAGGTGCTCTTGCCGAGGATGATACATGGGAGATTCTTTGGGAGTTGCAGTTTCAATATCCGCACCTTGTGGGCAAGGTGCTTTGAAGGGGAAGACTTTGTTACAGGCTTATCCATGGCAGGGGCTGATTAGTCATTCACTGTGTGGGTAACACATGACTATATCTTGCATTTACTTTTTGTCTTGCGTTTAGCATCTTTTTCTTACGTTTAGCATTTCCTTGTATTGTTGCATTTTGCTTGTTTATGTTGCGTTTTGGGAGGCTATCTATAAGGCAAGAAAGGTGCAATTCTATTAAATATTTTAACAGAATTGAGCCTATATTTGGGGAAGCTACTGGGTAGGAGATTTATGCTTTTGAAATTATCTGATGAATTGTAACGCAGGAGATTGAGCCTCTCGAAGAGCTCTCTGTTTTCAGTATCTATTTCAAGTATTTTCATCCATTACCATCTTCCCCAATCCTTCATATACAGAAAATACCTAAAAAACACCTCGTAATCCATCAAACCCTTTACAGACTGAATTATTGGAATCAAGATGACTCTAATACTAATATAGGTTGGTGCGGATGAGAATGGGGAGCACATACGAGCAATAATAAAGGGTCTCACACCCAAGGCGTCTGAACGAGGACACAAGCTTGTTTGAACTAGCAGTTGCATTATACATCAAAAGGAGCACCGCGAAGCTCGTCCACTATCTCGTCTGAATGAGATTGTGAATGAGGATTAAACTGTCGTGTTTTTCTCATGTTCGTCTAGACGAGTAATTTAGCTGTCCAAACGAAGGGGTTGCAAAAGCTAGTGTATTAAATGGAAGAATCCAAGAAAGAAAGACTTGATTGCTCTATTGTGGATTTTAATGATTTTATTCCAGTAAATCAAATATTCCAGCAAGTAAATATATTCTATTATTTATGTTCTTAAATTAGGATTTTATTTAATTGTAATATTTCCTTTATTATACTAGAACAAGTATAACTTCTATAAGGAGTTGGTGTAAACCAACCCGATCCTTTGTGCCCACCAATAGGAATTGGCCACATAAGATTATTGCACCAAAACACTAGATTATATAGATTTGCCACCCACCACGGCGACACCCACCCACCATCTGCGACTCCGGCGACACCTACAGACCACGGTACCGGATCTGCCACTTTGAAAATGGCCATAAAAAATTTTCTTGGTTGCTTATTGCTAGGTTGATTTGGTTCTGTTTGTTGTTGGGTTGATTTGGTATAAATTTAATGGGTTGATTGGCAATATTTGTTGATGATGATTTGGTGGGATGAATTTCTTGATGTTGGCCGAAACTTGCAGGAGATACAAAAATTGAAGAAAAAAAAAGAAACCATTTACGTTACCCAAAAAAATTTTTTTTGGTGGCTCGCCGGCCACCGCATGGGTAGCTGGGGTGGCCGTGCGTATAGTGATCCAAATTATTAACTAGGTATAAGTAGCTTAGTTGGGGGAGTTAATTTTGGCTTTGGGTCACTAAGGATACTAAATGGGTAATTTGGACTGAAGTGCTGATGTACGCTAGGTCTGGCGAACGTATGCTGCTGTCTGTAGTACGAACGTATAGGGGGGACCACCGGACGTACGCTCTGTAAACCGTACAGGCGGACGTACGTGGGACCACCGAATGTACGCTACTTTTTGAATACCCTCTGGTTAATATCTGGACGTACAAGGTAGCTCTTGGACCGCTGGGCAAGAACCACCGGACGTATGCCCCTTTGCCGGACGTCCGCTGCTTTTTGGGCCTATAAATACACCCCTACCCCCTTCGTATTTTGCATGAGTTTTAGACGCCCCCAGGCTGCTAGAGTGTTCCCAGAGTGTTTTGAGCGTGTTGTAAGTGCTTTGAGAGCGTGTGTGAGGTGTTCGTGTATTCGGAACGTTCGTGAGGCAGAACTCTTGCGGTTTTGTTTTAAGGAGGTAACGTTCAATCCTTAGCTTTTAAATGCGTCGTTATGCTGCTCGTTTTCTATTTAGTTGTAGTTGTTAGCTTAGATACGCTTTAAATCTTGTTTGGGTTAGCACTTTGTTAGACTTAGTGTTGTTACGTTGCATGGAGGCTGCAAATTAGGCTAAGAGGCTTTAAGGTGTTTCTAGTAGCCCTAGGAGTCGGAGAATAGGCGAATAGTGGAGAGAAAATGAGGTTCTCCCTGAAAACCTTCAGAGCGGACGTACGACCCATCGTGACACGGTGGACGTACGGCCCTAAGCCGGGACGTACGGTCAATGTGTGACAGGAAAACCCTACTTTCACCAGCCGTCCCATAATTCATGTTTTCCTTACTTTAGAGTTGTTTTAGTGGAATTATGACTAATAAAAGGTTTTTTACAGATTTGGAAAACCTGGATCTTTCAGAGTATTCAGAAATGCTTTCGATCCAGGTGAGTTTTAACTCACATAATGCTTATTGTTATTTTTCATGTACTGCACGTCTATTTTGTATATTGAGAAAACATGCATATTTTACAACTCCCACAGTTTATACTTATTGCACATGAACTCTGACATTTTGAGAAAAATGTTGTGCTGAACATGTTAACCAAGTGAGACTTGTAAAATGACATGCATGTAAAATACAGACAAGATAATTTGCATCGTATGACATGGTACACCGGTATGTGCGGTAACAATGGTCATAGGCTTACTATACATGTTAGTTTTATGGTTAAATGTGTGTGTTATACAGGGTTTTGGATCCATTGGTTTTGTGACCACGATGCAACCAATCCCAATGGTTCGGTCACTATAGGACTGACGTCATTAGTTGGTGTGGGCCACTTGAGGTCGGACTCGATTGTACCACTAATGTTACGTACGGTATGTTGTGCAATGGGTGGGGCACTGACATTGTATTATAGTTCCTCGGGATAGCACCAATCCTACTGAGAAAGGGTAATATCTCGAGTATACCATACTGCTGAACTATGACTATTGTTTACATCATATGCATATACGAACTATTATATATATATATCACATATAATGTAAGCTGTCATGATGGAACTGCTTTTGCTTATTAAATATCCGAGTTCATTACTAAACTGACATGGGTATTATCTGCATTAAAAATTACTAAGTCTTAGACTTACCCTTTTTATTTATGTCTTTCCCTCATCATTACAAATAATTGTGCAGTTTAGCTGCACTGGACGAAGATGCCGTCGGAGATTACTTGGGTGATCGCTCAGGACCTGATATGGGTGATCTTTGAGGATATGGATCTGGTTTGGCTTAGGGCGATGTGGGAAGATGGAGGATCTGCTCGTGGCAACATGATAGAGATTTTGGTTTCATTAGCTTTTGCTTGTTAAACATCCGAGTTCATTACTAAACTGACATGGATATTATCTGCATTAAAAATTACTAAGTCTTAGACTTACCTTTTTTATTTATGTCTTTCCCTCATCATTACGAATAATTGTGCAATTTAGCTGCACTAGACGAAGATGCCGTCGGAGATTACTTGGGTGATCGCTCAGGATTTGATATGGGTGATCTTTGAGGATATGGATCTTGTTTGGCTTAGGGCGATGTGAGAAGATGGAGGATCTGCTCATGACAACATGATAGAGATTTTGGTTTCATTAGCTATTCTTAAGCTTAAGTCTAGGCTTTGATCTATTGATCTTTTGTGAACAATGTCGATGTTTTGTTATTCTAGGTTGTATCTATTTCTCCCGATGATGGTCTGATGACCAGTACATTTGATGACTATTTATGACATTATGGTGACGCAGTATTTTATCTTTGGAATTTGCTGTGTGATGTTTCATTTACTGTCTTTATTCCTGTAGTCTTAGTAAAATCTTCCGCTGCAGTTTTCTCGTTACGATGAAGAAAGTGAATTCCTGGAGGGACAAGGCTAAGATGACGCACCATGGGATCGATTATTAGTTAATTGATTTGTCCATCGAGGTCGTCACAATGCGCCACCCTACGTGGCCGACGGAGAGAGTGACGGAGGCTAGCGGCAGTGACACCTCTGGGGTGGTTGCTTCTCCTGACTTTGGGCTTCAATATTTTTTTGAAGATTAATTAATGTTTTAAATCAATAATCAGGTGTTGTTAGGTTTATTTTTTAAACTTAAGTTTGATAAGATTGGGTTAGGTGGCAACTTCTTATTGGTGGCAAAAACCCTCTCATTTTGCCACGACCGAACAATAGCACCTCTCTTTCCTAATAGGATTATGTTTACTTTTGCTCCAAGTTTGTGTATTGTTATAAATATAAACAGACCTAATATGTAAGAGACAGAATTGAATTATTTTTAGGAAGAGTTTATTCGTGAGAAATACTCCAAGGTTGAGTTTTCTTTTATGTTTTCCTTGAATCCTCAATAGACTTAAGGTTTTTTTGAAGAGTTGTGAATTACTTTTTTTTTTTTTTTTGGCGATCCACGATGTCAGGTTGCATTAAATACTATATTAAATCATCATTTATCTTAAAAGCTTAAGCTAAAAAAAATAGATCAATTTAATAATTTAATCAGTACTTTAACAATTACTCATCACTTAGAGAGTTAAAAAATGACCTCTCTTTTACAGTTCCTTGAAAAATATGAATAGTTATCGTTGATCAAATCTAGCTTTACAATTAACAAGTATACAATTTTCATTTGAAAGTGTAGCAGAGCCTCCATTATCGATCCTTCATTAATGCAGCAACAGCTTTGGCCCATTCTCGTATCCTGGCTTTCGTCCATTCTCTATTTGCCAAAAGCATTACATCACCACCCATTTTCTCATCTTCAATGCATGAATTCTGCTCAGCTAGCAGATGGAGTGGTCGCTGTTCCAAGCCACTACTCTTCTCCGGCCACTCTTCAAACCAGAGGCCACTTTCTGTGTAATCCACGCCTGCCATTGCCAGAGCTTCGATAGACATTTCTTCTCTCTAAAAATATATATCTTCACTTGGGTTTGCTGTCGATTGCCGCAAAAGAAAGATAAATGGCAACAATATTTATATGTGGATTCTCATCTCATATTCTTATTGGGAAGATACACGTACGGGCATTGCATGCATCAAATTTTATATATCGTTATCCGATCGTGATCTCTCTCTCTCTCTCTCTCGACCTTATGTCAGTGCAAATGTCATACGAGCAGTCGACAGAATCAAAGTGCACGTGAGGCAGAAACTTCCGTACATACTTTGCGTGAGATTAATTTATGTTGTCCCAAATGTGAACATAATTATATTTACATTGAATGATCAAGATTTACTAATTGTCTACGCTGATCAGAAATCGGATGATCAAAATCAAACGTTTTAACAGAAACTCAAACATCTTGGGAGAATTGTGACGCTTATGTGTTGAATTGACCGTATATATCAGTCAAGAGTAGAAGTCTAACTCTAAATCATGCTTGTGTCAGTGCAAACGTCATACGTGCAGCCGTCAGTATCAAAGTGCACGTGAGGCAGAAACTTCCGTACATACTCGGCGTGAGATTAATTTATGTTGTCCCAAATGTGGACATAATTATATATATTTGTATTGAATGATCAAGATTTACTAATTGTCTACGCTGATAAGAGATCGGAAGATCAAAATCAAACGTTTTAACAGAAACTCAAACATCTTGGGAGAATTGTGATGCTTATGTGTTGAATTGACCGTATCAGTCAAGAGTAGAAGTCTAAATTGTGCTTGTGATACCCGTGGTGTACGTTTGACTAGCTGCGTACGTAGTAGAATAATCATAACGATATATTCAACTCTTCTCGAATGTAATAAATTGTATATGCAAATAAATGTCACTAGCTACTAGAGAAAACTATTTTCAAGGACTCATCTCTCTCTTTCTCCCTTGTGTTCACACGTTGCTAAATTTGGATGTGATCATTGACACCGATTAGGACTAAGATTGTTTCGTCAGTGGTGTAATAATTGAAAACCATACGTAAAAGAAAATTTAGAAAGAGAAAATAATAATTATAGGGAAGATAATTAGGCGTAGGCCTCTAGTTGTCCCAAAGAAAATGAGGATAACTCTCGAAGACTGAAATTTTCTTGATGTTTCAAAATGACTTATAGTAGATGTCTTTATATAGGCTAAGTTCTGAGTGCTGTCAAAGCAAAATACTTGGAAAAAATGAAAAATGAGATAAAGCAAAATACTTGTACATAAAGATATTATTCTCTCAAAATATTATGCCAAAATTTTATTTATTTATTTTTTCATAAAGGTCGTTGGAGGCGGAGGGCAATTGTAACTATCTTACACTACAAAAAAGGCGCCATTTACTAACGCTCATTTACTAACGTGGTAGATATCTTAAAACGTTAGTAAATGGGCCGTACATACTATTTCTAACGTTTTTAACACGTTGGTAAAGTGGCAGTTAGAAATGAAAATTTCCTAACGTGTCATACTGTAAAACGTTAGCATTTGCTAACGTGTGACTATTCACACGTTAGTAAATGGAAAATATTAAAATTAAAAATTAAAAACAAAAGCTAACGTGGCTGAAAATCACACGTTACTATGGGGTAACATTGCCTTTTATTGCCACGTTAGCTTATGTTTTTTTTAAAAAAAAATAATTTCCATTTCCTAACGTTTTACTCAAAGACACGTTAGCAATTGAAATTTCATTTCCTAACGTTTTACTCGTAGACACGTTAGCAATTGCAATTCGTATTTTTTATTCCCACGTTAGCTTCTGTTTTTTTTTTTAAAAAAAAAATTCCATTTCCTAACGTTTTAGTCATATACACGTTAGAAATTGCAATTCCATTTCCTAACGTTTTACTTATATACACGTTAGAAATTGATATTCCATTTCCTAACGTTTTACTCATAGACATGTTAGCAATTGCAATTCTATTTACGATTTTATTTTCCATTTCCTAATGTTCTAGGCATAGACACGTTACGTTTTATTTTACATTTCCTAACGTGCTACTGAAAGACACGTTAGAAATTGCAATTCCATTTACTAACGTTGCATTTGGTGCACACGTTAGCTTTTGTGTTTCCTTTCCTAACGTACTAGTTATAGACACGTTAGAAATTGAACTTCCATTTACTAACGTTGCATGTGATACACACGTTAGCAAATGTGTTTTATTTATTTGTCATTTACCAACGTGGGGGATATCAAACACATTAGGAATATTTAAATTTTTTTTTTTTCG
>CM017321.1:40093144-40125543 GCA_006937295.1 Carpinus fangiana
CCAAAAAAAAAAAATCACATGTGCTAACGTGTGATTGAGCCACACGTTGGTAATTGCTAACGTGGTATTCGATGACACGTTAGGAATTACTAACGCGTTACTCAGTCCCACGTTAGGAAATGCGAAATATTTTTATTCCTTTTTTGTATTAGTTTGTCCTAATAATTAAAAATAAGAACCCCATAGAACGAACCTAATTAATTAACTAAACAGTAAATAATGATCCAACCTCCTCAATTAACTAAGCTAAGTAAGCATACGACGCACAATTAATGATTAATCTAACGTAATTATCAATTTAACGTGACTAACTAATTTTATATTTATATATGTAACAGAACTACCAGGTAACAAATAAAACGGACGCTAGAAGGCCTTATTGTTCTGCATGCAGTGTAGTCGACGAGAATTCCTGATTGGAAGGTGCGCAATCCAAATAGTTTGAGGTC
Organism: Carpinus fangiana; assembly: GCA_006937295.1. NCBI lineage: Eukaryota > Viridiplantae > Streptophyta > Magnoliopsida > Fagales > Betulaceae > Carpinus > Carpinus fangiana. The sequence continues at coordinate 40,093,594 of CM017321.1, forward strand.
CGTTCACATGCAGAAATTGAAGGAGAATCAGTGAGTCACCTATAATATACCTTGGAATCTTGAAGGAAAATCACCAAGTGTAATTAAGAAATTATGGCTTTTCTATATTTGACGGAGTGGATGAGTAATTAATCTACTAATCTGACTACATAACATAAATAATATCGGTTAATAAAGCCTTGGAAAAAAAAAGAAAACATATACTAACGTGCCATTGCATGGCTGCTAACGTGTTGCATGGTGACACGTTAGCAATTGCTAACGTGTTGCCATGTCCCACGTTAGTAAATATTATCTACCTTTAGATAATATATCAATTACAGCTAAAATAGATAGAAATAAAAAGTCAGAAAAATTTAAAAAAATAAATTTTAAAACCCATTTACTAACGTGTCAGATATGACACGTTAGAAAATACTAACGTGTTTCATGTAACACGTCAGTATTTGTAATGCATTTACCGACGTGTTTTCGTTCACACGTTAGTAAAATATAAATATATTTTTTTTAATAAAATAAATAAAAAATTTATTTTCCATTACTAACGTGGTATGAACTACACGTTACCAATTGCTAACGTTTTTTTGATGCCACGTTAGTAATTAGTAACGTGTTTAAAATGACACGTTAGAATATTTTAATTTTTCCTTTTTCTTTTTTTGCGTCCCATTTACTAACGTTTTAGTATTTAACACGTTAGTAAATGGTAACGTGGCAAAAAAAATGAACAGTAGACACGTTAGTAAATTGCGCCTTTTTTGTAGTGTTACTTGGACATGACTATAGTAGCACAGTAATACTAACCCGCGGAGCGCTACTTAGGAGAAGCTAAGACGGTGGGAACCGCAGGCGCTCCCTCAAGACCGACCAAACCATAGCATAACACTAGCTCGCCCCATAAGGGCATCAATGGATCTCAAGGTGACTAACACTAATAGACTAAGAGATTCCCATTGTGAGAGTCGAACCCAAGCCCTAGCTAGTGCATGTCCAACCTCATAGGGATTCCCTTGAGACCATTGAGCTACCACCCTTGATGGTAAATATTATGCCAAATTGTTGTCATTAATTCGATATCTAACGTACAACCCTGTCATGCTAATTCTCATGAATCAGTTATCAAGGAGTGCCTCAATCGGTTAGAGACCACACTTCACTAAGCGGTGATCACTAGATTAAATCTCTCTCCTAATTTTCTTTCCTTGTGCATACATGTAAAAAAAAAAATTATTCTTCACCAAATAAACTTTGAGAATTTTTTAATTTTAATTTTAATTTCTCATGAATGCATGGAATAATGTGATAAGTCAAGTTAATGTTAATAGTCATCAGAGACGTCACAAGCAGAACTTCAGTAATATTATTTTCACACTACTTTGAATATTCCATCAAAGCATGCATGAATATGACAGCTATTTGTTCCCTCTACGGCAGTCGCTGATAAAAAAATAACAGGAATAGGGAAATGCTAGAATGTAATAAAACTCTCATATTTTGCCCATCAAAACTTACGTGGCAAGTATTTTAAAATGAAAAGAAATATCTTTTCTCTCTCCCTTGGTTAACCCAACCTGGTTAACTCAACTAGCATTTTTATTTATTTATCATTAGGATTAACCCAAAATCCCAAATCTCCCACCCCTCTCTCTCTCTCTCAGTTTCTCCCAACCCCTCCCACCTACATCCGGCCACCACCACCATCCACCAGCGCTGGCCACACCATCCAGTGGCCACACCGCTGGCCACCAAGAAGTAGAATCAGCACCGACCATCCAAAAACTGGCAGGTCAAACACTACCCTAACCTGACATGCAGGAGGATCAATTTGATTCTTTATCAAAACCACAAGGACATCTTGTGATAAAAATCAAACCTTAGGAGGGAAAAAATAAAGTTGTGAAACCCCAAAGAGGTATTAGGTATTTAACCCTAATGTTTATGAAAAGTTTATCTGTGAGAAATACTCTGATGTTGAGTTTTCTTTTATATTTTCCTTGAATCCTCGATAGACTTAAGTGTTTTTTTTTTTTGAAGAGTTGTGAATTACTTGTGTTTTTTTTTTTTTTTTTGTGACCCATGACGCTAGGCTGCATCAAATACTATGTTAAATCATCATTTATTTTAAAAGCTTAAGCTAATAAAAATAGATAATTAAATTTAATAATTTAATTGGTACGATCGCTTAGAGAGTTAAAAAATGACCTCTATTTTACAGTTCCTCTAAAAATATGAATAGTTATCGTTGATCAAATCTGCTTTACAATTAACAAGTATACAATTTTCATTTGAAAGTGTAGCAGAGCCTCCATATATTATCGATCCTTCATTAATGCAGCTACAGCTTTGGCCCATTCTCGGATCCTGGCTTTCGTCCATTCTCTATTCGCCACAAGCATTACATCACCACCCATTTTCTCAGCTTCAATGCATGCATTCTGCTCAGCTAGCAGATGGAGTGGTGGCTGTTCCAAGCCACTACTCTTCTCCGGCCACTCTTCAAACCTGATGCCACTTTCTGTGTAATCCACGCCTGCCATTGCCAGAGCTTCGATAGACATTGCTTCTGTCTAAAATATATATATCCACTAGGGTTTGCTGTTGATTGCCGCATAAGAAAGATAAATGGTAACAAATATTTATATGTGAATTCTTCATCGATCTCATATTCTCAGGGAGATACACGGGCATTGCATGCATCAAGTTTTATATATCGATCGTTATCCCCGCTCTCTCTCTCTCTCTCTCTCTCAAGACCTTGTGTAAGCGCATACGTCATGAAGCATATATGTGATCATGCATCAAAGTGCACGTGAGGCAGCAGAAAATTCCGTATATAGTCCCTTAACAGGCGGAGCGAGATTAATTTATGTTGTCCCAAATGTGAACGTACATAATGTTTGTATATCATGAATAAAATGTCATAGGAATAATGAAAGCAATTTGAGTGATCAAGATTAATTCACTAGTCTACGCTCATCAGAAATCGGACCATCAAAATCAAACATGAACAGGAAACTCAAACATCTTCGGATAATTGCATGTGTTGAGCACATGTACAGTTTTGTGCACCAAGGGTACTCCAAGACGGAGCTTTGCTTGTTTATGATGATAGTGTTAAATTACTAGTTATCTCAAGAGTTTAAGCTGATAGGAAGAGGTAAATTTATTCACTTAATTATTAATTAGTTTAACAGATAGAAGCCAGAATGTCCAACAAGATGGCTGAAAAGTTGAGCTTGTTCTCTTTAATTACAAGCCTAATTAAATGGGAATGGCATATATCCCTGAACATATATAGCATATGTGTTGAATTGACCTTATTAGTCAAGTCTAAATTATGCTTGTGATAATCGTGGTGCATTTGACTTTGTGTATTTTGTTGCGAGTACGTAGCTGCTAGCTGTCAAGACAATTTGCAAAGAATTCTCTCCCTCTCTCTCTCTGTAATCACATAATCCAGGCGAGCATACTAGTTCTGCTAAATCGATCATATCTTGTGATTCAAATATTGGATAAAGGCAATTTAGTGAAGTTAGAAAGCTTATTCAAAGGGCTATAAATTCATATATTACAAAAAGTTTCCAATTTCAACTTTTATTAGGTTAAAATTATTTAATTTGTTGGATGACCTTTGGTAGAAATTTCCAAGATCAAGCCTCGGTCAAAGAGTCGGCAATTCCTAATCGACCGAGATGTTGCGATAAGTTGTGTTGCATCATTCAAAAACCCAAAGCGTTCGATAGATGGCATAGTCGATCATTCACAAGCTTGTAATTGAAAAATATATCCACACACAATGTACGGAGATCTAAACCATGGAAATAGGATATTGAGTTTCATAGTCAAAACGGAACTTCAATATATAATATGTTCACACTAGTACTTTTGAATATTCTTCCAAATTAAAGCATGCATGCATGATTCTTACAGCTTAATTATGGGTGATTCTAATAAAATCCTAGAGGTGGACAAATAGGCATCTTACTCGGGTTAGGATTTCCTACAATTTCTCAAATCATATAATTTATGTTGTTTCTTTACATCGAAACACTTGAAAAATGCCACCTAATAAAATTGTGGCATGTTATCAAGGTAGGCAAAAAGAGATTTTTTCCGAAAATGCTTATTCTTCACTTTTACAAGTACACTTATATTCTCCAAAAAACTAAGAAAGAATTTTATTTTTTTTTTTTCTCAAATTTTTTTTACAACATAAAGAGCAAGAATGTGATAAAACATATTCAATTTTCAACTGCAACGTACATTCCACATTTTTAATAGATATGATTTTTCAAGTGTTTCGATGTAAAGAAATGGCTCAAATTCTGTAATTTAAAAACATTTTACAATTTCTTTAAAATTATAAGAGATCCTGATCCCACTAAGGCCAAACTACTCTAAAATCCTTGTGTCCTTTTCTCTCCACTTCTGCTATAATCTTTCCAACATTTTCATCCCCTTCTCTTTGCCCCTGAAGGGCTGAAGCCCCAAGTTCTGAATGAGAAGTATGGATAAATGCAGGGGTGGAACTATAATATTTAGTTTAGGGGCAAATTTTTTTAAAAAATTCTTGGTGGGTAAAATTAATTTTTAAAGATATTTTAATTTTAATTTTTTTTTTTTTGGGGAACAACCCTTTCCACCAAATGTAATACAACACAATGTGTAGTGGATCACAAAATCAAATAACAAAAAACTCACGACTCTTCTGAAAACCAAGAACCAATTAAGGAATTGAGATGAAATAAGAAAAATCTCAACCTTCAGTTTTTTTTATTGAAATTTAATTTAACATGGTTTTAGAGCTATCTATTGATTATGAGTTCAAACACCAACTCCACATTTCAATTAAATATTTCTTGAGCCTTACTTATTGAGGGGAAGTGTTAAAATAAATGAAATTATTAAATTAATTTCTTGAATTCTATTAGCCAATCCTTTTTAGAATAGATCGATGCTGATTTAACATCAAAACACAAGAGAGAGAAATTTAATCAAAATCACATACATATATTATTTATACAGAAATTAATTTCCATTATCGGAAAATATAAGAAACACATGAATGTAAGCTTAAAAGGAGGACTTGAAATCCATCCTTATTATCAGCAATAGCCTCATAATGGCTCTCACCACTAATCTTATCGAACTCAAGCATTTTTCTGTACTCTCATCTATAATTCCACCCACACCTAATTTTGATTGACATTTTACGGCGACCCTATCATCATCGTCGCCGTCGCCGTAGTCTTCTGCATGGAGGCTCTGGAAGATATGGGTGGTAGGAAAGGCACCTTGCTCTTCTACTTCTTCCTCTTCTACGAGTAAATGGGGTGGAGCCTCAGCCTGCATCAAGTCCTGTGATTCCCATTCTTCAGCATCCAAAGAAAATTCAAGATAATCTGCGCCCGCCATTGCCAAAGCTTCTAATGAAACGCGTACGGCCATGATTGTGTGAGTGTTTTGATGACGAGGTGTCTCCCTACATGGCCATTACATTATATATATATAGCGCGCAGGAAGAAGCGAAGATGAGGAAGCACATCATTTTTTATTTCTACAATATTATTCACGGGATATATAAAAGTAAAAAATTGAAGTTTGTATATAAATATCGAAGAGAAGCAGCAATGTTCTCGTGTCGTGAGCATCCTTTGAGACATTTGTTGTTCTTCCCTTCAATACGTACAGAATAAAAGGCTTACGAATGATGTTGTGTCATGCTTTTCGTGCTATTATATTGCTTATGATTACAGCCATGACATAAGCTTCGTAGCTGACAAACTGGCGTTATATTCTATATATGGTCCACCTGATTTTTTTTTAAAAAAGAAAAAATTGGATAAGTGAAAGGTTCCGACTCTAGTATACTACAAAAAACCAAAATTTTACTAACGGACAATTAATTACTAACGTATCAAGACCATTGACACGTTAGTAATTGTTCCTAATTAATGTGCCATTCCTAATGTTTTACATACGTTAGTAATGTACCCGTTAGAACTGGGAATTTACTAACGTGTCAAACTATGACACGTTACCATTTACTAAAGTGTCACAATTTAACACGTTAGTAAAATTGTGACACGTATGTGTGTGTGTGAGAGAGAGAGAAAGAGATACACAAACAAAAAAATCATCAAAGTTGAGTATATTGTTCATAATTTTATTAGAAAGAACGGCTTTCGTATTTATAAACATACATTTAAAGAATATATATTCCAGAATACCCAAAAGAATGGACATGTATTCATATAACAAGGGCTTTCTTTTTGCCAAATGACCACAATCATAACATCCACACAATAAGAAAGACTAATCTAGTGCATTGCCTATCAAATTATTATATACATTTACAAGACCACATAATAAGAAGTGCACACACAAAAGTTAGCATTAACCGGTAAACAGCATAGCTACAAAAGTCACAATCATATCCATTGCTTCAATAAACTTTGAGGGGGAAATAAACCATGATTTTCCTATTTTAATTTTTTTTCCCTCAATTTAAGGCCATAACCTGCATAGAACAAATACATGTGGAAGGCCTAAGAATCATTTCCATTGCTTCACTAAACTTTGAGGGGAAATAAACCATGACTTTCCTATTAAATTTATTTTTCTCAATTTAAGGCCATAACCTGCATAGAACAAATAAACGTGCAAAATTTTAAGCTATGACTAAAACGTAAGATCCTATTTGACATCACTCTAGCAAAACATTGACAATATGTTTAAAGTTCAAATCATGAGCGACAATTTCTCAAGATGATGGCCATCCGACTTCCAAGCTTTCAATTGAGGATTTTATTTAACTGCAATACCAAGATAATTGACTGTAACTAAAGCATGCTATCTAGAACAATGCTAATCATGTTAAAAAACTTGACCACAGACAAGGTACCACATGATGGTATAACTTAAAACATCATGAAGTCACAATCAAACCACCCCTCACCCAAAAAAAGAAAAAGAAAAATGATCATTTTTCAACCCATAAAATAAACGTAACTACTAAAGCAAGAGATTGTGGCATAACACACTCCCATTTGCAGGTTTCAGCGCGTGTCATGACTAATATGCAATAACAGGACAAGACTTGTGATAACATATGATTCATTATTTTTCATATACATGTCCATGTACTGAGTGTTAAAAGAATTCAAGTATTGAATAATTTATCGTCTCAAACAAACAAGCAAGGACAAAAGAGCAGTGGCTTCTCTTGCTGGCAAACAACACCAAAAAAATTCAACAAGATCTTATGTTACAGGCAATCTCTTCCAAGCGTTCTCGATAACTTATAAATATACAAACTCACCAAGACTGAACAAAACAAGAAAAATTAATCATCCCAAACCAACCAAGAACAGTCAAATTCTACTGACAATCCACACAAATTAATTATAGACTGCCGAAATTTAAATGGTGCACATATACGTACGTACTACAATATATGTCAGCCCATGGTCGTCTTTGATAGACGCGACTTCTGTCCAACCGGGGTCAAACATCGGGCTTCATTCTGATCGTCATCTACGCATATTAATATGTACTATGTGTTACATATGTATATGTGGGTTAAGAAATACACACAATATTGCCAAAAGTATACCAAATTATTATTCATTATCATGATATTTATTTAATGTAAATGATACTCTTATTAAATGATAATAAAATTACTTGGTTGTTACCTTGTGTGCTATCTGCAGATGATCCGACGATGTGACATGCAGGGGACCCTAAGTCACGCACAGCCCTCTCAGTGGTCACCTCTGGCTCCGAGCTGACAACTGTAGACCCCTCAAGCAAACAAAAACGGGCCTCGTATGCCACCATCTGTGCAGCAAACTGCTCAATAAGCGCAGCACTCATCGCATCCATCTGCTGGGCCAAGCGATCTTCCATCTCCTACTTGTGCTACTCTTCTTTCACTTCAAGCGCTTTCTCAATCATTTCAGAGATCACTGCTGAGGGAGGAGCATTCTGGGATCTCGCTTGAGATGGTGTGTAATAAGAATGGATGTAGCCCCGCACGAGCATAATATTATTACTCACACCACGCACACGACCAGCATACTCCGGCTTATTGCAGTGAGCCTGGGCATACGCGTCATCGGGTGTCCACCGTACCGTCCCCGACGTCCCTTCTACAGACACAGCTAGCCGCTCCATCTTTGCCTGTACGTCGCATACACATGGTTATTTTTTAGTCTAAGTATTAAACATAAATATAAAAAATTTATGCAAATGTGTGTCAAGGTAAGGGGTAATTAGAAGCATACCATTCTCTCCTCCACCAATGGATTTGGGTACCCCCCGCCTTTTTTAGTATGGGTCGCGATGTAATTCTGTGCTCGCGTAGGGGTTTGCTCGTTTTAATGGCCTGCAAATATCGACAACAATAAACATATTTCCGTAAATATATTGTATTTTAGTTATATATGTATGGGGTTTGGGAAATAAACCTTCTCGTGTGAAACTTGGGCGTAGCTCTTCGCGCCAGCGCAATGTGGTGTGTTGTACAATCCTCGAATTTGCTTCATGTGCTCGGCATGTTCTTGCGCACATAATTTACGTTATTCATATGTGAAAATATATAAATAACTACAATTACTAATTACACTGCACAACTACAAGTAAAATTATGACCTACCTAGTTTTTCTTATCACACCACTTCTTCAATAAGATGTCCACGTCCGCCAGGTCGTACTTCTGGAGGATTGCTCCCGCTCTCCCCTTCACTGTGTCAGGAGTGTCATCGGCTTGAATTGCGAGTGAGAGTTTCAATTCATGTCTCCAATACTTTAGCTTCTCACCCATGTCTCTCCACAAGTCATTTTTTTATTTCGATTATATTCGAGCTGGGCAGGATGTGGAAGTTCTTTTACATTAGTTAACAATTAACAAATTAATAACCTCATCTCCATAATTGAAATTAGCTTCAGATATAAGTTTAACAGAATAAATTATATATATACTATATTTATAATAAACACATAACATCTACATTACACTTACCATCAATGCGTCATAAAAGAGCTATTTTCTCTTTACTGATACCTTCCTCCAGTCGTCCGATATCCGGACGAACGAACAGCTCCTGACCATCTTGCCCATCATACGCCTCCATTTACCTCCGCTTTTTCCTACTGGTTGCGCCATACCCGTGAACTCCGCTATGACCCGTTTTCCATCTGGGATATTATATAACTTGCGGGAGTCATTGACATCCAGCACTTCAATTTTATCATTTGCATCTGCATGCATTTGGTAATATTAACATAAAGCTACTATTAATATTTAATGAAAATAAATAGTATTTAAGTTATAGATAAACATGCATAAATATATATGTCTAAACATACCTATCGTCCAAACCTCGTTCTCCTTCAGCACTGGCAAAGCAGGGTCCTAGGGCTGTGGTATATCCTCCGACTCGGGCAGTGGTACCTCATGTGAATCGGGTTGTGGTACCTCCTGTGAATCTGGCAGTGGTATATCCTATGAATCGCCCACATCAATGCCTGCCTCTTGTGGGGATACCTGCCGCTCCACCTCAGCATCATCAGAAGTGGTAGCTCGATCCATATACCCCGCCCGACTATATGGATTTGACACTGGGATCTGAGGTACGGGTCTATACGGTTCTAGTTGAATCTTAATGATAGTCACGTCCAGTGTGTTGAGCTCGTACTGACTATGTGACGTCCCACATTGCCTGGGTATGGAGATGGGGATGTACTTATATGTATACTTACACCCTTAATGACAACAACGCGTTTTAAAGCCGTGATGGTAATGATCCCATCAGAACTCCACAGTTAAGCATGCTTCTGCTGGAGTAGTACCAGGATGGGTGACCTCCTAGGAAGTCTGGTTCAGGGGAGCCAAAAGCAGACAATATTGTGTCATTGGGGTGGGATGTTACATATGGTATCAGAGCCATTGCCCAGCCTGAGATGTGAGGGAGCGTGCACAAGCCCATGAAGGTCGCTAGCGGACGCTCCCTGGGACGGATGCCAAGAGTGGGCTAATCCCATGAGGCCGCCAACGAGGACGCTGGGTCCTAAGAGGGGGTGATTGTGACGTCCCACATCGCCTGGGTATGGAGATGGGGGATGTACTTATATGTATACTTACACCCTTAATGACAACAACGCGTTTTAAAGCCGTGATGGTAATGATCCCATCAGAACTCCACAGTTAAGCGTGCTTCTGCTGGAGTAGTACCAGGATGGATGACCTCCTGGGAAGTCTAGTTCAGGGGAGCCAAAAGCGGACAATATTGTGTCATTGTGGTGGGATGTTACAGACTATCATCATGCAGGGCTACTGTACGAGACTCTAACACTCGCCTCATCATGGTACGAATGTCGCCAGCAGGCTGACTGTCGTCACCTATAAATGGTCACTTCTGTCCTCTCGTCTTTCCACCACGAATACTCCTGTTGACCTGCAAAATACATCACATTCCAAATTAATTATAAATATACAATGGATTGAGGATATGGATGTCTACAAATGCAACAGCACTCAAAAAATAAACATAAGTAATTAACCTTTTTAATCATAAAAATCTAAATCAACTGCAGGTAATAATGATATGAGATGAAAGTGTGTAAGAAAAACAAATACAATTAAAAGAATGTCGTATGAATCAAATACATAAAAACATCATGAAAGTACATTATTTTATTTTTATGAAATCACATACGTTTCAATAGGTGGTAGGTCGGTTCTGATGTAATCTACGTCCTCTTCTTGTGGATCATAATGATGATTATGATCCAACTAGAGAGGCACGCTCTTGTGGTAATTTGCTTGGTCGTCATCAGGCCCTTGACCCTGACCAACATCATACACATTTATAGGTTTCGTCCTCACAGCGCAAGCCCAATCAGGGTCCCTTTCATCTTCGACGTAAAAAACTTGCTCGACTTGGGAAGTTAGCACATACAACTCATCAGTAATTTGATCTCCTTTGTGGACAAGGTTTTTGAAGTTTACTAGCGTTAGGCCATGCTTGTCCAGCTTCCATCCCATGTCTCTTATGTTGTCCGTCCAATCACACTTAAACAATACGTACTTCGTCCGGTCGTAGTACTCTACCTCAATTATTTGAGTTAACTTCCCGTAGTACATTTCGCCGTCAACAGTTGGCACACACACGCCACTGTTTTGAGACCTTTTTCCCACATCGTGCGCAATAGTGCGAAACAACTTCCCATTTACCACATATCTATTATATTGGACTATTGAGACCATCGGCCCTCTAGAATGCATAACCAGTTTCTCCCCCATTTCCATCCTCTGTCGATCATTCGAATGATCGACCTGCAAGCATAATTAATAGAAGCATAAAGTCCAAGTTAACTAATTCAGTTAAGGAGTAGGAATGACAAACAAATTTGAGATTTAGTAAAGTTTTTATTCGACATGTGTCTTACGTAGTCACGGTACCAATCACAAAACCGCTGAGAATATTGGGTCTCCAACTGAGCATCTGTCATTTGTCCCATATTCGAATCTCGCCTAAGCGTTTCCATATGAGCCCTACAATTTGAAAGTCCGTCTGTTTTAGTGCACTAGTAAAAGTGTAAGATACAAATATACCTACCATATACATATTAGATTAACGACTTACATCCGCAGTTGGTGGAAGTCGTCCGAGTTGAACATAATATATCAGTGAATCTGTATCATTGTGATTCGATCGAGGTTGACTCGTGTTCCCGCCCCTTACACCCATCGACATTTCTTTGTAGCCTATTGTGAACTGTCAGTGCCCTACTTAAATACGCCGAGCAAAACGTAACCAGCTCAGTTGCTGTGTAGCCCTCCGCAATGCAACCCTCAGGAGCCGCTTTGTTGCGAACATTGGATTTGAATCTCCCAAGGCTCCTACACATCGAACCCAATCAATCATTACACTTTTCAAATGACAATTAGAATATGATTAATGTGATTTAATAAATGTTTATGTCGAATTTTACCTCTCTCCCGGGTACATCCATCTATACTGCACCGGTCCACCGAGTCGGCATTCACGGACAAGATGGACGACAACGTGGACCATGCTAGTGAAAAAGCTTAGGGGGAATATCTGTTCCATCAGGCACAGAGTAATACAGACGTGATCCTGAAGTCGATCCAAAGCCTCAGGCGTCAATGTCGTCTCGCATATGCCCCTGAAGAATGTAGACATATCGACCAAAACCTTGACCACTTTACTTGGAAATTTTGATCCCCTCAATGTAATATGGAAAATTTGTTGCATCAGTACGTGGCAATCATGACTCTTGAGACCTGACATCGTACGGTCATTCAATCGAACACATCAGAAAATGTTCGAGGCATAACCGTCGGGCACCCTTACATCTAGAAGCACTTATAAGAAAACAGTTTTATCATCGTTCGACATCGTGTGGAAAGCTGGCGGCAAATAGGTTTTCCCGTCATCGCCTGTGTACGGATGCAGTTTAGGCCTCAAACCCATTTCTTGAAAATCTTGACGTGCTTGAGCATTATCCTTGGTTTTTTCCTTAATGTTCAGCATTGTGCCAAGTATGTTGTCCATCACATTTTTTTCAATGTACATCACATCAAGGTTGTGCCTCAACAAATTATCTTTCCAATACGTCAACCTAAAAAAAATACTTTTCTCTTTTTACAATATCTCAGGGGCCGCTAGCTCTTTTTTCTTATTATTCCTCTTCCTCTTCCTCTTTTTCTACCTTTTTTTTTTTCTTGCGGTCCTTCTTTGTCGATTTAGTGGGATCGGGTGTCTTACCAACACTCTCATCACCGAAAACCATTCCTTCTAACTCTCTCAATATTTTGTCTCTACTAGGCACTTTGAGGGCACATTCAAGTTCTTATTTTTCATCAAATGTTCGCATGTTCTTCCTTAACGGATGATCCATGGGCAAGTATCGCCTATGACCTAAAAAAACAATATTTTTCCCGTCTTTTAGCTATGTCGATCTTGTTGAATACATACAGCAAGGACATGCCTTTACACCCCTTGTAGGCCACCCTGACATATCTGCGTACGTCGAGAAGTCATTAATCGTCCACATCAACTGCGCTCGCATTATAAAATGTTTTTTTCTGGAGACATCAAATATGCGCACCCCTACATTCCATAGTTCCTGTAACTCCTCAGTCAGTAGACATCTATATCCATTCCAGGTGGTTTTGGGCCAGGGATAACCAGTGATAAGATGAATGATGTTTGTTTCATGCACATCCAAGGCGGCAAGTTGTACGGTACAAGCATTACAGGCCAAGTACTGTGGGATGTTCTCATATTGCCAAAAGGATTAAACCCATTTGATGTTAGGCCAAGCCTTACGTTCCTACTGTCTGACGAGAAGTCCGAATACAAATTATAGAATGACTTCCATGCTTCACCGTCGGCCGAATGCCTCAATATGCCATCTTTTGTGCCGCCCTCTGCATGCCATCTCCTATTATGCACAGTACGCTGCGACATGAACAACCTCTGCAATATTGGAATTATTGGAAACCACCGCAATACCTTGACCGGACGTTTCTTACTCAACGATAGAGGTTGCCCATCCTCATCCAAATGAACTTCATCCTTCCACTTAGATTGTCCACATTTAACACATGAGTCTAAGTCCTTATTGTCCTTCCAGAACAGCATACAATCGTTATGACATGCTGAAATTTTCTCATACCCGAGCCCCATGTCCCTTAGGAATTTTTTGGCCTGATATGTATTAACTAGCAAAGCCTTACCATCATCAGGCAGCAACTGATTGACGAACTTGAGTAAAGCCGAGAATATCGTGTTAGTGACTCCGCCCACACACTTCAAATTGTACATGTATACAATGGTACTGAGTTTGTTGTGTCTGGTCTTCCCGTGAAGTGGCTTATCTGCCTTTTTAAGTAAGTCATCGTACTTTTGAGCGTCACCCCTATCGGTTTCATCGTCAATAATGGGTTTTTTAGCACCCTACACCCCGGGTTGAGAGTCATTGTTGTCTTCCTTGACATCATGGACACTGAACAAATCACACAACATTGCCTGCATATTGCCACCCACATCCTCTATGTTTGTACCTGCATTTGCGGCCGGTCGAGTCAAATTAGATCCTTCAACTGGAGCTCGTGCAGGTTGCTCGCTGTGATAAATCCAGTCTTTATATTGGGGCCACATTCCTTTCCCCCTGGTCAGGTGTCGTATACCAATGCCGGAGGGTGTCGCCTTAACAGGCGACACGTCTTACACGGACAATAAATAAGTCCATCCAAAGTCTTACAATTTTGAATTGCGAAGTCCACGAACGATCTACAACTATCTATGTATTCATCCGAGATCCTAGGCTTCGTCATCCAACTCTTGTCCATAGCGTTACTACGTACATAAAAAAACTGATTCAACAAATTCCAGCTTCCTAGTCTTTAGATTTATTAGATGCAAACTTGATATTTAATAAATTCCTCCTCCAATACCCAGCAAGAAATAAGGAAAAAAAAAAATTAAATTAAATTAGGGATATTTGGACTTTAGATTTTGAATTCCCTAAATATGTTGCTCAATGGATTCTCCAACGTTTTCTTAGAGACTATTTTTTCATTTTTGACAAATATCTTTCTAATTACACTATACCACCACCAAAAAAAAAAAAAAAAAAAAACCCTCAAATTCCATGAAACGTATTACAACAAAGGGGAAACAATATAAAAAAAATTAAAAAATAGCAAATGTCTCCTCAATAGAATAGAAACAATATAAAAAATTCAAATACTCAAAAATAACAATAGAAACAATAGAAAAAAATTCAAAAATTCAAAAATAAAAAATGTGCATATAAGATAAACAGTTTAAATTGCATACCATGGTAATTAATTCATCAAAAAAAACTATACAAAAAATCCTTTAGTTAGTATATTTACTTACCAATATATATATATATATGGAGCTTGCCGGAGGAGATGGAGGAGCTTCCAGGAGGATATGGGGGGTGAGTTCACCGGCGGGGGAGGACTGACCGACAGCCGGAGAGCTGTAGGAAAAAAGGGAGAGAGCTAGAGCGGGAGAGAGGGAAATAGTGGGGGCCGGGGAAAGAAGAAAAAATAATAATAAAGAGAGGCTATGTTTTTCAGAGGAGATGGGCGGTGGGTCTGCCGGCGGGAGAGGGGAGGACGCCGGAGCTGCAGGGGGACTGGAGGTGCAGGGGAGAGGGGAGAGAGCTAGCGCAGGAGAGAGGGAAAGAGTGGGGGGAAGAAAAGAAGGGAAAGAAGGAAGAAAATGGGGAAAGGTTGGTGGAGTGTGGGCCAGCTGGACTCCACCAACCAGAAGCTAACGTGTGGCATAGTGCCATGTCACCATTTGGTGACATGTTGCACTGTGCCATGGTCGTACAAAAAATAAGTACTCGCCAATTACACGAATCGTTTTGCAATAAAGTGGTTGTGCAAGTGCGAGTGTCGAACCCACAGAGAATCGTGTTTGTGATAATGAATTCTATGCCTAAACTAATATTACCTTAACCTAATTCCAAATAACAAACATGTAGCGTGCGTAAAATATAAACTAAATTAAATGCAATAAAAACAAATAAATAAAAAGCCTAAAGTCTAGAATCCACCTCACCATATTAAAATGCACAACTAATTTCTACATCCGTCTATCGATTAAAAGCGAGGCATGACCTAGTGTCACGCTAGTTCATGCATCCTTACGCCCTATGCATGTCCTATCATGTCTATTGAAATAATCAAAACATTCGTCCATTTGACAAAAGACAAAACATAAACAATCTAGGTCCAAAGGATCCAATGTGAATGTGATTTAACTCAAACTACAATGGATAAATGAACGTAAATCGAATGATGAAATGTATCCATCGAACTAAATGCAAAGACTATCCAACTACGGCAAAATCGATACAACTTTGTCACGAAATTGAACCGAAACAAACACACATGACAAATGAAAGACGGATTAACGTAAAAGCTAATTATGAAAGCATAAAATTAAATCCATGGTGAGGCTTTATCTTCAACCTTAGTTGAAGATTAGCCTCCCATGCTAAAGGGAAACATAATCGACAAGAAATAAAAGCATTAAATAAATAAATGACATTTATAGGGTTTTACAGTGATGAACATGGAGGACTTAGGCCACTGAGGGCGCCTTCAAGCGTTTCCAAACGTAGGTTAAAATGAAAACATAAAGGGACTATTTATAGACAAAACTAATGTGCTGCTAGGTCACGTTTGAGCGCTCGATCGTAGGTGGTGCGCTCGATCGCATCCCTGCGTGCATTCGATCATCTGACGCGCGTTCGATCGCAAATTCATCGCAGTGCCGTGTGAGCTTGATCATAGGCGTGGCGCTCGATCGCATATAACTGCTCTGAAATCCCACGGCACAAGTGTTGAAGCGATAAAGGCTAGGGCTGGCTAGGGCAACGCGGACTTCACGAGCTGATGAGGCATGCACTCGATCGCACCCCTTGGGCTCAAGCGCAGTGCGCTCGATCGCACTGGCAGAGGCTAAACTTTCATCTTTGCTTAATTTCGCCCATTTGAACCACAATTTGCACCAAGGACCTACAACACACTAAAACAACCCAAAACATTAGATATTAATAAAACTAAGAGCCTAACAAACATAAGCTAAGCGGGGTCCAATATACAATATTTGACACAGATCATGCCACGTTAGCAAAGGTGACCTGGCATTTTACCACGTCACCAATGGTAATTTTTCAAAAAAAAAAAAAATCTCTTTGGATGTATGCATAATTTACGTAAGTTATGCATGGGTTGCGTACATCAACTATTGGCCTATAATATAAACTTAAACCCCACGAATATTGCTTATGCCTTTTTTATTTTTTTTATTTTTTAGTTTTTTGTTTTGTAATTTGGGATGTTTTTATTTTAAAAATATATATGTGATGAGACCATTTTGGAAAAAAGAGGTGAAAGTAATCGAATTGCAAAAAGTTAAAAGGGGTTCAAAGAAATGTAGAAAATGAAAGAATAAAAAACACTTAAACAATTTCACTAAGCTGCACACACCATTTCACTAACGTGAAATTTCACGTGATTTTATCAATAGTACTTCACCTTTAACTTGTACAGCCTAAATAATGAATATATAGCTAGGTTTATGTATAGTGTTAATTAATATGTATATATATATATAGCTAGGTTTAATTAATATGTATATATATAGCTAGGGTTAATTAATATGTATATATATAGCTAGGGTTCATTAATATGCATGTATATATCTAGCTAGGGGTTAAATAATAAGTACATAGGTTTAATTAATATGGGTTATAAGCATAATTATTACATTTAATTATACATATTATGTTACTATAATAATATGTATATATAGATATTATTTTAAAAAAAAAACACATATCCTAACGTGGCACATATACCACGTTAGAAATTTACAAACGTGGCATACATGCCACGTTACCAAATCCTAACGTGGCATGTATGCCACGTTAGTAAATGTCTAACGTGGTATATGTGCCACGTTAGGANTATTTTTAAAATAATCAATTTTTTTTTAATGAATAATATATATACATATTATTATAATATCTAGGGTTACTATATATATATGTATATTAATTCCTCCTCAGAGTAGTATATATATATATATACTAATTAGGTACCTATAAATAATATATATTATTTAATATTTTTTTTTAAGAAAAAAAAACGTTTACTAACATGGCCTATATGCCACGTTAGAAATTTGCTAACGTGTCATATATGCCACGTTAGTAAGTGGCTAACATGACATATACGCCACGTTAGGAAACTTTTTTTTTCTTTTGTTGTTCTCTTAAAAATAAAAATAAAATTCATTACTATAATTAGGTTAATTAATTAGATTAATATAGTTAGGTGACTATAATTAGGTTAATATATTTATGCTACTTTAAGTAGGTTAATTAGGTGATGATATGCACCCCAACTGAATGAGTTGAACTACCCAAGGCCAATGAATACTTTCATATCTGAGCCACCAATGATGAACATAAACGGATTTGACAATCATCGAGCACCCCAACCCCAGTTTCAAGGTGGCCCCATGGGTTTTGCTCCTGGCCCTCACCATGCCTATACTAATTAGGTACCTATAAATAATATATATTATTTCATATTTTTTTTAAAAAAATAAAAAAACGTTTACTAACGTGGCCTATATGCCACGTTAGAAATTTGCTAACGTGTCATATATGCCACGTTAGTAAATGTCTAACGTAGCATATACGCCACATTAGGAAACCTTTTTTTTCTTTGGTTGTTCTCTTAAAAATAAAAATAAAATTCATTACTATAATTAGGTTAATTAATTAGATTAATATAGTTAGGTGACTATAATTAGGTTAATTATTTAGGTTAATATAATTATGCTACTTTAAGTAGGTTAATTAATTATGTTAAGTAGGTGATGATATGCACCCCAACTGGATGAGTTGAACCACCCAAGACCAATGAATACTTTCAGATCTGAGCCACATATGATGAACATATACGGATTTAACAATCATCGAGCACCCCAACCCCAGTTTCAAGGTGGCCCCATGGGTTTTGCTCCTGGCCTTCACCATGCCTATACTAATTAGGTACCTATAAATAATATATATTATTTCATATTTTTTTTAAAAAAAAAAATGGTTTACTAACGTGGCCTATATGCGACGTTAGAAATTTGCTAACGTGTCATATATGCCACGTTAGTAAATGGCTAACGTGGCATATACGCCACGTTATGAAACTTTTTTTTTTCTTTTTTTGTTCTCTTAAAAAGAAAAATAAAATTCATTACTATAAGTAGGTTAATTAATTAGATTAATATAGTTAGGTGACTATAATTAGGTTAATTATTTAGGTTACTATATTCATAATTAATTAAGTAGGCTAATTAATTATGTTAATTATGTGATGATATGCATCCCAACTGGATGAGTTGAACTATCCAAGACCAATGAATACTTTCAGATCTGAGTCACCTATAATGAACATATACGGATTTAACAATCATTTAGCACCCTAACCCCATTTTCACGGTGGCCCCATGGGTTTTGCTCCTGGCCCTCACCATGCCTATACTAATTACGTACCTATAAATAATATATATTATTTCATATTTAAAATAAAAAATAAAAAATAAAAAATAAAAAAAACCTTTACTAACGTGGCTTATATGCCACGTTAGAAATTTGCTAACGTGTCATATATGCCACGTTAGTAAATGGCTAACGTGGCATATACGCCATGTTAGGAAATTTTTTTTTCTTTTGTTGTTTTCTTAAAAATAAAAATAAAATTCATTACTATAATTAGGTTAATTAATTAGATTAATATAGTTAGGTGACTATAATTAGGTTAATTATTTAGGTTAATATAATTATGCTACTTTAAGTAGGTTAATTAATTATGTTAATTAGGTGATGATGTGCACCCCAACTGGATGAGTTGAACCACCCAAGACCAATGAATACTTTCAGATCTGAGCCACATATGATGAACATATACGGATTTAACAATCATCGAGCACCCCAACCCCATTTTCAAGGTGGCCCCATGGATTTGCTCCTGGCCCTCACCATGCCTATACTAATTATGTACCTATAAATAATATATATTATTTCATTTTTTTTTAAAAAAAAAAAAAAAAAACATTTACTAACTTGGCCTATATGCCACCTTAGAAATTTGCTAACGTGTCATATATGCCATGTTAGTAAATGGCTAACGTGGCATATACGCCACGTTAGGAAACATTTTTTTTTTCTTTTGTTGTTCTCTTAAAAATAAAAATAAAATTTATTACTATAATTAGGTTAATTAATTAGATTAATATAGTTTGGTGACTTTAATTAGGTTAATTATTTAGGTTAATATAATTATGCTACTTTAAGCAAGTTAATTAATTTTGTTAATTAGGTGATGATATGCACCCCAACTTAGGGCTGGCAATTCGGGTTGCCGTGTCGGGTTCGTGTCCGACCCGATTTTGACCCGACACGATTATGTTCTACACGACACAACACGATTAATTAAACATGTCGAACCCCTCGACCTGAACACGACACGGTCCATAAACGGGTAACACGACACGAACCCGTTTATATAAATGTATCGTGTCACGACACGCAAACCCGACACCGACTTGACCCAACCCGAATGTAAATTTATTTAAGTTTTTAACTTTTTAATAGTAAAATCTTAGCAACCAAAGTAACAAATACAATGTTATTTTCTCTAATAACACATTCTTCTTTCTCAAATGCAATTCAACAAACTCTAAAGCAAGCTAAATGAAAAATATAAAAACAATTTGTTCCAATAAACTGAAGGGTATAGAACAATATGATAAAATATTTTTGGATGATTACAAGTCTAAATAAAGCAAAAGAACCACAAGGCAGCCTCCACTGATAATGAATAGTTTTTAGTTTTTACACTTTTACAGTTTTAAGCTTTTAATTATAAAAATTTTAAAAAAAATTTAAAAAGAAAAGAAAAGAGAGAAGCTAAACGGGTCAACCCGCAAACCCGACGGGTTGACCCGACCCGACAAGCTAAACAGGTCAACCCGCGAACCCGGCGGGTTGACTCGACACGACACAATAAAAAAAGTGTCATAAATGGGTCGATCCGTTTATGACCCAAACCCGATTAAACCCAACCATAACCCGGATTTCGCGTGTCGTGTTTGAATCGAGTTCGCGTGTCACGAGTTAAATTGCCAGCCCTACCCCAATTGGATGAGTTGAACCACCCAAGACCAATGAATACTTTCAGATCTGAGCCACCTATGATGAACATATACGGATTTAACAATCATCGAGCACCCCAACCCCAGTTTCAAGGTGGCCCCATGGGTTTTGCTCCTGGCCCTCACCATGCCTATTCACACCACAGTTCAACAGTCCTTTTGGCTGATCGAATGAGTAGATTGTGATGCAGCGAATGTCCTTCTACAACTACACAATAATAGATCATGTTATATTGTATATATATATATATATATATATTAGTTTGGCCAAATTAGGTGTTAATTCCGTGAAGTTTATATACATATATATGTACATACGTTATTGTTTTTTGTTTTGTTTTTTTTTTTTTTGACCTTTGACCTTTGACCTTCCTAACTAATTGCTCTTTGCTAAGCTAACTTATATTTATCACAAATTAACAATCTAATATTATAAACCCAAGCCATTTTATTTTATTCATTAATAGTAATTCACTATAGATATATATTAAATAGGTTACTATTTATGGTATCTGAATTAAATAAATAAGTTAGCAAAATTAATTTTATTTTTTTAAAAAGACTTTCCATTACTAACGTGGCATGAATTACACGTTAGTAATTGGTAACGTGGTATTACTCACACGTTAGGATAATAATTTTATTTTTTTAATTTTTTAAAAAATTCAATTACTAATGTGGCTAATATGCCACGTTAGTAATTTCTAACGTGGTATTACACACACGTTAGCAATTACTAATGTGGCATATTACCACGTTACTAAATTAAATTTCTAACGTGTCAGTTTTTGGAACGTTAGTAAATGGTGACGTGACAAAAAAAGATGAACAGTAGACACGTTAGGAAAATGCGTGTTTTTTGTAGTGTATACCGAAGAACGTACCTAATAATACTGATCGATCAACTTATAAAATCTATGAAAAAATTAGAAAAAAAAAAAAGAAAGAAAAAAAGGAGCTTATAGATAGAAGAAATGAGAAAGAAAAAAAATTTTCATTTGTACATAGAAAGTTTTACTCTTTTATGTGTCATTATAGAGTTAGAATCCGAGCGAAACTAAGGGTATACATGTTTGGCATTGCAATTTTATGGACGAAAAGTGCAATTTTAAATCAAATTGCAAAAAATAAATTGTTTGGTACTGCATTTTTTAAAACTTGAGATTTCAAATAGCAGGTAAATAAGTGCTTTTTCTATTCTTGGATTTGGATTATTATAGCAATTTTAAAGGCTATTAAAGGTGATATATCTAACCGTGTATATAAAATTGATAGTCATGTTTTTTAAAAAAAAAGAAAAAAAAAATTAAATAATATAAAATCATGTATACAATTAGATCTATCAACTTTAAATTATGATAATTCAGCTCACATAGGGTTTTGAGTGGTGCATTACTGTATTAATTGCTAGAACATACTAAAGCGTCTTCCCATTGAACAGTTTCGTCCAATTGCAGCTTCAAATTTTTAACCATCCCTTTCCAAAAGGAGGCAATGTAAATGTTCTTCAACACCTTTCCCTTTTATCCATCACTCTCATCACAACAAAACCATTAATCTTAATCTTAATCTTAAACGAAACAAAAAGGGACGGTGAAAAAAGGCGGGAAAAGATATATACTTTATTGGCTCTCGTGAAGGCAATCTGCTTCTCACATGCATGTTCTACACTAATCTTTGAAGCATGAGTGAGAGAACCCAAAATTCATTGTGTACTTTTTCTTGAATTCATGGGAGGCACATCTTCTCATTACCCCCACAAATCTTCAGATGCAAGAAAAAGAAATGCGAAAAGGGTTTCTGATTAACCACAAGTCAAATGCATTTAATTAGTGAAGTCCAATCAATTAAGTTTCGTTAAAAGCTATCTCGATTTTTCTCATATTTCTGTTCCAATAAAAGGATCTCTCTTTTGCTTGCCATTTCAGTACTCAATGTTATCATCATTTTCACAAGATCGTATAAAGGTAATATATGGAGAAAAGATCAGAATCAGTGCGCTGTGAGTGCCAGTGTCTGGTTGGTGGGAAAGTTAAAAGCAAGTTATACAACAACTTTATCCCCACAAATCGCGTATTCTTCTCGAGATACTCTCAAAAAGTTTTTCCTGTTTCTGTAAAAGTTGTGAGAATGCGCGCACCGACATTAAAGTTGAAGAGGAGAAGCTACTATTGGCGTAGATGCATCGTGGCAACTTTTATGTCAGTAAACCCAACTCGATTTAATCATCTTTTCATTAAAACTAAGATCAATGTGGGTTCAAAAATCATCTGATTGACGTTACTCTTTGTTGTAGGATTCAATATCTCTTTGTAACGTAGAAGTCATTAATTATCTCTTTGTAACAGTCGTAGGATTCAATTTTATGTAAGCTAATGAAAGCCTAATCAGATGGGTATGTGAGGAAATTATTTTCATCCACGTGTCAACTTTAACAAGTAAGCATGGGTGACCTTGTTGAATGTGCTGTAAGAGAAAACTACGATGTTCAATTTAGGATTTGCTTTGAAAAGAATAGAAGGATATTCAAAAGGTTGTTTGATGAAAGAATGAAGAGTACTATGTGAGTAAATTCTTCCCGTTCTTTTTATAAAGTGTTTCTCATGCGAATGCGAGTCATTTTGAGAAAAAGGGTTTGGGAATAACCGATTTGATTCTTCAGACCTCATTTCAATAGACGATTGGATTCCTAAGATTGGTATGCCCATTGTACACGGCCTAATTGGGTCCGGTTTGCTTGTAGTCTTACTTATGAGACGAACCTTATTAGGTCAGGCTCATTATCTAGGAATTACCATGATTAAAAAATTTGCATATGTTGAAGAGTGCATCCTCTGCGTGGTTGTGGTACAAAAGGGTAGGTTTGTGCCAACAATCAGGAAGTGACACCTAAGCCCATCATATCAAACTTAAGTTTAGAAGAAAAAACACACTTATACCTGATTATATCAAATATAAAGGAAAAAAAATAAAAAATTAGAAGGGATGGCTATCGGTTGGCAACCACCCCAAGTGGGGGGGGTGGCCATGCGCAACCCCTTGGGCCAGGGGTGGCTCGTGAACCACCCCAAAGGTGCCCGAGCGCCACTTCAGCCCATCTAGGGTGGCTCGTGTGGCCACCCCAACCCATTTTGGGTGGCTTGCACGGCCACCCCTACACCCTGGGGTGGCTCACATGGCACCCTAGATCTGGCCGGGGGTGGCCACGCGTTTACCCCCATGGGCCCACTTGGGGTGGCTATCCCTTCTAATTCAGAACTACTAGAGAGAGAGAGAGAGAGATGGAGAGACTGAGAGAGATATCGGGTGGCAACATGGCAGGGTTCAACTGGCAACAACATCTGGCATGGCCGGGGTGGGCGATGGTGTTGAAGGGGTTTTTATTTTTATAAAAAAAAAAAAAACGAATAAGAATAATGGGTTAAACCTTATGTTTTGTTAGCGAGAATAACTTCAGTTTGGTTGTGGCAAAAATTCTCCATTTTCTGCCCACCAATGAAAATGTGACACCTCAGCATGGAACAAGTTAAGAAAATAAAACCAAAACTCCAGATTTCTTCCTAATAACCAAACCTTAAACGCTGAAAATATAGACAGCTCACGACCATCACCGTCCGCCGCCACCAGATCCCACCGGTGCTGCCCATCTCAAATTGCGCCGTCGCCGCCCAGTCCCCACCATCACTACTCAGAGATACTGAGAAGAGAGAGACAGAGAGACTGGAAGAGAGAGAAAACCCACACAAGGCCAAGAAGGGCGGCGCTGAGGGCCACCCTGGGGCTCTTGGGTGGCCTCGTGCCACCTCCAATGGTGGCCATGCGCCACCCTCAGATCTGTTTGGGGGTGGCACGCAGCCACCCCAGCCACCACTGGAGTGACTCGTGAGCCACCCCTTGGCCTGGTGGTGGCTCGCCGGCTACCCCCAGGCCATAGGGGTGGCTTGCCGACCACCCTCAGGCCATGGGGGTAGCTCGCTAGCCACCCCCAGTAGCCATGGCCACCCCTCCAATGCGGTTGCTCCTCCCCATTTGGGGCCTTCCTTCCTCCAATTTTTTTTTAAAAAAAATATTTTAAATAATAAGCAGGTGTTGGTGTGTATATTATGTAAGCTTAAGTTTGATAGGATTGGGTTAGGTGGCAACTTCTTATTGGTGGCAAAAACACCCTCATTTCTGCCATGACCGAACAGCAGCACCTCTCTTTGTTAGCATATGTATTTATTTTGTTCCAAAGATGTGGCGACCTCTGAATAGTGGACATAAAAAGCCTTGTTTTGTGCAACATCCACACTATTCTCTCTGGAATCATTGCATACCATTACCAAGCAGGTTTTTCATTTGATGAGATCAAATCAGCTACTTAGTTAGAGCATTTACTGCAGGCTCTTCAAACTCTTTTTTTTGTTAGTATGAAGAGTCAATTTAACAAAAAATGCTTAAAACGCCACTTTTCAACTTCTTTATTTTAACAAAAAAAACTAACACTATTAACAGTAAACCTTCAACCTTAAAAATTAATATTCACTCTCTATTCGTTAAACAACTATATTTTATCTTTCTTCCTTTCTCTCTCTTTTTTCTTTCCGCAACCCTCTGTTTTTTTCTTCCTTTCTCAGCGCCATCACCGTCGAAGAGCTCATCCATGGACAAAGAAGTTCGCTCTAATTGCACACTAAAATTGAACGCAAAATCCTCACCAACACCGTCACCATCATCGCTATCATTATTGTTTTCGCCATTGCTGGTGGGTCTGAATTTGGGAATCCCGGGCTTTTCTTCTCAGTTGAAGGGGACAGAGGAGGCGGACTTCCTAGGAATCATGTCGTGGAGAGAGAGTTCGTTGAGCTCGAGGTAGAAGGCAGAGGCGCAGGAAGGCTGGTGGGGGCGCTGAAGATGAAGCTGCCAAATCGTTGAGGGCTGGAAGGAGCTGTCATGTATGGTGAGGAGCAATTGCTGTTGAAGTTGAAGTCCACCAGAGGCGGAGGAGGGACTGGAACAACCACTTCCATCTCCATTATTGGATTGCTCAGCTTTCTGTGGGTTTGATCGAGAAGTGAGGGATTGATCAACTGTGAGGACTTATAGCGTGCGAGTGCACGCGCAAGAGCGAGAGTAGTTGGGAGGAAGGAGAGGGGAAGAAGAGGGAGGGGGGATTTTTGAAGGAGAGGGGAAGAAGAGGAAGCCACGGTACCCACACGGCGTGGTGTGGAGCTCCCGCAAACCATCCTCAAGCACCGAGAGACATAATAAACAAATTTATTGAAAAAATAATATTTTAATAAAATAGTAAAGGTGAATTGTTAAAATAGAGAGGCTGAAATTTGTATTCTAAAAAGTGAGTTGTCAAAATAATAAAAAATGTACTTAGAAGAGAAAAATTTGAAGAGGCTTGGTGTGATGCTCTTATGGATGGATAATGGCATCTTCCAAATCTTATTGGTCAAAATTTGCATAAGGATTAGGATGGGGCTTCGGAGAAGATAACCTACAGAGTCAGACTTCTATGGCAATCCTAGAACTCTCTCCAGCATCCATGCCAACCACTGCTTGGGATGTTCATAGCCCAGAATGTTTCCCGTCACCCAAACAGGGGCCGGGGAAACAGAGGATCTTGATTCAACCCAAATTCACTTTCTGAGATAATAATTTTGCTCCAATTTTCCAACATAGAGATTAAAAATAATCATACCAAAACTTTTACCCAATTATCCAGCACATAAACTTTATTGCAACTAAAAATGGAAAAAGAATTTATTAGAAGTCACAACAACAGAGACGAACTCCATAAATATCTCATCACAAAATCTACACAGCACCAAGGCACGGAAACTATCGAAATATAATAATACCTATCGTCACCCAAAATCAAAAACCATCAAATCCGATCGGCGAACCCAACGCATCCTGAAAAGCATAGCTCTCGATCGAACCAAACCCATCAAATATCCCATCGAAGAACCCGTTATCCGAAGAACTCGCCGCCGCTAACTCAACCCCCTTCACAACACCCACATCCTCGTCATCGTCCTCCACCTCCATCGCCACCGGTGCCGGAGGGTCCGTGGGCCTCTCGTCCTCGTCCCCGTCCCCGACAGCCGGCATGTGGCCCTCGAACAACGCCATGTGCCCAAACAGCTTGTCCTTGCGCGAGAAGCTGGTGCCGCACGTGCACCGCCACCTGGCCTCCCCGCAGTGCTTCAGGTGGTTCTTCAGGTCCGCCACCACAGAGAAGCTCTTCTTGTTGCACCGATTGCACGAGTACATCTTCGGGCAGTGGCTCCGCTTGAAGTGGTTCTTCACGCAGACCACCGACTTCAACGGCCTGAACTTCTTGTGCTGCCGGTTTCTGTTACACCCGTAGTACGGGCAAGAGAACTTGGTCTTCCGGCTCGCCTCGCCGCACATCCGGTCCGGCTTGGCCAACGCCTCGGGGGTCTTGTACTGGTTCCCGTGCGCTCTCATGTGCATCCTCAGATTCGCGTCGCGCTTGAACCCTTTCCCACATATGTCACAGAAGTGAATGTGCTCGGCGAGTAATTCCACCGCGTCGAGCTCCACGATCTCCGAATCGTCCAACTCGGCGACCAAATTCTCGGTTTTCAATTCCTCGTCCTCGACCTTCAACGAACCCGAGGAATCCGCCGGGACTCTCAGATGGGCCGCTGGGATGGGTGGTGCGGATTCGGTGCGTTGCGTGCAGGCGAGGAGGGCGGCGCCGCTGACTATGATCTGGTGGATGGCGGAGACAATCTCTGACGAGACCACGTCCATCTGATCCTGGCTCACCAGCTGGTTGCGGTTGACCGAGTCCGATAGGAAGTGCTGCAGGCCATCCATCCTCTTTCGTACCAAGGAGAGGTTCAGAAGCGGGACGCGTGGGTCAGAGTCCGAGACCCCGACCCGAGCCTGGCCGGAGGAATATTCCGCCGGAATCTGAACAGATTCGCCGCTATAGAACATCTTTTTTCGCGATTCTGTACAAGGGAAGCGAAAATGAGAGAGATAGAGAGAGGGTTACGGTGTGGTGGACCGGAAATAGATCTACTTGCGTGCATTGACTTTATTAGACTTGGAAATACTCCAAATGGTGCGCCAAATAGACAAACAAAACCACCATGTGTGAGACACGGTGGCTCCATGATGAGCTAATCCTAACCGTTCAAATCGGTGGTTTCTACGTCACGCAGCGGCTGTGGCGGGCCATGAGAGCGAAATGCATCAATCGCCCTTTTGTTCATAATGAAATCGTGGGTCCCACTTAATCCTCCTTTTATATTGCTCCCAGTAGGAAAAGTGAAATGAAATGAAGCTTTACCAATCATGTGTATCAATTAATTATTTATTTAAGGGGGTGTTATTTTAGTGTTTGGTGAATATTATTTTTTAAATATTAATTAAGTGAAAGGCTAATTTTTATTTATTTATTTATAGAGCAAGATTTATTGTTTTATCAATGTACATAATTTATTGAAAATACAAAAAAAAAAAAAGAAGTGAAACTTCACTTTAGACCCTTAAATTATCACGCGAACACGATTTGACATATTTCAACTTTGAAACCTCATAATTTGGACTCTTGAATTTTTAAATGTAATCAATTTAAACCTTTTCGTCAGATTTTAAATGTTAAAAGTGAAATAATGACGTTTATACGCCTAATTTTTTTATAAAATTCTAAATTTACCCTTAATTTATAATTAAAAATTTTAAAAATATATATTATTAAAAAATCACAAAGTGACCTACAGTTGGGCCACCTTGTGACCTTTTTTTTTCATTTATTTCAATTTTTTTAATAAAAGGAAACTCAAAGGGTAATTTTTGTTTTTTTAGGAATTTTGACTGCGAAAATTGTCGGAGGGATAAATTGATTGCAATTAAAAATTTAAGAGTTCAAATTAAAATATTTTAAAGTTTGAAAGAAGTTTATCAATTCACATGATAGTTCAAGGTTTAAAGTAAAGTTTTCTTAAAAAAAAAAAAACAAATTTACATGTCAGTTTGTCTGAAAACGTAACATAAAAGTAAAAAGTAAAATTATGTATTAATACTTTTATATCTTTTTAACTAAAGGACATTTTCAAACAAACCCGTCAAAATTTGACTCATATCACCCTTCGGGGCTATCTTAAGAGTTGTTTTTTTGAGATTGACTTAGTAAGTAATAATGTTTTTATTTTTTTATTTTTTTTATTAATATTATTGATCAAGTTTCAAATCTTTTGACTAATTTAGTGTTTGAATGAAAAATAGTTCAAGTGATTGCAGTTTTTTATGCGTTAAGATAATATAACTTTATAATTAATTGTATAAATAAATAATAATATTATTAAAAAAACCATGTAAGGCTGAAATACGAAGATGAGTGGAAACTGGAAAGAAACAAAAGACGCAGTTATCAGCGTGCTCTTTGCTCCACACACAATGCTGTCTGCGACTGGTGAGCCATGAAGTTAGGAAAAGAGGAACCAATCGTCACACGACGGCTCATCAACCTCAACCAATCATAAAATCTTTTTCTTTATTTTATCGGGCTTGGTGGGAAGATAGTGGGACCCGACTTTTTCTTTACGCTTTGTTAATGAATGATTAATTTATAAACAAGCAAAGTATTTTTAATTTGTTTTTCTTATTATATATTATTTTTACAGAGCAATGGCAGCACGGCCAAGAATTCTCCGGCCGCTTCCACGATGGTTCTGCTGCATCTACAAAGTTGAGTTTTTCTTATGGGTGGCAAATTGTCAATTTGGGTGGCGTTAATGTTTTGTATTCAATTTGATTCGCATTTGACTCGGTTTAATCTAAGCCTATGGTATTGGTCCAAGCCGCGCTCCATGGCTGGGAAACTTTGTTTGGCCTATGTTTTGACCTAATTGAGGTCATATTTATAGTTGCTTTTACTAGAATTTTGTAGGAATGTATTATAGATGATTCTTTAAAATTATATACGTAAATGTTAATTTTATATTGGATTCGTGTCAGTTTTAAATGTCATCTATTGAGTTTTAATCATGTTGAATTATGAGTAGAAAATTATATGAGTTATTTTTATTTTTATTTTTTTGTTTTTTACATGTCTATACAAAAAGAAAAGAGGAAGATTCGAACTAGTAACCTCTATTTCATTAGGTATGATCTTAGTCGACTGAATTACCTTTTGGAGATTATATGAGTTAGTTTTAATTTAACTTATATGATTAAACTCGTATAAAAAATTGTGTGACCTAATTTTTGGATTCAAATCTTGTAAAAGGCATGCATTCGAAATTACAAAGAAGTAAACGAAGTGGGTGAAGGTGAGTGGCATTCTTTATTGGCTCAATCGAATGCATATATCGAGTAATATATTACATCTCTTAGATCTCTACTTATCAAGGGGTAGTGTATTAGTTATAGGCTCAATAATCGGTGCAATGTAGTAATATTTTATATAATCTCCTACTAAAAAATATCAATAATTGTGGTTTTACAAGTCCTTGTGCATCCATTGAAGTGACAACCCACCAAATAGTAAGTTCTTTTTTTATTATTTTTTTAAAAAAATTATTTTATAATAAAGTCATTGACATCATTATCATTCATCTAAAATAAAAATAAAAAATAAAAAAGGTAAATAAAAAAAATAAAAAAAAGTCTAAAGTTACAAGCATGATTTTTTTTTCCTCTCGGAGGAGGATGTTGCTACTTATATAGAGTAAAGATTTTTGGCTGCCAAGAGTCAGTCAAGTGTCTGCCAAGTGAGAATTTTTTATAAAAAAAAAAAATTAAGAGGAAAGGGGTTACAAGGAAAATTATAAATGACTGAATTTGAGGCATTAACACCAAATTTGAAATATTAGTACTAAATTTAGGATGACCGAATTCTTTTAAGGTTATATCATCCCTAAAAGGCTAACCCTCCACTCATAGGTTTTAATTTTGAATTCAAAAATAAATTTTGAGGTATTAAAACCAAAATATTAACACATAAAAATTTAGTCAAAAAAAAAAAAAAGAATTTTCATTTTCGTGTTTTTTTAATATTATTTTTTTATTTTTAAGAGGCAGCCAAGCGTTTGGACGACGCTAGACGGACTCACTTATATATGTATCGGATTGAGTCTGTCTGAAGCAAACCTGTTGTTATAACTGAAGATTTATCATGGGTTAGCAGATTTTGATGTAATAAATAAGTCTTGAATGTCAGATTGTTTATATATATATAACTTATAACCTTGTAACTTCGACTATAATTTTCTCAAATCTTTTGCTCTGTGATATAAGAATTTTATACTCGTGATCTTTTATCAATTAATGAAACTAAAATGATTTTTTTTTTTTTTAAAGAAAAAGAAGCATGATTAGACATAATATTACTAGCATAATTTTTATTTTTTAATTCGGTATGAATTATCACACTTTTTAAAACATATTCTGTCCCGAGTGTCAAGGCAGGGGAAAGTATTCTTGATTTTCTTTCTTCTTCTTCTTCTTTTTCAGCTTATCGATAAGGCCGGTGATCGAGCTCTTCCTCTCAGTATTATTTATAGAAATTGACCATACTCGTTTTTAAATTATGCGAAATCAAATACGTTTTTCAGTGACAGGACGGATTTTTTTTTTTTTTATATATATATATATAATAAAAGGGGATCCAATGGTGATAAGATTTTTTTTTTTTTTTTAATTGAATAGGAAAAAAAAGCTACAAGAAATAATGGTGATAAGTTAATTACGTTATTAATTAAGTTCCCTTCAATTTGGCCCTATATTGTAATTGTTGGTGCCTTTTATGGTCGTGGAATTTGCTAAGTATTCAATTATTTTTCTTCATGGTTGAGTTATGAGAGGACTTCCTATACAGCAATGGCGTTCCTGCAAAACAAGGGCAATGTCAGAGGATAGAAGGTCTTCAGTTGGAGCCAAAAACTCTGTGATACTTAAGTTAGCATCTTTATTTATAAATAGCAAATATAATGAAAATTTATCTTTATTAAGTTCCCTTCAATTTGGCCCCATATTGTAATTGTTGGTGCCTTTTATGGTCGTGGAATTTGCTAAGTATTCAATTATTTTTCTTCATGATTGAGTTATGAGAGGACTTCCTATACAGCAATGGCGTTCCTGCAAAACAAGGGCAATGTCAGAGGATAGAAGGTCTTCA
>CM017321.1:40126582-40186873 GCA_006937295.1 Carpinus fangiana
AAAAAAAATTTCATATGTTTTTATTTCAAAATTTTCCCACCCCATAGCCTACCCCCCCACCATTTTTTAGCTCAGCCCCTCCAAAAATTAGCAGACCATAGCCTGGCCCCAAAAAAAAAAAATTTTGGTAAGATTTTTTTCTCTCTTCCCCATCATTGCTGCATCCCCCCCTCCCCCTTTTTTATTTTTTGATTAACCACATCCCCCTTTTTGGCCTTCTCATTTCTCTCTAGTCTCTTCTCCCAAACGGCCAAACCAAAATCCCTAAAATTTCCCCCTCTCCTCTTCCTCCCTCGCTCACTTTCTCATCTCGGCCTCACACTCTCTTTAGCTCCCGCTGACTTCATTTAACTCTTTCATTGTCTACAGCAACTACTGAACGAGCATTCTCAGCTATGAAGATTGTTAAAATAAGACTTCGTAACAAAATGAAGGATGAGTTTCTTGTGGATAATTTACTTGTCTACATTGAAAGAGAAATTTTCGAAAGCTTCAATTCAGATTTGATAGTAAGCACAAATACAGAGGCGGATCTACTGGCCCCTGCTTAAATTTTTTTTAAAAAAAAATTTCATATGTTTTTATTTCAAAATTTTCCCACCCCATAGCCTACCCCCCCACCATTTTTTAGCTCAGCCCCTCCAAAAATTAGTAGCCCATAGCCTGGCCCCAAAAAAAAAAAATTTGGTAAGATTTTTTTCTCTCTTCCCCATCATTGCCGCATCCCTTTTTTTTTTTTTTTTTTGTGATCAACCGCATCACCCTTTTGGGCCTTTTCATTTCTCTCTAGTCTCTTCTCCCAAACGGCCAGACCAAAATCCCTAAAATTTCCCTCTCTCCTCTTCCTCCCTCGCTCACTTTCTCATCTCGGCCTCACACTCTCTTTAGCTCCCGCCGACTTCATTTAACTCTTTCAGTGTCTACAGAAACTACCGAATGAGCATTCTCAGTTATAAAGATTGTTAAAACAAGATTTCGTAACAAAATGGAGGATGAGTTTCTTGCTTATAATTTACTTGTCTACATTGAAAGAGAAATTTCCGAAAGCTTTAATTCAGATTTGATATTTGATGATTTCGTTTCTTTAAAATCACGTCGAAAGTAATTTTAGAAACTTTGTATTTTGTATTTTTCTTTATTTTTGTACTAGTACTTGTTAATTGAAATATCAATTTGGCATATATTTATGAAGTCTCATAGATATATTTTTTGTGATATACATACCATGTTATAATTTATATTTTTAATTGTATTTACCATATTATAATAAAAATATAATATATATAGAGAACAAACAAAATTTATCATTATATTTTATTATTTTATTTAAGACGCCCCTGAGAAAAAAAATATTATTATATTTTATTATTTTATTCCCTTCCCTGGATTCTTTCATTCTTGGCTCCGCCATTGCACGTAGCATTATACATTTAGTAGATAACATAATAAGTACCATATGGACTGTTAGAATAGTTGATTGTTTGTCAAGGTAACGGTCAGATGTATAGTTAGCTACAAGCCTACAACTACAATGAGAGGAAAAAAAAAATTAATTAGTAAAAGAGGTTGCTAGAACAAGTAATAGGAAATAAATCTGATGCTTAAGTTATAATGAATCGGGGAAACTTTGCTTACGTCCATGAACTTTGGTTATTTTTGTAAATACCTCTCAATGTTCAAAATCTCTCATTTAGGTGTATCAAAGTTTGATTTTTTTTTTTCACTTTGCCCCTTCCGTACAGAAATCCTAACGGAATGTCAATTTTACCCCTGACTTTAAAACTAAAACTGCGTCATTTTGAGAACGGTGTAGTTTTGGAGTTAGGGGTAAAATTGACATTTTCTGTATGGAATGGACAAAGTGAAAGAAAACCAAAATTTGATATACCTAAGTGAAAGGTTTTGAACATTAAGAAGGCATTTGCAAAAACTACAAAAATTCAGAAAAGGTAAGTGAAGTTTCCCATACTGAATCAAAGAAAATAATTATATGGAAAGCAAGATAAGGTTGAAAGAAAGAAGAGCAAAGTCCCATTTGACTTGATGGTTGCCGCTTTTTATAACGGAAAAGGATTTTTTTCTATTTCAAAATCTTTCTATTTTTTCTATTTAGTGTATTTTGAAGGGTAATGCATTTAATGTACTACCCTCATTAAAATTTTTGGATAATATTACCCTTCAAAATGTATTAAATGAAAAAAATGAACGAATTTTAAAATGGAAAGGATTTTAATTGCTTTATAACGGATATTGTCATAACCGTACGACCCCACCATCAACATTTTAATGAGTTGGCAAGCCGGACCCACCATGAGTTGCTGAAAGACGAGCAAAGGCTGGTCTGACACGGCATTTTGCTCACACTCCTTGACAAATGGAAAATGGATTCTTCCTACTTCCTAGAAAGCCAAAGAGTAAACTGTTTTGAGTTTTTGGCTGTTTCTCAAATAAGGATATATATATATATATATATATATTTCTTCAATTAATAACTTCTTCTTTTTTTTTTTTTTTCTTTTTTATTAGATGGGTCAAGTTAGAACCAATAAAATCATGATACATGTTATATTTAAGTCAAATTTGCTCCTTCGATGAGCTACAAGGCAAGTAAGTCACCTCAAATGTGTGAGCCGCATGCGGGAAGACCCGTGACATAATTTGATTGTACGGAATAAATTATTTTTTTGGGCATACCTTAGGGATTTTTAAGTTTATTTTGATACCACAATAAGCTAATTGTAAATCAGGTAAATTACAATCCCATTTTGTAATTTTTTCAAAAAAAAAAAAAAAAAAATCATTAGTCCAGTAGAATATTTCTTTTTTTTTTTAAAAAAAAAAAAAACCAGCCAGAGATATTTGTTCTTTGTTCTTCTATAATTGAGCTCAAATATATTATTCATTGTATTTACTTAAATTCCTTTTGCAGCATTATTGGTGTAAACTTTTCGTGGAATATTAATAATTGAACGTACAAAAATACACACGAACCATCTTTTTATTTATTTATTTATTTTGGGACAGAGTAAGATATGATCATATGATATATTTTTTTTCTAATTATATGATCATATGATATGAAAGTAGGAAAAGTCAGATATGCAATAATTTAGACAAACAGTAGGAATACTGTAGTCTGTATATATTATTGTCCTGATTTATGTAAGAGAATCAATTAATAATTAAATATATATAATTGAATAGTCGTTGTTCGAGTTGTCTCCCCAGAAGAAAATTAATACTAGCTAGAGACAAGGTGGTGACTGCATGCATGACGCATCTGAGAAAGAAATGGTGGGTGGCAGCAGCCAGAAGATACACCAAGACTGATGTATCTTAATAAGAATTTTATTCATTTTCAAACAATGAAAGTACAAAAAGAAATATTATTATAATTTTCGCTAATTGTCAATTTTATATTAGAATTTTATTTTATTTTATTATAACTTTATTTCCTTTCTTTAATATGATTATATTTGCTTTAATTTTTTTTTTCCCTTCTTAGAATTAGGTTTACTATTGTTATTAGGATTACGTTTATTTTTTCTACAAGTATTTTTTTTCTATAAATAGGTTAGCTTATTAGGTAAAACTCAACTCATTGAATTATTATCAAATCAATCATTCTCTTTCAAATACTCCGTAGAATTTTATCTTTCTTTTAGCCTGTAGACTTGTCTTATCAAACGCATATATTTTCGTCCATACCTGCTATGAGAAGATTGCTCACTCATCCTCATCTTTGCTTTTGGAGAGCAATCTTTCCCTTTCAGAATAATGCACTACTGGTTTAGTACAAATTGTATTCATGTAATCAATCAAAGAAGATGATTTTTACAATTCTTCTTGTTGTTAGCTAGAGAAGTTCTTTTCTTGTTTTTGAGCCCAAATTCAAAACAAAATCCTGGTTTCTGACTAGCCCACCCCATTTGCAAAATCTGTATAAAAAATTATTCTGCAGTCTCTCTTTCTCTGTCTTGTTTTTCTTGGCATACAAAACTTCGTTATGTTTTTTTGCATAAACAGAACACTAATACACTTGCTAGAACATGATTCGTTTGTGCATAATACAATTAAACATCAAATTGAATGTGGGCTCTATTAGATTATTTCAATTAAATAAGTTTTCCCCTCTTTTTTCTTAAATTTTCAACTTTCTCTCTATTTGTGCATTTCACTATGTCCCACATTGAATAAGAACTTTTGATGCTTTATAAGAGATTGTCTTTTACCAGGTGTAAACTGGCTTTTGGGTAGATACATGCTCGTGGTGTCACCTAGTACAAATTGTCCTCCAATTACTCATTCTAGACAAGTGCCTGCAGGCTGCAGAAGATGCAGAGGCACCAGATCAACTAAAATTTGTAGCTTCCCTCTTCAGAGACCAAGTCACAACTGCTAGGGCTAAAATATGTTACATTCTTGTTCACAGCAAGCGATGGGGATATAAAATCTGACTTTGTTTGAGATGTGGCAAAAGGCATGCTTTTCCAGTTCAAAATGATAGCTAATTTCATGTTTCAGTCTACTTAAAAGGACTACTGGACAGCTAGGGAGAGAAATCTGGTCTTGCTTATGCTGATTAAGGTTTGTAATAATCTTATTGCTAATATGAAGGATCATTATCAAAACAATCTACAGGAGACATTTTTGGGGAATGTTTTGGGTGACATCATGATGTGGTAATGGGTTTTCTGCAGAAAGATCATCCATGAAATCACATAACAAGATATGTAAACAGAGAAATTAAAAACTTCTACCAAAAGGCTGCAATTCACGTCTGGTTTTAGCTAATTAGGCTTGCTCTGTAGCAAAAAATTACCAAA
The DNA here is from genome assembly GCA_006937295.1 of Carpinus fangiana. NCBI lineage: Eukaryota > Viridiplantae > Streptophyta > Magnoliopsida > Fagales > Betulaceae > Carpinus > Carpinus fangiana. Next base: position 40,131,409 of record CM017321.1, read on the forward strand.
AAGACAGCTACATCTGGCTCTCAGGAATCACCTAAAACTCACGACATAGAAAGGGCCCGAATAGATTTACCTCATGGACGCTCGTATATAAAGCTTAAGGTACTCAATTTTAATGCTCTACACACTATTACTAATAATACTCCCCTTATTAGAGAGTTTTCACTTTCGTTCTCTACTGACTTGAGTGTCGAAATCCCTTCGGTCCTTTAGGGCCAGCAGGTTTCTGATTTTTATTTTACCTCTTTTACAGCTCCTTCTTGAAAGGCGATTTGAGGTCATTGCTGGTTCTATACTCCAACAAGTGCCACAATTTAGTTGAATAATGTGACACTCAACAAGCCAAAAAAATCTTTATTTCTCATCTTTCTCTCCTCTCAAATGGATTCGAAGTGCTTTTATAAAGAAATAGAATAGAGAAAGATTTAAAGTGTGAGATATTGGGTGATTTTGAGTGAGGTTTTTTATTTTGTTTATCTTTTTTAAACAATATAGGTTAGTATTTTTCCTGTATACTATACCAAATAGGACCTTCAAACAAAGGATAATGTCTAAGCTCTATCTTCTTCTAAACAACTAAAGTTGTGATTCATCCATGAATCCTTCCAAGAAATCGTTATGTTCCTATCCGCTAGATTGTGAGTGTCCAAACAATTTTCTATTAGTATTGGTTTTAAACTTCTGGGTCAGAGACAAAACAGCAAATGAGGAAGATGAGATTTTTTTCTTTCAAAAAAAATAATAATTGTTGAGTATATTGTGGTGCAATTTGCATATGTGTTTCAATAAACCAATTCAATTATCCTTTTATTTGTCTAGTCTATCAAATTTTTTTGTCTCTTGGACCTTCTTCGTGTGCTCTTAAGTTTAGGTATATATTTTATAGTGGCTTTTTGGTGCTCTTGTATAGAGAAAAGCACCAACTTCCATAGACCTTTAGCTCTAGCTTGTTTCTGACAGACAAACTGCTTTGTTAGTTAATACAATATTGTTGTCGGTTTTGTGCTAGATAAAGGTGCATACATAAAGATTGGATGAAATAACCATTATGCAGCATAGTAAATATTGAAGTGCTTTTTGCTGGATTCTTCACAATAATATACGGCTACATTATTTACTTCCAATTCTGCATAAATGTGTTCTATATCGTCTGAGTATATATGGGATGAAGATGTGCTTTATGTATACTCGTACTCTTTTTGACATGTGTGTTTTAAAGTTATGATGGCCATAAATCTATCAAAATTTTGCAATTAAGTGCACTTATTCAAGAACGGTATCAAAAGTATAGGCTCTGACACTTCTTCTGGAGACTTTTACGGTCTATGGGTCTAGAATGATGATAAGCATACCACTGGCGCCAATGATTTTTTAATATAAAATAATATTAAAAATCAAATATTATTATAATGTTTTATATTTTATATTATAAACCACTAGCGGCTGTTCACTCATGTCAGTGGTATAAGTATCATCATTCACGGGTCTATATTATGGCCCCCATTCTTGGAACTTAACCATAGCTAGCTGCTGCTATGAATTAGCACACTTTCGACTAGGACAGTACTACTAAAAGTGTTGTTCTCTTTGAAGTTGATGGAGGCATATATACTTTTCACTCAGTTAGTCAGGCCGTATGGATCGGATAAAGCTTTGAGTGAGTATCTTTTAAGGTGTTTGATGAGAAAGGTTGTTCCTTTTCCATTGTTTCTGGTTTTTTTTTTTTTTTTTTTTTTGACACCCGATTGAGAAAGAAATTGTTAGTTAGTTTACACACTGAGAACATTTGACTTGTCAAAGCAAAAACTGATTGAAAGCCACAACCCACTGAGTTAAACTAGAGTTAAAGCTGATTTATTCTTAACCAAACCATTCATTGAAGTGAGCCCAAACATCAACAAGCTTGGTCCCTGAAATTAGATAAGGATATAAGTTTTTCCTGAATGGGACGCATCCTTAAATTGAGTTAAATTCAACAATGAAAGTATGCCATAAGAATTAAAATTTTGTTAAAAAAATAAAGAAAGAAAGAAAGTGTGACTAGAAATCAAACCAAGCGGCCAACAGGGCAGGTCCATCCAGTAAGCATCAGATGTCAACAAGGGTCGTCCATCCAATGATCCAAATTTTGATTTGATTCCATTATTATCCTGAGCATTATTAGACGGGTTTTGATCCAATTATTAAATATATAGTCAACAATAAAAAATCAATTATTTGACCATTAAAGGATGAATTATTATTATTATTAAAATAATGAAAAAGTAGATAAGTTCACGAGAAAATGAAGACTGATATAAAACAACAAATTATCCACACAAAAAAAAAAAAAAAAAAGGTCCAAAAGACTACTCTTTTTTAATCAATTATTTTCTCAAGGTAATATAATTAAAAATATAATACTTAAAAGGTATTTTATTAATAAAGAAAAGCATGGAATCAATTCTTCGATTTCTCTGCTCAGTATTTGATCTCTTCCCTCCATATGTGACAACTCATTATTACATTAATATCTGTGGTTTCAACAAAAGAGATCGTCCAGGTGGAAGTGGGCTTTGGTTTTGGGCCATCCAGAGGAAAAGTAAATAGGCAGCCCAAATTTGCAGCGCATGTCCAACTGGGTAGGAGACAATTTTAATCAAAGAAATATCTCACAATTTTGGCATTTAGGAAATAATAAATATTCAAAAATATAATAACCTATACAAAAATAATAAATAAAAAATAAGACCGCTAGGAAAATATAAATATTAAAAAATATGATCGTTGGAGAAATAATAGAAAAATCGTTGAAAAAATGAATATTTAAATTGAATAGTGAAAATGGATAACTAAAATATTGAAACTCATGGGAGTACTTTGAAAAAGTGAATAGTTAAAATATATAAAAAAAAAATGATTTTTTTTAGCTATTTTGGTTAGTAAATTAGTACTAAATTTGGTGAGATTACCGTGAATGCTCTTAGGCGAATTTTTTTTTGAAACTAGATGTTTTAATGTTTTTGTCATATCCCTCTTTGTTTTTTGTTTTTTTGTTTTTTTTTTGCATGTCCGCACAAGGAGAGGGGAGAGAAATGAAAAAAGAAAATTCAATCTAATAACATCTGCTTTATGAGACGTACTTTTCAATTGATTGAGCTACCCTTAAAAACATTTTTATTTTTTTTTAGGTAGCTTACATGCATTGGTTGAAGTTAAGGAAATATTTGTTGCATAGTTCTTGTAAACCTGTCCTATATTTTGAATTAAAATATATTAAAACTGCAATGACAGATGTGTATATATATATATATATTTTTTTTTAAAAAAAAATTGTTATCCACCTTGAATTCAAACTCTAAACATATTTTCACTTTCTTAATTCTAGCACCTAATCTGTGCTCTCCTCATGCCTAGTCTGTAGCTCATTATTCATGATAAGGAAACTTTGATGTACATTTGAATTTCATTATTTTACTTCAAATAATGAGAAGAGAGACTTCAATCAAATTAAAATCAAAATATTAGTGAGGGTAACAAAGCCATATATATATATAACAAAAGCCTCTTTAGATTTGCGGCATTAAAGAACTTAAAAAAGTACATTTAATACCTAAAAAGTAGTGTCAAACAAAAAATTGATCCATTTAGTAAAAAACTATTTATAGGTTTAAAAATTTATATTTTTCAACGTAATCCTAAACAGTCGTTAAGTCTAATGAGAAATCGAATCCTCTGAATTTGTCAATCTCTTACTTTAAAAATGGTAAAATTGTCATTTCACTTTTTTTTTAAAACAATTTTATTCTTATAAAATAAATGACTACTCCTTTCCATTTCAAATGAAAAGGAGAGGATCCTTCTCCATCTAATCTAATGCCTAATGGTGTCTTAGCATATAAGTAATAAGTCTATACATCAATATTAAACTTCAAGTGCAGGCACCTTTTGGATGTTAAATTATGATGGAAATATAATGATAATGGAAACTTTGGTCATCATCCAACCAAAGAGAGAGAGAAAGAGAGAGAGAGGGGGGGATTAGGTGGTAAACATTTGGGCTCTATTCTACGACTTGTTAACAAGTTTTTCATTGTAGGATTAATTTTTCCTTTGCTTTGACAAGCATGACCCTTATGACTTTAATCAAGTAATTTTCACTATTTTCCACAACAGCTCGAAATAGAGCTTACTCACAATTGGACTTAATTGATCCCTCAGCAGTCATCAGCACCATTAGATTTTGATTTATGTGACACGGCACCCCTGGCAATCTTCCACCCTTTGCAGAAATAGCCTTAATTACTGATATTAATGGGAAGTAATTTCAGTCAATCCCTTGTTAGAAAAGTAAGCAATTGCACCTACTCTCTCAGGAAATAGTGCATTGTGTCAAAGTTCTTGCGTGAGAACATTATTCTACCGGCCTATATATTGAGATTACTATTAATATTAAATTAACAATACTATTTAATTCATTCTTGTCATTATCTATCTATCTATATATATATATATATATATATATATATCTTAAATTAATTAATTAACCTTGCTTTCTTTCATAAAATTTTGATTTTTTTTTTTTTTTTTTTTTTTGATGAGTTAACTATATATCCCATCTAAGACAATAATTTGGTGACTTTCATGTCTTAAAACTTCCTCCTTTTGGTGTAATAAGATGACTTCAAAGATCTTCCCAAGTCCCGTTTTGGTATTTGAAAAGAAAAACGCTTATTAATTTGCATTTTATCGTTCTATTTATTATATATTGTTAACCCAGCAAAAATGTAGGTAAAATGAACATTAAAATACAAAGAAGTATTTCTCATTGAAAAAACACATTATTACAAGAGTAATCACAATATCTCTCTCTTTCTCTCTATATATAGATTAATCGCATCAAGTCATACTCAAAATCTGTCACAAACCTAACTTTGATATTGGGAAGCTAGCCAGGTTTTTAATTTAATCCAGCCCGTTTAGTTCCCATCCCTACGTGATCACCACCTACCAGTTGATTTCATGGGATCCTTGACATAATTAATTTTTAACCGAGCCAAAATTAGATTAAACGCAATTTGGAATATATATATATATATATATGTGTGTGTGTATAAACACTAAATTCTTTCAAAAAAAAAAAAAAATCACTAAATTAAGTTATTATGGTGTGTCACACGCGCAGCGCCGGCTCCATGGATATATATGGGCCCTAATGCGAGTCTATGTTATATATAAATTACTAATAATAATTTTAGTTTATATATATTTTTTAAAAAAATTGTTTTTCTCACCTTTTTTTTATTCCAAAAGATCATGTACGTAGAATTTATCTCTTCTGTGAGACATTTAGCCTCGATGACATTATATTTTTGTACGTTGAGCTACATATATAAAATTTAATTTGAACAAGATGAAATTTATTTTTTGCTAAATATTACTTAATTAATGAGGGAACTTAATTAGCCTACATGCATGTTAGTTAAGTTTTAAGTTCAGTGAAATTACCAATTTAGTTACTGCTTTAGTGTGCTATTATTGTTACTTTCTTACTTTCTTATTTTCTCTTTCTTTCCCTCTAAAGTCTCAATATCTTAGGATTCAATTTTTATTTACTACCATAATTAGGGCTTAACTAAAGAGTATTAGCTAATTACCTCTTTGTCATAATTGGGGCCTTAAAGTTTTTGTTTTTGTTTTTGTTTTTTTTTGGTTTTGTTGTTTTTAAGAAAAGAAACCTAGTTATATTATTGCTATTGAGGCCTTAGGCAACCACCTAATTCGCCCTTCCTATAAGCATGTCCTACACGCATGTAATTATAACAGCAATATTGTCCGAGGCACTTGGAGCTTTCCTTATAATTACATATTGAAGTGTAAATGAAAATATTTGATCATGTGTTCAAAATTCTTATATTAATGAAAATGTCCTCTTCATTTGATTTTTTTTTTTTAAAAAAAAATAATAATAATTGCAAATATTTTATGTACCTTTCATCTATATTATGTTAATTTTTACTTTTTTAATAGAGTTATTATTATTTCTTTTTCCTTTTTTAGTAGTGTCATAAAATAAAAAGCCTAAACATGGTATCTAAGCATATATAGGTTTTGAATTCAAACAATACTTCCACCGTTCACCTTTCTTAATTTATTAGTACGGGTGTTATTAATTAAGTGTATTACTACTTTTATTACAAATCTTTTACAAACCGACATGGCAGTCTTCGTGTCACTAACCATATATGTTAATTAGCCTCTAAACAATTAAATTTAATGAGGGAGGAGGGAGAGTGGAAACTGGAAAATCCATCCCTCCCCCCTTCAAGGTCTCACCGGAGACGGACTAAAGAGAGGCTAGAGAGAGGCTTTGTGCACACGATTCTTAGGAATAAGTATTCTCAACTCTCAAGGAAATTTTTCCTATGAAGAGGAATACTATTCATTTCAAAAAATAAATAAATAAAGAGAAGAATAACTATTTCTTGAGGAGTTGAATGGTTATTTTATTTTATTTTAAAGAAAAACGCATAACATTTTATATATATAGATGAGTGGTCATCCTATAGCAGAACCATGAGATCCTAATATCTCGAGGGTAGTCTAGCTTGGCCACTCCCGAAGTATCATCGATCGGGGTGGTCACTGGCCACACATGTTGTACAACCCCCTAATTAAGCTCCTCAAGGTCTACCACCAAGTGAATAGATCGGAGAGCCGGTAAGAGCTAGATATGGTTATAATAATTATATATGTATGTATGGTTAAATATTTATATATAGCTAAAAAAGTTTTCTTAAAATACTTATATATAGTCAAGGGCATATATATATATATATATATTCCTAAAAATGAAGTTAGGCTAGACTGTGGGTAGCCCCTAGCTACATTTTCCATGGTTACGGTGCATAGTTTCTTATCCCGTTCTGTTCAATGGGGTATGGTTGGACGTGGCCTCATTTGGTCCAAAAATGATAATGATCGTGTAGAATACGCATGCAGAAATAATAGGGTTATAAAGTGTAGAGCTGTTAGCACCACAATCCCTCCACTATCTCTTTCAACTCACAAAATTCCGAAACACTTGTGTTTTCTTCCTAACTACTTGGGTCCCTCTTATCATTATGAATCCTTCGACGTCACTTTTTTTGACGTTAATGCATGCCTTGGTCAACTCTCTCTCTCTCTCTATTAATTATATATAGAAGACGAATAAGAACGTGAAATAGACCTTGAAGCTAGCCCTCTTCCACGAGATTGGTTGGCTCATGGCTGTACCTGTTTTGGTCCTAACTTACCCAGAATATTATAGGATTATAATATAAAATAATTAAGCTACATTAATTACAATAAACATAGAAAGAGCCGAACAAAAAGAAACCACCTTTTTCCGTTTGAACATCTAGACTTGAAGAAAAACATAAAGCTTTGTTTGCTTTATTTTTTATTTTTTTTTTGAGAGTATTTTTTTTTTTTGTTTGAAAAAATGTATTTATGTGACATGAAAGTCAAAGTAGTTTCAAAAATTTTGTGAGTGTTTTAAGTTATTTGTTAATATTTTTGTTTTGAAAGGAGAAACAAGAGAGAGCTAGCTAGGGGAAAAAAAAGTTATCAAACCATCTCATTTTAGGTGTTTTATCATCTTATTTTCTGTAATAATCTTTTTCTTGGCAAAAATTGTAGGAAATGAAAGGTCGAAGGGTTTCTTTTTGCCATATCTCAGGCAGAATATTTTTTATCTTATTGCGATATTTATCATTTATCTTTGATTCAAACGGGATCTCATGATTTCTATTGTCTTTGGAGTATTACACACTTTTATTATAATTTTGTTTACAAACTGATGTAACAGTTCACGTAATATTTATAACATAAACATAATCAAATTTTAACTGTTAAGTATTGAATGATAAGGTATGATATACAATTCAAAAGAAGAGGAAAAGAAAGTGACCGTGCATTATGTGTTGATGCACATGCATGCTAGATGATTTAAATCTTTTTTCTTTTTTCCTATCCACTCTTTTCTTTCTCTTTCTTCTTATTTCTTTGTCGAGCTAGTTAGTCATACCCTAGTTGGTCGTTGAGCGATCAAATTGCCACCTAATTTTGCTCAAGCATAATGTCATTTCATCTCAAGTACATCCTTTTGAGTACGATCCTACGGATCAACTACTACCAGAGAACCAGGCTGTTCATGAGAAGGCTTATGCACAAAAGGAAGAGTACTGTATACAGATATGCTTATATAGAACTAATAATACACAGAGAGTAAAGTGTTGGTGCAACTGCAAACCTTTCACACACATCTAAAACTAAGAAATCTCATGATCAAACAAAGGGTACTCAAGGAGAAGCTCAGGCCAAGCGAAAGGAGCCGCTCCTCCATAGCTTGAAGTACTGCATGCATCGCCTAAATTGCTCAAAGGCGGAGCCACAGAAGGAGATGGAGTACTTGAAGATGAAGCAAGCCATTGAGAATTATTGGGAGAGCTTAATTCCCCTTGGCTAAGCCCTGTCAACTCATGAGGAGGAGCCTGAACAATAATATTGTCATTCTTTAATGGTGTTTGATAGCTGCAAGGGATTTGCAAGTCAGGCAAATGAAGGAAAGGGATGGAATCATCATGGGGTACTGGTTGAAGAGTGGAAGCTCCAAGACCAAAGTCATGATCTTTCATTGAAGAAAGTGAGTTCAAAAGGTTATAAATAGTACTCTCTGAAGACATGTCAGAGAAAGTAGTATTTAAGTTGCTTGTGGGAGAAGGTAGAGGGTGGAGGAGATGTTGAAGGTATTGAAGCGTAGCCATTTGAGCAGCCTCTGCAGCTTGAAGCCTCACAGCCTGTTCTTCCCATGAGTGGTGCTCCATAAGCTCTTTCAAATTAGCCAGAGCTATAAGGTGAGGCAAGCTTGAGAAGATGTCGGTTCGAGGCCTGTGTGTCATAGGGTCAAAACCCATCTGAATAAGCTTTTTCTTCAGATGGGTGTTCCAGAAATTCTTGATTTCATTGTCCGTCCGACCAGGCAGGTGGCCTGCGATTGCCGACCATCTGCAGAGGAAAAAAGAAAGAGAGGTTATTCAGCAAGGCTGTCTGCTAGCTGGAGTAGTACTGTTGTAATATTTGTTTGGTTGGTATAAAAGATATCATTCATAAAATATATATATAAAAAAAAAATTCCAATTATAAAGCAAATGGATATTGGTGAAATTACTTGTTGCCAAGAACGGCATGGAGATTCAGAATTGTTTGTTCTTCTTCTTGTGAAAATTTCCCTCTCTTGATGTCAGGCCTCAAGTAGTTGGTCCATCTTAATCTGCAGCTCTTCCCGCATCTGTTGAGCCCTGTAAAAAGCACAAAGAAGACTCACTTGAGAGAGAGACAGAGAGAGAGAAGAGAGAATTGGGAGTGGTGGAATTGTAGATGTATCCATACCTGCAAGTTTGGGAAGGGCTCTCCAGCTTCCATGTCCATGTTTTTGGATATATTTGACAAGCTTTTGATCTTCTTCAGGTGTCCAAGGGCCTTTCTTGAGGCCACTGTCATCATTAGAAGGAGGCCTTCCCATTTTGACTTTCTATGATCTTCTATTTTTCCTCCCTTAAATCCAACCTTGTCTTAAGATTGGATCGCCTTCCTTAAATCCAACCTAAAACTCTAGCTTTCTATTCCATATATATACACACTCTTTGCTCTTGTTCCCAGGCCATAATTAGTGAAGGCGGCTGACGTGCTTGCTTCCCATTTGCTAGAAAAACAACCATATATATATACCCTTTCTTCTTCCTGCAATGACACATGTATCCTGCCTTTTCTATCCACTTCCTTAATTTGATTGACTTTGTTTCAGCATTCTTTTTTTAATGGAATTGTTACTTACTACGATTTTATTTTGTAACTATTATATAATATAATGTTGATTTGATAATTTCAATTAATTTTTTTTTTTTTTTTAATAATGATTGATCTAATGGTTGATTGGAATTGTTACATCAACGTTGTCAGATACTTGTAAAATAAAATTATAGTTTTTAACATTACTCTAGGTTAAATATATATATATATTAATGCATATGATTTGTTTTGATAATCGTTATCGAATAGTACTCACATTGGTTTGTAAAAATGTCATAAATGGTACATAAATGGTACTTATAGATATCTTATAAACACAATATTTGATACTTTAGTTCATGTTGTGTATCAGCATATGTCACGTCAAGTCTTCTCACAATATGATAAGTGTCTCCCATGTGCCACAAATCAACATTATTTTAAAATAGAGAAATAACAAAAAAATAAATTAATAATATGTTTTATTTTTTTAAATGGGGGCATATATGCGGGCGCCACCCAACCAAAGGGGTCGGATATATATCACCCTACCAGAGGGTGGCGGAGTGAATTATTCTGACCCCCCCGGTATATTGCGAGAGAGATCTTTTTGTTATATATACAACATAATCAGGGACGAATCGGATATCACCGTGCCAGACGGTGGAGGAGTGAATTAATCTGACCCCCTCCCCCCGGTATATTGCGAGGAAGATCTTTTTGCTATATATACAATATAATCAGGGACGAAACTAGGGTGACCGGTGTAGGCCATGCCCCCCAACCCCCAACACAGGGAAAAAAAATTGGATTTTTTTTTTTTTTTTTTTTCATACTACTGCATCGAGGAACTAAGAAAGCAAACTTAATAAGGAGGTCAAGCGAGGCCTAAATAGATACTATAAGCTTAGAAAAACCATTTAAACAAAGATTTATGAGACTATAAGAGGAAATATCATATAAAACGTGACAATGAAGAAGGGCGGATGAGGGCATTATTGGGCTTCCAGAACTGTTGATTAACTGATTAATAATTATAATGACAATATTCTACGTCGGAGACAAATGATCAGGCTGGATGTAGAAGTCAACATCAGGGAACAGGTGGCACGTCATTGCTGGTCGGAGGGACCAACCCATTCCATGCACGCAACAGAGGCCCAATTTCGTCACTGATTGCATGGCAATCTCGTAATCTATTTACGTATTTATATGGATGGGTCCTATCACTCTTTATATGAAATTTCTGACCACCTTACGTTGTAGACCTGACTAATTATAGTTCCCACTTTCCATTGGGTTTGGCTCCTCTCTACCGCCACCTCACTCTACTATTATGGACATACCAATCACATTGTGCCAAATAATCACAATGTAGCTAGGAGAAAATATTCAACGTGGAGGCTCAATATTTTTATTGGTTAATCTTCGAAAAATCCGCATTTACTAAGAAAAATATCTGATTAATTAACCTCGCCAGGGACTTCCAAATGCAGTGATGATATATAAGTAGGTAAGCGGAAGAGATTATCTCTCAAAGTATTTTAAATTTCAAAGAGAGAGAGAGTAGGAAAAGAGCCACCCTCGCACGCCAAAGGGTCGCTTATTTGTAAAGGAGGAAATTCAGATCATAAGCAACAAATGAAGACTTTCATGCATGAAGGGTGTTTCTTATCAAAAGTGAAAAGTAGATGGAGAATTAATGCATGCGTATTTCATGTGAATATTACTCTTCTTCTTCTTTTTTTTTTTCCTTGCCATTAATTCCTAAAATATTGGCTTTATTGTTCATCACAAACAATTTTGCCTGCTAGCCAATGGCATTTGCTCATCACCCAGTTTCATCAACAAAAGCTTCTTCAAATTAAGCTGATGATCAGAAAATGGTGAATGAATTTGTGATACTATATATCTACCAAGATCATATACATATATATATATATATATATCCAGATCCAATATAATCAGGCGAAATTAATTAATTTAATTAATTAACAGCAATATGGAAATGAAATAACATAGGTTTTATCACAGAAGTTAATTAATAAGATCATGTAGGGACATGAAAGGATGTGACCCATTTGACCATTGAGGGTGCTAGTTAGACAGAAGTTGGTGCAGCAAACACCCCAAATTTCCATCCCGTTTTGACACCCCAATACAGTCTTTGTTAACGCTAGCTTGATGAGAACGTGTCAATGGCATTTGTTAATTTATGCCTTCGTCGTTTAGTCTTTGTCGGTTACTCGGAGATTCATCACAGAGAGAGGGATCATTTCTCCATTCTTTTCTCCCACCAAGGAAGATGCTTTTGTTCTTGATCATGACAAAAGATGATACAAGCAAAGACTTGTATATATCCTGCATGTAGAGTTTTGGCAATGCTTCCTTTTTGGCACAGATATAATATATATATATATATATAGAAATTAGCTGGAAGGGTTAATTAATTAATTAGTGGATGGTATTTTGGTACATAAACTCAAAATATAGGATCTATTTGGTCCAAAGAAATTAAGCTTGTGTCCATTTTCTTAAGCTTTCTCTTTCAAACATAAGCTCCTTCAAAAGCATCACATCAATGGCCACATAGAGTCAAGGTAACAAGGACGACAATGTGAGCCCCATCTTCTCTCCCCTAGCCTCTTCATATTTTGCTGTCGGCACAAGTTGATAACTCTTATAAAATTAATCGCAACTTAGGGTTCAGACAAAGAATGGAAAATTAAACAAAAAAAAAAAAAGGTTAGAATTAAATAAAAAAATAAAAATAAAAAACTCACTAGCTAGCACCTTCACACGAAATCTAGTGACAGATTTTATGTACAAACACATAGATACATAGCAAAGATTGCTTGCTTCTTCAACCAAGGTTTCTTGTCCGGTGGACCATCTTTCTCAAATCAAAGAGGAAGCAGGAGAGTCGGTGATGTCACCTTAACAGTGATTTACTCATTAGAAAAATGATGGTTGTAGAGTCAGCTAAACAACTGATTTGCTTGCTCAGTTAAGTTTCTACCCAATACATCTAAAACTCGGACTTTCTATGCTTCCCTGTGCCACGTATATGGTTGTGTCTTTCCCTTTGCATGCAGAAGAAAACATATAACTCCTTATTTTATGTTTAACTTCACCACGTACGTTACATTTAAAACTATTGACATTTTGTTTGGTTCTTGCGAAGATTATGAGACAGAGGATATAGTAAGTAAACCGTCATAGATTAAGCACAATTAGGTTGGTTTTGATGTAAAATGAAGCAGATTCTTGGAAATAACGACATAAATGAGAAAAACAATTTAAACGGGTTTGTTTAATTTCCATGCATTCTTTTTTGACATGAATGTTCACACAAGAGGCCGGGAGGAAGATTCAAACTAATGACATACGCTTCATTAGACGTGATTTCAGCCGATTGAGCTACTTCTTGGAGACAATTTTCATGCATTCTTAAGTGTGTATATATCAAACACTTTGAAAAAAAATATTGCATGTCCAATTAATTACTTTTAATATTTAATTATATATTAATGGTATGTAATTGTTTTTGAGTTATTTTAACGTTTAGAAAACATATTCACATTAATTTATATAAGTCCAGTCTTTATCAAATTTTATTTTCCTTATTTGTTCTCGTAAGAGTGGCCGTATAAGTGCATCGGGCAGATGAGATTTGTTTTTTTGAGAGTACTGGGCAGATTTTGAACTAATTAATTAAAGTGGCTGAGATTAACCCACAGAAAAAAAAAAAAAAAAAGAAAAAAAAAAAAAGAGACTTTTGAGAGAGAAAGAAAGTTCCAGAGAGGAGAAATAAACTGCTTGAGAAAAATGGAGAAACAGTGGGGAAGCATGAGGAGGACTGGAGGAGAGAGATGGAAGAGAGAAGCTGAGCCAGAGAAGAAGAAGAAGAAAGGAGGAGGGAGATATGTACAGGCAAGAGAAGAAGAAAAAGAAGAAGAAAACGAAAGGAAGAGGAAGGGTAGGCATAAGAAAACTGAAAACACTACTGATCATAAATTTTTTTCAGGATTTTTGCAGGGGCAGGCCTACATCCACCACTATATATATATATATATGCATGCTACACTTCCTAAAATTTTCTCTCAAATATGATTTTCAAATGATGTGTCGCAATTCTATGAGATGGTAACACAAAAAATAAGAGATTGTACAGAATTGTGACACATCATTTGGAGACCATATTTGAGAGAAAAAATTTATGATGTATAGCATTTCTCTCTCTGAAAACTAAAGGAGAATTGGCTATCATTGTTCTAAAACATGATAGAATATGTCAAAAAGAAAATAGATTTGATAAGCTTGCACTACCTTTAATAAGGTCATAGTCCCACCCTTTACCACAGCTTATTCTAAAAGTTTAAGTTAATAGGATGATCAAAATTTAATTATTTAATAAATATTTTAATATTCTCCCTCACGTGTGAACTCAAACTCTTAATCTTTTTAATACATGTGGCCCAACACGTAGATTAATATTTAATTAAAATATGAGGTGAATGATGGAGTCGATCAATATTTGAACTTAAGACATTTGACTCTGATACCATATTAAATCACCACTCATCCCAAAATTTTAATTAAGTTAATAATTAAGAATAAGTAAATTTTATCACTTAATCAATACATTAACATTGTCTAGTAATATGTTAGGAAATTTATCATATTTTCTAGAACCGGTGAGACGCAAAAATTATAAAAAAAAAAAAACAACATAGATATTTACATGGTTCACTACTTAGGACTATGTCCAGAGAGTTTCAACAAAGTTTCACTATACTCGAGAGAGACAATATAAGAGGCATCAATAATATCTCTGTATAAAATCATAGTAAGAAGAGACTGTAAATATGATCTCCAACTAGGTCAAAACACCAAAACTAGCCCAAGCATTCTCTCCATGGACTAAGCCTTAGAAAATTTACATTTAAACTGTATGACTTACAATGTCAAACCGAATCGGGTGCAAACCGAGTCGGATACAAAACCAAGTCCCATATAGCCTAATACCAGTGTCTAGACATGAAAGTTATCAACTTCTTGTCCCCTTTAATTAGGGAATTCCATCATCTTTAAGCAATTACTCAAGGAAGAAATAGAATATTATAGTCATTCCTATGTTTTTTTCTCTTTTTTACGCAAAAAGGTAAGAGGAAAATCAAAGTGAATTCTTGACCTATCTAAACGTGATCATAATAACACTTATTTGTTGGAAACCAATAATAAAAGGGTATAAACTGAGAGACACAAGCAATAGTATTTCCTCAAGCTAGTCAACTACGCTTAATGAAGCGAAGGTCACTAGTTCGAATTTTCCCTCCTATTCCTTTATGTGGACATCTCAAAAAAAAAAAAGCTAGTCGATCAATTCAACCATAACCTGACCTAGTCCACCGAAAAAACTAGTAAACACCTAGCTAGCTGGTAGCATAAAAATAATCCCAAATGCAATCCCAAACGCTTCTTGTTGCAGGATAATCTGTAGCCTTTCTTTCGGTAATTATATTCTTCTTTTGCATCTAGAAAATACAATGAAATCAGCTGAGAATGACCCTGACTACTGGGGTCTCTTTCTGTCTTATCAGTAGTGACAGTGACAGTCACCCTAAGCAACCTTAAGTGATTAAACAAACACAAAATGGAACCAAAGAAGCTACCAAAAATAGTTATTAACAGATTCTTCCAATATTACGTCCACTACACGTGAATAGTATTTGTGAGCACACAACCACAAAATATTCATAACCAAACAACCTAAACACAAACCATAGAAAATGATGCATGTGGGGTCGTCTAGAAAATCAATGCTAATTTCATCATATCTTTACCGTTTCAAATGAGAACTACATGTTAAAAATAAAAAATAAAAAAAAAATGTATGCTTTTTTAAAGGTGATCAAGCCTTGAACCCCATTGGGTCTTTACTCCGGCGTCCACACGGAATTCTCACCTAATGATAAGCTGCTTACATATGTCAGATTGAATTGGCACATATTATAATTTCTTCTGTAACTACGCCATGACTTTGATTCAAATTTGTAATTTGTCTCCTTAATTATTTACAATCAAGTTTTTTCTCAACCGTTTGACCAACAACATGGGATCAGGAATATTATAGGAATTAATTATATTAATAATATATTTAAGAAATTAATCATCGATAAAATATATGCCATGTGATTTCTGATGACCATATTTATGTTGAACATATGTCCTTAATAACTGTTTAATTAATTTATTAAATTAATCAATTGTACTTTGGAAAATCATTGTTTTAGCAAATCAACAACTACACCTTACATGTTGGCTTAACTTTTCATTGGCAGTGACATCACCTACACAGCTAAGGACACCTGAAAGAGAGTGAGAATGACAGTTTAAATGATTATATATTAATTGATTGTACAAATATATTGTTAGACACATCATAATTTGTACACAAAAAAAAAAAAAATCCACGACAATGATTTTGTTTAGTCATTTATAGCATGATTGCTGTTTCTGTATGATAATTGTAGACCACCTAGACGTGTACCCAGCTCAATACGTGACATTAAATTTGTACATGGTGAGGGGCTCGATCTTCCATTAATATTGGAAAAGCTGAGATTAGATTAGCCTGGTAGAGGAGCTATAGCTTGAGTCATCAATTCTATTTTATTCATGAAGGTTAGAGACGATCACCTAGCCGGCCTGCTTATAGGTTGTATTTGTTAATTTGGTGGTGTAAAATATTAAAAATATTTCGTCTTTTTTCAATATCTAATACATCCAAAATTACTGGTTAGCAACCATAAAAAAAAAACAAAACAAAACAAAAAATCAAGACGGCCAAAAGCCAAAGAGGGACCATACTAACAAGCGTCTACAAGGAAGCAAAAGGGTGTAAGCAAAACTAAAAGATTATATTAGAAAAAACTCCAAGACCCAATTAAAAAGCGATTGCTAGAAGAATTACGAATACCCTTAAAAAAGTTGACTTTTGATCTAATCTAAAACAAAATCTCCAAAAAAAAATTAATGTACCCAAAATCTTTGTTTCTCAGTTTGGAACAATATTCTACCATTTCTCTCACGCATTAGAGCATACACATGTATAGCAGCTACCATAATTCTCACAAAAGAAAATATTTGCCTCTAATTGAGAGGTCATCCACGAAATAAACTCCTACCAATAGATTAAATCAAATATCTTCTGAGAAATGACACAAAGATGGTCGATATTCTCCTCTCCCAACCCACATATAACACATTTCATCTCCTAAAGTAAGATATATAGCAACCAATCTATCTTTGGTATACAATCTTCTTCTAATTGCAAGCCAAAAAACAAATGAATGGCAAAAAATAATTTTACCATGCCATACTATGGTAGCAAACAAATTGTTATAGATTGTTATAGACCCATACGTACGAACGTAAGTAACAAAATCTTCGTTGAGTTTGGAATGAAGTAATAATCCGAATTGAGTGGCTAGCAACGGTTTTGTAAAAATATCGGCTAACTGATCTTTGGTAGGGGAAAGAAATCGAAACTCCAATGATTTTGATGCTACTTTATCACACAAAAAATAAAGATCAATCTCAATGTATTTCATGCAACCTACCATGAAAAACAGGGTTTGTGGAGATCGAGGTATGTCGCAACAATATTATCACGCTATAAAATCGGGCTGCATGGAAGAAAGATGCCAAGTTCTTTGAGTAAGGATTGATTGCAAATATGTTCCATTGTAGCGTTGGCAAGATCACGGTATTTTGCTTCGGTGCTTTAGTGGGAAACCATTGATTGCTTCCAAGCACTCCAAGAAATTAGATTAGGGCTCAAAAAGATGCAAAATCCACCTAGTCGATTTCCTATCATCAGGACATCCGGCCTAGTCCGCATCAAAGTATGCACTTAGTGTCATAGATTTGGATAGTTGAAGTAAAATCCCATAAGCAACTATATGTTTCAAGTATCGTAAGATTCACTTAAACTGCAGCCCAATGGCTAACAATGGGAATGTGCATAAACTGACAAACCATGAGATTCAAAAAGGGGAGAGATAATAATGGAAAGAATGATCCGTTCTTGTTGCAACTAGGTCAAATAGGCAAGGTTTCTTCAAATATTTTGCTTAGAGAGCACTCCAAACTTAGCTCGATCGTATAAAGGCCTATGGCTTTTTTTTTTGAGAAGAAGAGTTTTCTTCTTGTGAATGCTTAGCATCGCTAGGCTATTTTTCATTGAGTGGTGATTCTTTATTCTGTATCTCATGAAAATTTCCCTTGATTGGTACTGATCGCTACAACTCTGTATCCGTTAGGTGGATTTCCTTGTGGTGGTGAGTTTTATCTACCTTTTTGTTTGTTCTCTTTTAAATATTCATTGTTCTTGGTAGTTTGGAAATTGGATTTTTGAGTTATAATCCTATAAGCTGTTTGTGATTTTTGAGATTATCTGACACTCTTTGGGAGTGAGCTAGACTTCATTTTTACTCTCAAAACTATTTTGGATAGTTGGTGTTGTTCTTCTAGTTTTGCTTTTCTCTAAGATCTCTATGATAACATGTAACTGATCGATCAACAAAGACAAGATATTTGAGTAAATGGTTTTTCCCTCCTGAATTCACTTTGGGGGATTCTTGTATATTTATAACAGTTCTTTTACAATCCAAGATTTCCTATATATATATATATATATATATATATGGATAAAGCTATCTTTTTAGCTCTTTATCTTTAACCAACTGAGGTAGAGTTCTTGTGCCATTTGAACTTTGTTGAGTGTTAAATATCAACTTGATTATCCTTACCAATAGATGAAATTATTTGTTATACACAATTGATATGGTTTTTTGTTTTTCTTTAATTTTATTATCTTAATGGATCTAGAATTCCATATGTTTCAAGCCGATGTTATAAAATTGTTGCATGCATATGTACGCATGACTTGCAATATTATAGAACTAACAATTCATCATCATCATCATTTATTTTATGCTTGACGTTAACCCTTGCATTTGTCCTTTCATTGTATCTGTAAAGGATTTTATTGAGTCAAAGATGTGAATGAATCCAATTAGACTAATTATATACACTTGATTATTTTATATTTATCTATTTGAGTCGAAAATGCCTATAAAGAGAAACTGGTGTCTGAAAAAAAAATAAGAAAATTAGTGATATGATGGAAGCTGAAAGAGGAAGTTTATATATATATATATATTCAAACAGTGAGCGATATTGTCGAATAGAAGCAACTAGCTTCTTAGACTTCTTTCACAAAATGTGAGATGTTTAATGGGGATTAATCATGTATTTAAAATTAAAAGTAGCTCATGCATCTCAATATTCCTAGACAGGAAAGTGGATATGCTTTCTTACATTGTTGGTTGAGATTCAAATCCTCCTTCTTTTAAATTTTTTTTTCAATATATATATAATCAAATAATGTGTCAAAATCTCATATAATTTAAAGAAAACTTTAGAATATTTTCTTGAACTTCCACCCGATTTAAGATTACCCCCTCAAAGTTTTAAAAAATCTCAATTAAGGCATTCCGTTAAGATTTTTCATTAATTTTTGTCAAAATTTCCAAAATACAATTTTTTTTATAAAAAAATTGCAAAAAATGTTTTTTTTTTTAAATAACATAAAATAAACGCCGGAATCTCTAAAATATTTATTTTATTTATTTATAATAAAAAATATTGGTATTTTGAGAATTTTTACAAGATTTACCAAAAATTCTAATAGAATAAGGTAATTGAAAGTTCATGAATTGAGAATTATTGATCTTCAAGGGTACTTTCAAACAGAATGGAAAGTTCATTGGGGTTTTGTAAAGTTTTCCCAATAATTTATTATTTTAGTATATAGAGACATAAAGTGATAAGACAATGACACATCATTTAAGAACGAAATTTTTTAGAAAATTTTTGCCAAACATCAAAGCCAGCAATCTAGGAGTTTTATGTTATCAAAGTAATTCCCTAATTACCAAGTTTGGCTAAATAGATTAGATCCAAAGCATATAATCACATTCATTCATTTGTGTTTAGTTAAAGTTAATATTGGAGGTTGGACCCAATCCAAATATATATTAAAGTCACAAACTGACAGATTTTGGGTCTTAAACTTAGCCCGTTATACTTCAGGTGTATATTCGGATGCGGATACGGTTATTTGTAATATCCGTAGTTGTAGTTGCAAAATGCATATATCCATTTTAAATATTTGCTTCCGCATAATTTTACTAACCGCATCCACACAATTATTGCGGATATTAAATGTAGTTATTATCCACTATCATCATATTAGTATTATTAGGTAATGGGATTTTGTGCCTATTTTATTCTTTTTGGCCTTCTTAATTTGGGTCTCTATTAGGACCTATTTAAATAATTTGGGCCGATTTTTAGTGTTTGGGCTTGTTTTAATTTTTTTAAGCCCTAATGTTTTGAAAATATATTAATTTTGCATTACTTTTAAAAACAATCTAAACATAACTTATACTTAATCCGAAAATATGTCATTTTGGTGAATTTAATAAAAATCATATATATATATATAAAGGGTGTTGATCAATATAATGTGTGCGTGTAAAAAATGATAGAGTTCGACATTGGTAAGATATAAGAAGTGTGAGTAATTAATTTAGCATCGTTGAGCCCAAACACATAGGCTTAAGCTTTTGGGTTTTGTAGTGTCTCAACATGCTATATTATGGACTCACTAAAATATTCCCCAAAGTATCTTTCTCTTTAACAAGTGGCATCAAAGCCGATGGTCAATATGGTGGAGTGGCGGCATAAGGCACAATGAGAGTCCATGAAATAGGGACTAAGGTGCGTAGCATGGGTAAAACCCACATAGCCCAAATATGACCTTGAAGATGGCCCATAAGATTGATAAAATACTTTTGTTTGAGGAGAAGTGTAGCAATATGGTGATAGTCTCACACATAATGGGGAGATTGTTGATAATAATGTGTTGAGCATAAAAAATGATTGATTGCACGCGCTATCTGCATCTGCACATGCAGCTAGTGGATAGCAAATAGCAGATGCGAGTGTTTAATACCCGCTCGCGTTCATATATACCCCTAGTTATACTTATTCAAAAGAATAAAGGCTTAAGAGCCAAATTNATATATATATATATAAAGGGTGTTGATCAATATAATGTGTGCGTGTAAAAAATGATAGAGTTCGACATTGGTAAGATATAAGAAGTGTGAGTAATTAATTTAGCATCGTTGAGCCCAAACACATAGGCTTAAGCTTTTGGGTTTTGTAGTGTCTCAACATGCTATATTATGGACTCACTAAAATATTCCCCAAAGTATCTTTCTCTTTAACAAGTGGCATCAAAGCCGATGGTCAATATGGTGGAGTGGCGGCATAAGGCACAATGAGAGTCCATGAAATAGGGACTAAGGTGCGTAGCATGGGTAAAACCCACATAGCCCAAATATGACCTTGAAGATGGCCCATAAAATTGATAAAATACTTTTGTTTGAGGAGAAGTATAGCAATATGGTGATAGTCTCACACATAATGGGGAGATTGTTGATAATAATGTGTTGAGCATAAAAAATGATTGATTGCACGTGCTATCTGCATCTGCACATGCAGCTAGTGGATAGCAAATAGCAGATGCGAGTGTTTAATACCCGCTCGCGTTCATATATACCCCTAGTTATACTTCTTCAAAAGAATAAAGGCTTAAGAACCAAATTTTAGGAATAGAGATTCCATCAATTTTGTTGTTTAGATTGCTAATAATTTGGACAGTACATATGAGAGAGTTTTTATAGAACCCATTTGCACGAATAAATTTCAGACAATCCGTACCCACATGCTCGAGCAAGTAGGCCACATAAAAAATTAAGAACTCTCTCATATATACACTGCAGGCAACAAATTACTAAAAAAATTCCATATTCAAATATTATACACTTTGTTGCGGTCAAAACTAATTAATTTAATGGTGAGTAGATAGACGAAGCTTCCAAAATGTTGAATTGTTGACGCGACCAACAATCTCTTTTCTGGAGTCAAGTCAGCAACCCTAACTGCTACGTGCTAAATTGAAAGAAATGCTAAGCTATTGTGTCTGAATGTAACCCTAGCTTCTGTCTAACCCAACGATCCTGGTAAATAATTTCCATATATTATTATAGAAAGTTTTCTGCCAAAAATGAACAGTACTTGTAATTGTTCATAATAATATATAAGAACTGCAGCTCCAGTAAAAGACAACACGCAAGCAAATTATGCTCATTATCCGCAATTTATTACTTGCCTCTCCAACCAATTAAATCAACTTTTCATTACATAAGATTTAATTCTACTTATTTCACAGAACAATCGAGTAACAATATTTAGTAAACTGTTATTTGACGATGAAAAGCAATATTCTTTGGATCAATAAGGGCTTGTAAAAAAAAGTTAAGACTTAATTTTTACTGTTATATTATTTCAGTTATATGAAAATCGTATAGCAGTCTACTAAATAATATTTCTATGTTAAAAGAAAGTATAGATTCGTGACAAAACGTAAAAAACAGCACCTAATTAAATTATGATCATCCTGTACGTAAGAGCTTCGTCCAAACAAATAAGGATTTGATTATGACTAATTATTTTCACACAACATATCAAAAACTGGATTCATCCAGGCACCTTTAATTGTAAGTATAGAGTACTATTTCACATACCTGGCCGGAGTCTGGAGAGATCTCAGGGACGAAGGAAGCTGCTCTAAGTTCATGAGAACCAAAAAATCTTTGCTTGTAGGCCGGTTAAGCTTATCACCTGATGATGATGAAAATATATAAAACAAGCTTATCACCTTTTATTATCGTCGAAAGGGTGGTTTTCAAGAAGGAAATGTGGAAGCCAGCGCTGGTGGCATCTAGCTATTTCCGTTGCAGAATTAGCAATTCCCACTTTAGAAATTAGATAAGAAGATATATAATTAAGCTTCACTGATATATTAGATAGGCGTAAACATACCTTAAAGAACTGCACTATAATCTTGCAAAGTATCATCGTCTTCTACCATATATAGAAAAGGATATTAACCAGAAGAAAAGTATGATGGAAACTGGAAAGGGAGAAAGAATTGAAACATAACTTATAAGCACTTATTTTTCTTTTTTCTTTTTTCTTTTTTTCTTTTTTTATCCTAGTACAAATTCAACAGATGTTCTCCGAATGACAGAGGTTTTAAGATAAGCACCGACCCCAGACCCATCACAGGTGGCTGCAGCATGAATATCTGAGTTGATAGCATGACAGATCTAGTCAAAGGTTCAGAAAATATTGCTGCATGAAATGCTGGTCACATGGAGTTGAAAATACAATTGGATTACCATGCACCATGTGCAATGATTAATATATATTTCAGTTTATTGGACGTAATCTGAAAAGTATCTAGTCAAATCTTTAATTATATCTTTTGAAATTGATTTTTAATGTGCTGCATGTGTACTAAAGCCTAAGATTGGAGTTGGTAGGAAAGGATTTGAAAACAAGTCATCCATGGTGGATAACAGTGAGGCTAGCTAGCTACCATGAAAGCATCCTCATAATTTTGCTATGACCTCTTCTTCTGATCGATGAAACTTTTGATTGCAAATATATATCAAACAGGGCACCCACCAATAATTGAACTGATTTGAACCATGTTTTAGGGAGAAAATAAAGTCTTAATTATCATATGTACATGTCAAAGGAAAAAAGACAATAAAAGATGTGTGAGGAGCATTTTGTCTATGGTTTTCTAAAAGAAAACTATTGATGGGTTGGAAAGCTGAAAGTCTTTACCAGGGTTTGACTTTTAATGGCTCATGCATCCTGCCAAACCCAACTTTGACAATGGTGAAGGAGGTATTAGTGGATTAGCTAGTCTAGGCAAAGTTTTTCCAAATTTTAGTTAAAAAATTCATTTTTAATTTTATTTTAGCTACCCACTTTTAAATTTGACAAAAACATTATTATAGGGTGTTTTTTGCCTTTTGATTATGATGTGAAATAAAAATGAAAGTAGTCTTAAATGTTTTGTGTTTTGGCGCTTGTTTGTTAATACTTTTACTTTTTTACTAAAATGCAAATAATACTTGAAAAAAACATTGTTAAACGAGCCCTAAATCTCTCTCTACATACTCCATTTAAATATTCTTCTCTAATTTTCCTAATTCAAAAGTGAATTGAGAATTTGGTCTAGTTGGAAAGAGAGAAGGAGATAAATAAAGTTTTGAAAGACTGTGGTCAAAACTTCAAAGGGATCTTTGATTTTGACTTACATACACAATAGTTAACCATAAAGTCCAAAACTCCTTCATTTTCAAACATGTAATTAATTATTTAATTGGAATAGTAAAGATAAACTTCTGGCTAGATTCCCGTCTACAAGGCCAAGAATATAGTCAAGCCCACGAGTCATTTGACTGATTAAACAGACATGTTTTTCAAGTCTAGCCAGCACCAGAAAGTAGTGGGAAGGATCAAAGAGGTTGAAATTCTTAATTATGGGACAACAAATATGCAGAGATCTATGTTGATTGGTCATGTGCTTGTTTCATAATTGGATAGTTGAAGCCAGTAAGCTTTCCAAATTCCACCTGTAATTCAAACGAAAATATGAAATAGCAGAACCAGGAATCCTTTTGTTTAACGTATTCGGGACAAAGAAGTGGGTTAGTTTGACCAAAATTAAAATTAGAGGGTGTTTTTTACTTATTAGTTGTGATTTGACACAGAAGTAGAAATAATTTTGAACGTTTTGTAAATATTTTGTATACTGAATTGTTTGTCAGTACTTTAATTTTTTTTTTACTAAAAAGCAAAAAGCTAACTTAAAAAGCGCTGCCAGGATTGAGCGTAATATTGAACTGATAAAATCAATCTTTGTAGTAGAGAGTTTGAGACTATATATATACTAGTATGCTACAGTTAATTTCTTTCGACTTTCGGTTTTGGCTCCTTTGCCCTTGAAGGAGATGCTCTCCTGGTCTTGCTAGCTATCAGTTATAACCTTGGTCTTTTTGCTTCTTAGAATTTTGTTAGTATTATTTCAAATATTAGCTTAGAGTTATCTTCCTTTCAAAGTTGGAAATCTTTGAAAGTGTATTGATGTGTCAATTATCGGACACATGATTTACCTAAATGGGCCACTTCTCATCATGTGTTTGGAAACACTCACATATGATCTCTTATTCTCTCTTCCATCTGGATCAGAAGTAGGAAGAATTCTCCCTTGCTTGGTGCATGTGAAACATCCGGATTGGAGCACTTTGAACACTGAAGTTCAACTCTCTCTACTAGCATCTAATGAAAAGCATAAATGGAATATATCTTATATTGGAGGTTTTTTCCCAGTTTTTTCTCCTTCAAAAATCCTTGTTATATAAAGGTAAGTTCTTCGAAACAGGAGGGGGGATGGCTATATAAGACTTTATGTTTGCATTTTAAAGCTGTCCAGGGAACCCCTAAACCCAGCAAGCATCAAAAGAAGGAATAAATCATAGTTAAAGCATTTGATATATCATTAAGAAAGGAAGCATTCTTAGCATTAGAGTAGAACTTCCTCAAGGCTCAGCACTTATTTTTTATTTTATTTTTTTAAGGAAAATTCAATTTATTCCCCTGAAGTTTCAGAGGTTTTTCAATTTGAACCTCAAAGTTTCAAAATTGACAATTTACCCCCTTGAAGTTTCAAAAAGTGGCAATTTAAACCTTCCGTCAAATTGGACGGAAAACTATGAAATGACGAAACTGCCCTCAGGCTATTTTTTAAAAAAATTTATGTCCATTTTAACGAAAAATTTTAACGGAATGTTTAAATTGCCACTTTTTGAAACTTCAGGGAGGTAAACTGCCAATTTTGAAACTTTGGAGTTCAAATTGAAAAACCCCTGAAACTTCATGAGGGTAAACTAAATTTTGCCCTATTTTTTTTTCTATAAAAGTAAAGCAATTTCATTGAAAAGTGCATAAGGAATGCAACTCAAGTACACAGAAAATATATACGAAAAAAAAAAAAAAATCAAACAAACAAATCAAGAATGAGAAAAGAGAACAAAAAAAATCAACAAAATTAGAGATATAGAGAAATATGTCCGCAAAGATCCACTCAAATAAGGATTTAAGAGAACAAAGTTGTAATATGAACTCGTCTTCTCGCAATCATCAAAACTTGGAGCATTCATTTCTATTCTTCATATGCACCACATTAAACAAGAAATGATTAAATTCCAAATGATTTTAAAATCATTCCGACCAACCCTTCTTTTTCAACAAGCTAAAAGATCCACTACCCATCTAAGCATAACTCATTGTACTCTGAAAAACCAAAATTTCACAAATCTTTCACAACATCACTAAAATATGATGTTTGCTAAGATTATCCAAAGTGAAAATTTTTTCTGAAGATGTTGTTCAAGTGAAGAAAGCCACCCTCATAGAATCCTTTGTCCTTCAAATGCTCTTCCAAAGGAATGAGGAGCCAACATTGGGAAGTAGAAATTTGTAAAAAGTTTTGACCTCAAAATATCGTCTTTTTAAAGGAATCCAACAGCACTTATCTTCACCTCCCTGACCCATCCTAAAGGAATACAAAGCATTGAAAAAAGAAGAAAAGAAAATACGGAATCCACCTCCAATCATGCACCAATCTGAGAAAGAAGAAGCATTAATGCTACATCCCTTTCTTATTCTAGTGTAACAGGTGTGCTGAGCTGGATTTGTTACAGTATAGTTGGAGAATAGCTAAATTGAAGGAGGGCCGTTTGATGGCTGTTTGGCAGTCAACGCACATGGCTTTTGAGGAGCTGGGTTGGTTATAATTGAAAGGGGAGTAATTCTCTACAGCAGGGTTTATTGTAGAGTTTAGTTTACTATAAAAGGTTTAGGCCTTCGCTTGGTTATGGCATTCAGACTTTTGGCAATTATAGAAGTAGTCTCTCATAGTTAGTAGATAGTTAGTAGATTTCTGTAGTGAGTAGTTTTCTGTAGCAAGGAGATTGATCATCTTGAATGGATCATTGTATAAATCTACTTTGAGTCTGAATAAAAGCCTTTGAAGTTCATTCCAAATTCACTAGTTTTCTATTTGAATTCTGTTGAGTCATTTGGTGTGTTACAAGTGGTATCAAAGCACTTTCTTGGAGAACCTCACAAATTTTGGAGCTTCCAAAAGCTGCCATGGAGGAAGGAACAACAATTTCTTAACGATATTGCATATCAAAAACAGAAAACAAGAAGCAAGGTAGCAAGAAAAGAAAGCAATAAGTATAAGCAGAATGAGATTTCCAAGCTTTTTTGTTTTTTGATAAATAAGTAAGGATATCATTAAAAAAGTGCGGAAGGGTGCAACCCTAGTACACAGGAAGTATACAAAGAAGCCCACCCCTTCAAAGAGAAAAAGAAGAACACACTTCTACAAATTGTTGCATATTAGAAATTTGAGGAATGTTCAAAACCCCTGCCCAAAAAAATAACAATTGAAGAAATCTATTGCTAAGCTTCGCCATTGTCATTTCTTTATCTTCAAAACACCGAGTATTCCTCTCCCTCCAAATAGTCCACATAAGGCACAAAGGGGCCATTCTCCACACCCCCAACACCATTTTATTACCTCTTTGACCTTTCCAGCATGCCAGGAGATCAAGAACCCTCCCATTCATTACCCACTTCACACCAAAAAGAGAAAAAAGCGCACTCCAAAGAGTAGAGCCACCTCACAATGAAGGAAAAGATGATTGATGGACTCACCACTCCTCTTGCACATATGACACCATTCCACCACAATCAAACCTCTCTTGCGAAGATTATCCAAAGTGAGAATCTTACCAAGAGAAGCTGTCCACACAAAAAAACTAACTCGGCGCGGTACTTTAACCTTCCAAATGCCCTTTCATGGGAAAGAAGAACACCCCGCCTCATACCTATCCAAAGAAATGGAAAGCACACCAAAGAAGGAGCTAACCTCAAATAACTTCCTCTTGGAAGGACTCCAACAAATCCGATCCATCCCCCCCACATGGCGCCGGGTCTCATACAATTTACCGTAAAAATCCATCACCACCTTCACCTCCCAATCCTGAGCTTCTCGGATAAAATGAACATTCCAATGAACTACCTCATTCAAAATCTGCATATTATCACTCACCCAAGCCTCTTTGTTCCTTGCAATATGATACAATTCAGGGTAAGACACCTTCAACAGTTGATCACCACACCAAGTATCATGCCAAAAACTAATATGGAAGCCATCACCAACCTCAAATTTAAGGAACTTCGAGAAACACTCACATCCTCTCCTAATATGCTTCCAAACCCCTACACCATAGGACCTCATAACCTGATTAGTACACCACCCCCCAGCCATGTGTCCATATTTCCAAGCTTTACAGGTAAAAATCCTAATACCTGGCTTTTTATGGCACACAAGTTCTTTGAATTTCACCAAATTCCAATACGAGACCGAATCCACGTTGCTGGAGTTCATATGAAGGGGGAAGCACAGGATTGGTTTTACTATACAGTTCATAGTGGATTATTTTATGGTTGGGAGACATTTGTCAGAGAGTTGCGGTACCGGTTTCGAAGGGAATTGCAAGAAGAATAGGAAGCGGATCAAAGGTTAAGGGACGCAGATTAGAGGTTGCATCAAGAGCTTCCTGATTTTGATGGATTCAAGGTTTCCGCTTGGATACACAAAGCAAACCAGGTCTTCAACTATCACCAATCACCTATGCATGCAAGAGTGTACCTAGCCTAATTTCATATGAAAAGGGAGGCATTACTCTGGTTCAAAAATGCAGGTCAACCTAGTAGTGGTTGGGAAGAATTCTTGGACGTTCTTGAAGCACAATTTTCTCAAGAGTGGCAGATGCAACAAGCAATTCAACAATTGATTCAGTAGAGGAATGGCGTGAGGAATCTCGCTAGCGCATGGAGGAAGATCGCCAAAGCATGGAGAAAAATCTTGAGGAAAGGCGCCAGAACTGCATTCAAAGGAACTGCGCATTGGACAATATGCTTAATATTTGTCGAGAACTTGAAGAAGAAGAAAAAGAAGCAAACAACATGCCAAACCAAAAGGTGATTGAAACATTAAAGGGTGTCGACGATCAAATGGAAGAAAGCTTTGATCATCTCAGCCATCACGACGCTCACAATAATGATGACTTTGCCATGATTCCAGAGATCGAATCCATGGAGTTGCAGAGGGGACATCCGGTTCCTGAGCATGAAGATGAGCATTTAGATCTGTCCATAGAACAAATCAAGAAATCGAGGAAGGAAGTCCAACAAGCTGCTGATCCAGGCAAAATACAATTACTTCTTGAATATAGGAAGTTGGAATTTTTAAACAAAAATCAAGATTTACTTGCTTTAGATAAATTGTTTAATCTCAAACATCACCTGCTCAATGAAAGTTCCCAACCAAGTTGCAAAGACTTGCTTTGGAGTGTTACAGACCCTCACATCAATGATGCACTAGCCATGATTTCATCGATCAAATCCATGGAGTTGCAGAGGGGAAATCCCGCGTTGAGAATTTCAGAATCTGTCGGAGTGGAGATCGTTGATCTGATGTGGAAAAATTTGGGAGGGGCTGAAAATCTAACGCTGGTAATGAAGACGATGCCGAAGATAGTGGTGAACTATTCAACTGCCAGTTGTGTCATGGTTTTGGTCTTCAAACATAGATGGCGTTGGAAATTTAGCGACAAACATCCAAGTTCAGTCATCATTTCTAGCACAGGTGTGTGGGTGCGTGAGTGTAGAGATGATGGTGGAAGGGCATCTTGTCATATGCTGCACAAGTGGGCTATATCTTTTTAAGTTGCACCTTGTGGGCAAGGTGCTCATAAAGGGGTGAGTATCGTAACAGGTTATTAGGGGAGGCTTATGTGTGCAAGTCTGGTATTGGACAAGACTATTGTAACAGGCTTATGATTGTACTTCGCAATTCCAACCGGAGCCGGAAGAAATTTTGGATCACCATTCTCCAAACATGAATAGTGAGCAAAGGAATCTATATGGTCTAAGAAGTAAGAAGAAAGACGTTGATAGTTGAAGTGTGATAGGCTCTGCAGGTGGGTACGCGTGAAGGGGAGGTAGCAGAATCGATTACAGAGACGCATGGGAAACTGGAATTGGAATGACGGGTAGGGACAGCGTATTTGGCAGAGGATTGGAAATTTGGAAGAGGAGAGATGCATTGTCTTCTTTTGAAATTACAGACATGGAAAGATGTGCGTTTGGTCTTTTATTTTTTATTTTTTCCTATGATGTACAAAGGGGCTATATCACCTTGAGAGGAGAGTTACAACTTTATTGACATTAGGGGTTGAATTGTCTTCTTTTCAAATTTCCCTTGAATTCATGAATTTCGAAGGTGGAAGGGCANGGTTTTTCAATTTGAACCCTAAAGTTTCAAAATTGACAGTTTACCCCCCTAAAGTATCAAAAAGTGGCAACTTAAACCTTCCGTCAACTTTTTCCGTCAAATTGGACGAAAAACTATGAAATGAGGAAACTGCCCTCAGGTTATTTTTTTTTAAAAAAAATTTCCGTCCATTTTAATGGAAGGTTTAAATTGCCATTTTTTGAAACTTCAGGAGGGTAAACTGCCAATTTTGAAACTTTGGAGTTCAAATTGAAAAACCCCTGAAACTTCAGGGTATAAACTAAATTTTGCCCTATTTTTTTCTATACAAGTAAAGCAATTTCATTGAAAGTGCATAAGGAATGCAACTCAAATACACAGAAAATATATAAGGAAAAAAAAAATCAAACAAACAAATCAAGAATGAGAAAAGAGAACCAAAAAAATCAACAAAATTAGAGATATAGAGAAATATGTCCACAAAGATCCACTCAAATAAGGATTTAAGAGAACAAAGTTGTAGATATGAACTCGTCTTCTCGCAATCATCAAAACTTGGAGCATTCATTTCTATTCTTCATATGCACCACATTAAACAAGAAATGATTAAATTCCAAATGATTTTAAAATCATTCCGACCGACCCTTCTTTTCCAACAAGCTAAAAGATCCACTACCCATCTAAGCATAACTCATTGTACTCTGAAAAACCAAAATTTCACAAATCTTTCGCAACATCACTAAAATATGATGTTTGCTAAGTGAGAATTCTTTCTGAAGATGTTGTTCAAGTGAAGAAATTAGCCACCCTCGTAGAATCCTTTGTCCTTCAAATGCTCTTCCAAAGGAATGAGGAGCCAACATTGGGAAGTAGAAATTTGTAAAAAGTTTTGACCTCAAAATATCGTCTTTTTAAAGAAATCCAACAGCACTTATCTTCACCTCCCTGACCCATCCTAAAGGAATACAAAGCATTGAAAAAAGAAGAAGAAAAGAAAATACGGAATCCACCTCCAATCATGCACCAATCTGAGAAAGAAGAAGCATTAATGCTACATCCCTTTCTTATTCTAGACATTGCACCTCCAACAATCAGAATGCCATATCTGTAGTATTGTGACATAGGAAAAAAGCTGATTTCAGGGAATACAATTCGGTTAAGAGAAGCACCAATTTAACGCAAATGGACATCAAAAAAGAACCATTTATAATGAAAAATTAAATCAAATGCAACTCTTAAATTCCTTCACTAACAATTCAAGTTTCAAGCTTCACTCTCTCATCCATTTAGCTTCAACCTTAAGTGAGCATCTCTTTTGGTGCCCCTTGAGAGAACTATGAGTAAGGGACTGTTATGAGCCAAAGGCAAGAAGGGGAAACAATGAAGACTGAGGAAAGAGACACATCATCCTCCACAGACCCGCAAAGCATTATCATAATAAACCACATCAAGAGGACGATATAATCAAGTCAAATATTTAGAGTTGAGTCAAACCTAAACACAAACCATTAATAGAGAACATGCTTAACTACAAATTGCATTATTTGGAGATGTACTATACAAATTACTCCTACGTATCAATATGTTCATTCCTTTCACCACAAGTCTATGAATACTCTCATATATACATATATCTAAGAACTAAGAATGGTCAAGCTAGTTAACAAATAACAAAAACAAACTCACTAGCAAGTAGCAAGTATCATGTTCAACTTAAAAGCATTATCACAAAAATGAAGCACTGGACAAAATCGGTAATCATATATTTTGCATCAATCCAAATACCAAAATACAACAAAGAACCCAACAAAATAATCAAATAAATAAACTCTTTCAAACATTCACTAAATACAAGAGGCTGAACCAAAAGCTAATTGCCTTCAATCTCACCTCCCAATTCTGAAATGTTAACCATCCGAACCCTCTCATTTTCCGGCAAAAGTGACCGATTTGGCGACTGCACCGCGCGCAGCCACCGGAAATCATCCACATTGGCCCAATTCCCCGTCTCCTCATCCAGACTGGCCTTCCTTCAAGTCCTCCACACCTTCATAGCTCAAACACCTTTAAATTCTCACCCAAAATCTCACCCTTTTTGCCCCTAAAACCCGGCGAATCCCTCACCTGGAAAACCAATTTCTCGTGTGAAGTTGAGACGGAAACGGATTTTTCTTCAGCCGGGGTTTGTTTGGGTTCAGTGGTTGGATCTCTTTTGGAGGCTTTGTTCTTGTAAGCGAATTTATTTTTGGGGATGAGCTCGGAGCTTAGATTGTCGAGGGATTATCAGAGATCGAAGACGGCTTTGAGGGAGGAAAGGACCTCCTAGGAGGGAAAGAGAAAATGAGCTCTAGGCGACAAGCTTTTCGAGGTTAGAGATGGAGGAGGAGATGGAATCGAGGTGGGATCTGACTTCGGTCGGATCGGTGGGGTGGGCGAGTCGGGACTGAGCGATATGGGCCTCGATCGAGCACTTGGAGTCGGAGAAGCGGGAGAGGAAGGCAGAGGCAGAGGAGGGCGAGTTGGAATCCGAGTCGGATGGGCGGGCCAATGAGTTATCAACGCGAGTTTGGTTGCGGTTGGAGAGGCGCTCGAGCATTAACAGGTGCTTTTGGTGGAGGGTTGAGTCTGAAAGGGTTGAGAGTGAGAGTGTTTCTTCTTCTTCTTCGGTTTCCAATGTCTGTGAGATTCTGCGAGAAGAGAAATGGGCAGGAACTGGATTCATCTAAGGCCCTGTTCGGTAACCACTTTTGCATTTGTACTGTGCGCGTTTGCACTGTTCACATTTTTTGTGTGACGATTTTACCCTCCAATATTTCCCAAAAACCACGACCACATCTATCTCCTTTTCGGAAGGTTAAGCAAAAGATTCCATCTAGAACGGCCAAGGCTGATCCTTCTAAGTTCCAACCAACAACTTTAATATCATGGATGATTCTTCTCTGCCTCTGGGCCAAAGGGTTACAAGTTCCGGCCAATGGAAGATGAACTTGTGCGGTTTTTCCTTCGCCTCAAGGTTATGAGATTGCCACTGCCCTCCCCGAATTATATCTTGGAGTTGGATCTGTATGGGGAAAATGAGCCTTATGAGATATGGGATACCTTCATGGGTCCCTGTCCCGCTCGGATCGACGTCGTCGCTAGATTTACAGAATTTACCCAAAAGATTCGATCAGCCAATCTTGATATTCTAGACGACCCAGTGCTTCAGAGCCACCATGTCGACGATGATCCTCTATTGGCTCCCGCTGAATCCTCCGCCATCAGCACTATCGTCGGCTTTTCCAATTCTCGGCAGCAACAGATTGAGACCACCCAGTCCTCCTAGGTCTACAACGACGACTCTGAGTACAATCTCAGAGCTATTCTTGGCTCTGTTGCGTACCCGCAAACCCAAGATCAGAAGGAAAGTAACCAAAAGCGATTGAAAACATCAAGTGGGTCGAGCAATTCTTTGCCACCGCCTACATTACTACCATCTTCGCAACCAATTGGGACTGTGGCCGAATCGACCGGTCCATTAATTCTGGTTGACTCGCAGGAGACCGGTGTCCAACTCGTCCACACCCTCTTGGCTTGCACCGAAGCAGTCGAACAAGACAACCTGAAGCTCGCGGACGCTCCCGTCAAACAATTCCACGGTAGAGGAGGGAAGACAAGGCGGGGATTGTGGAATTGTGAGGGGTGAGGCGGAGAGAGAGGGAGGTTGTGGAGGTGCGGTAGAGAGAGAAAGGATGGGTTTAGAGAGAGAAAGGATGAGATTTAAGAGAGAAAGATTGGTTGGGAGTTAGAGAAGATTGAGGGAGGAGAGAGCGGCCGGCGACTCCGGCGGTGATGGTGCTTCACCGGCGGTGATGGTGGATAAGCCGAGGACCTTCGCTATGCCTAAAACCCGTTCCGGTGAAGAAATTTGGTGGAGAGGGGTATTTCGGTAATTTAGAATAATGGGTGTATATTGTTTGTAGAATTTTTAGGAAAAAAGACAAAAAATGCACAGTACAAACGCGCACAGTAACAATGCAAATTCGGTTGTCAAACACCCCCTAAGTTTCTACCACGTCAGCGATGTCATCGCGTAAAAAAATCGGAGTCCACCGTCTAGACACTTTTCTCGCGCAAATATTAGGATTCAAATCCTACGCATCTTGGACCGTTCATTTAAAACCAGCACTTCAGATCATGCTACAATATATATATACCAAAAAATAAAAAATAAAAAAAAAAATAAAGGAAAAAATAAATTCATATTTTGCCCTTAATTCTTGATTGAGAGGTTAATAATATTTTAAATAAATAATAAAAAGGATAAAGTTTGCATACCCCTCAGACTACAACCTAATATTATCCTCTGAAAGCAGCAAAAAAAGAAAAAATTATCCTAAACATTTGTCAATTAAAAAAAAAATCCCTATAAATTCAAAAAGAAGAGACAAAAAAATATATATATTCTTTTTCTAACAAAAACGAGTTTTTTTTTTTATATATATAATTTCCACTCCCTTATCTTTATTTTTTAAAAAAATATATTTAAAACAAATTGTTTTATTTTTATTAGGAGTATTTTCATCATTGTTAGGTCATGGATCAACCTCGCACAGGCCCAATAGTTACTGGACCAAGTTGAAGCCCATACAGGTCAAAGCCCAAGAACGTCCCAGGCCTCGAGCCTCTGAGACCACATCTCAGATCCGAGACGGAAGGATCCGAGACCAAGGACTCAGATTCGAGAGCTCCGAGACCTATGTCCGAGACCTCCGAGACCCACATGTCTGAGGCCTCCGAAACCTTCGAGTCCGAGACCTCCAAATCCGAGGCCCTTGCATCCGAGACCCTGGAATTTAGGGATTGGGGATTTGAATCCATTTGAATGACATGCGATGTGATCTTATCCATCCAATTCAAATGTCGAACACCTGGAAACACGGAATCAGATACACTATCGGCGGTTGCGGTCAGCGATTTTAGGGTTAGGGAAAAGCGGTTAATAACAGCTAACTGCCTACCCTTATATATAATAATATAAATATATATTTTATATTAATAATAATTATAATATAACATCCAGAACGGCGTCCTTTTGGCTGTGTATGATTGTATGTATGTAAAATATAATGTGGTATGTGATCTTTTGGGCCAAGCCTTATTCAAAAACATTTCTTGATCCAAAAAATAGCAAGTTCTTTTTATCATTTTGGGAACACTTTAGCTCAAAACGTTTAATTAAATAAGTCCAAAAAATATGCCCAATGATGACACAAAACACTTAAAAATTCCAAAAGTCCATATAAAAAAAAAAGGGTTATAAAACCAAGAGTTATTGATTTGAATAACCGCTAACTGCCGATTATAAAATAACCGTTAACCACCTAGGCGGTTGTGGTTAATAAAAATCGATAACCGCCCAAGGCAGTTACGATAACTACTAACAGCTTGTTTAGCTATAAATAGCAGTTAAAAGTATAAACTAATTCACATTTTAGTTATTTACTTCGTTCATGCTCCTACCTTGCAGTTGACGGCTTTTACGTCAAAACGGAGAAAGCCTTTGACATTCCTTTCTTTCTACTAGAACTTCAAATAATTACAAGAACTTGTCTGTGAATCGTCTCTGGCTCAATTCCACTTCGGTTGCCACCTCTGTTTCCTTATCATAGCCTCTAAAATCTCACTTGTGTTTTTTTTTTGTGGCAATCTACCTCCAATCTTGATTACGAATTTTCATATCAAAAAACCAATATCTATCAATTGTACTAGTGTTTGTGGTGAATGAGTTCGAGTACTAAGTTGGAGTGAGTAACCCAGAACGAGTTCATAGCGGAGAGCAGGGGCTATGGCCTTGGTGACCAACCTGCAGGTGAGGTTTTTGTTGAAGAATTTTTGAGTTTTCTCGTATTTTGCTTCAAGTGGAATCATGGGAACATGGGTGCATGTTTTTCTTGATCTTCTTCTTCTTCTTTTTCTTGATCTTCTTCTTCTTCTTCTTCTTCTTCTTTTTCTCTTATATATTCAGTAGGAAATGTTTGTAATATTTTGTGTTTGTGGGAGCTTTGCATTTTGATATTTTTTAATGGTCAGGGTGAGGAACAATACCTTTTGTGGAGAGATCAACCCCTGCAAGAGAAGATGATGCTTTACCCTGTGCTGGAAACAACATTTAATAAAAAAACAACATGTCTGGATGTATAAAGTCTATTGTTGGTGATGTCAAGACACTTGTAACCTTTTTGGTTGGGGCTGTAGCCGAGAAAAAGACATTGTGTGCTTCTAAATTCAAGTTTGTGTTTAGTATAAGGCCTTAGGAGAGGATAGCAAGCACAACCAAAGGTTCTTAGTAAGGAGTAGTCAGGGTCTTTTTTAAAAAGTTTGGAAAAGGGACTTGAATGGTTTAAGGTGGGTGTGGGTAGTCTGTTGATTAAATAGGTTGAAGTGCAAACAACTTCAGCCCAATACTTGGCAGGTAGATGGGATTGTGCTAAAAGGGTAAGTCCAGCTTCTATTATGTGTCTATGTTTCCTTTCTGCAATTCCATTTTGTTAGGATGTGTGTGGACAGGTTACTCTATGGAGAATGCCATTGGCTGATAAGAAATTTTTGAAATTGTTAGAGAGATTCCCCTCCCTCATTTTTTTTGTAGTTGCTTAATCTTAAGAGTGAAAAAATTTTCAACTAAGCATTTGAATTTGAGAAAAGTATCAAACACATCAGATTTGTTTTTGAGAGGAAACAACCATGTGTAACAAGAGAAGTCATCAATGAAAAGAACATAATACTAGTTTCCATTTATTGAAGAAATATGAGATATCCATACATCATTATGAATGAGCTCTAATGGAGCAAAACTGACTCGACTAGACTCTGGAAAAGCTAACTGTTTGCTTTTCCCTAATTGACATGAAGAACAAATTGATTGAATAGACTTAGGTGGAGACATTGGTAGGTGGTGATTGCTAAGGAGATGCTGTAAAATTGGCTGACTTAGATGTCCTAGTTTGTTGTGCCATACCAGGGAAGACACTTTGACTCCAATGTAAGTAATGAGGGCTCTCACTTTGTTTTTGGTGAAATGTTGCAGCTGGATAGGATAGAGTCCATCTTTACTGGGCCCCTGTAGGAGGATCTCTCCTGTGAGATTGTCATTTATCAGAAAATAAGTGGAGATTAGTATGAATTGACAGTTGTTATCATAGCAAAACTTGTTAATGGAAAGTAGGTTTACTGCAACATCAGGACAATGTAATATGTTTTTGAGGTGAATGATAGTTGAATCTAAGATTTGAAAAAAGGAAGAACCAGTGTTACATATACCAAGTCCACTACCATTACCTGCTGCTATAGTCGCATTACCCTTGTATGGCTGTTGTATGGTCAGGTTATCCAAAGCAACTGTGATGTGGGTGTTGGCTCCACTATCTGCCAGCCAGGTGTCTGCTCATTGCAGCAAGATCAGATGGTAGATGGTGCCCTTGAAAAGCATAGTCCATTCTATGGAAACAATCTAGGGCTTGGTGACCAGATCTTCCATAGATTTGGCAGGAAGGCCTATTTGATGATGCAAGGCTGAAAGAAGAAGATCTATTTGGAGTGAAATTGTCGTGTGCTCCAGAATAAGGCCTTCCTCGAGAGGAACCATAAGGCCTGTTTTGGGAGGAACCATAAGTAGCAATGGGATTGTATGACCTTTTCTGAGAAGAATTCTCAGCTGAAGTAGATTGTCTTTTCCAGTTGCAAGAGGGTTTCTCAGTAGTGACTCCTTGATGTTCAAGAAACTGTTCATGGCCAAGGAGTAGAGATTGAAATTCTTCAAGAGTCACGGACTTATCTTTTGTAAGCATGGAGAAAGTCATGACAAATGAATTGTATGTAGAATTCAATCCACCAATGATGTTAGAAATTAGATCATCATTTAGGATGAAAGTACCAGAAATGGCTAGATGGTTAGAGAAGGACTTGGGAGTACTAATAAATTCAACACATGGCTTGGAGCCTTGTCTTAGGGTCTGCAATTTCCTCCTGAGTTGTGTGACATGGGATCTTGATGGTAAGGCATAGTGAGTAGACAATGTAGTCCAGACTTGAGCAGATGTTTTGCAGGCATAGACTATAGGAACAACTTGAGGGGTCAAAGTTGCAATAAACCAGCTAAGGATGCACTGGTCTTTCCTTTCCCAGATAGTGTGTTCTAGGTTCAAGATTTCATGTAAGGTTTTGTTAGAAGCAGGGATTTGTTTTGGTTGGATGGCTCTTAGCCATTAACAATGCCCACCATTTGACTTTAGGATGGGTTCAAATTGAAATACCCATCCTAGGTAGTTGTTGTCATCAAGTTTAGATTGACAAAGGTGAGCTATATTAGGCATAGAAAAGGACATAGTAGAAGAACTTGATTCGGCCATGAGGATGAAAAGAAAAAGGTGTTAGCCGCGTGGCTCTGATACCATGAAAGAAAGCAAAGAACAATTGCTATTTGGTAGAATACATTCTTCTGCATTCTCAATGATGATTTATAGGAAAAGTTATACAATTATAATCAAACATCAAGATTGAGAAGATAATCTTGATGTGATGATTATCTAAGAGATTAATTACAAGTAGAAGTCCTAAAGATAAAGATACACAAGTGTTATCATTGAATGCAATCAGTTAAGTAGCCGTTACTCTATGCTAGATGGTGTGATTGAGTGCTCGATGGTGTGATTGAGCGCTGATTCCTTAATACTCAGCATTTAAAAGATTGTTCTAATATAAATATATTCAATTTTCCATTACATAGCTGCTTTGATTTGTGGTGGTCATTGTGGTATTTTTGTGTTTGTGGCTTTAACTTCTTTTTTTCCCAAAAAATAAAATATAAAAAAAATTTCAAAGATGCTGCTATGTATGGTAAACTTTAATAATGCCGAAATTTAATACATACGTATGGTAACAAAAAAAATATATTATTTAATAAATATATATGGTAAACTTTAATATCCGTATAATTGTTTATTGGGAAAAATACTATTTAGCCCCCTCAACTACCAGCGATTTACTATTTAGCCCCCTAAACTATCAAAAGTTGTTAAATGACCCACAAACTACCAAACAGTTATGTTTTAGCCCCCTCCGTTAGTTGTTGCCGTGAAAGTGGATGGAAACATCAAAACAACGTCGTTTTGATAAGTCCAACTTACGAAAATACCCTCCCAGGGAGGAAAAAAAAAAAAATTAGCTCTTACCAAAACGGCGCCGTTTTGGCTAAGATTAGGGTTTCCCCTCTTACCAAAATGGCGCCGTTTAAATCTAAAAAATAAAAAAATAAAAACAAAAGAGAAGGGTGGCCGATCCACCCACAGAGGGTGGCTGGCCACCCCTTAGGCCACTGGGGTGGCTCGGCTCTTATGATCTACTTCTCTACATGGTATCAGAAGAGCCGATCTCTAACGAGCCACCAATCCAAATCACCACAATGCCTTCCTCCTCCGATCAAAACCCAAACTTTACCCTCCAACCTCCTTCCACAGCAGATAAACCTCTCATTACTTTCAATATCACTGCCCAAATCAATGAAAAATTAACTCCCTCCACCTTTCCTCAATGGCGTGCTCAATTTGAAGCACTCCTTATTGGTTACGATTTACTCGACAATGTCGAAGGCACTCTTCGGTGTCCCTTTTCCGCTGGTATTGCCGCTGATGAGCTGTGCAAGACCCACTAGGTCAGACAGGATAAACTTCTCCTGAGTGCTATTTTAGTCTCCACATCACCTTCAATCACACCACTCATTGCTACGGAAAAGACCTCTCATGAAGCTTGGAAAAAGCTAAAAAATCTGTATGCTAGCCGCTCAAGAACTCGTGCTATGCAGTTAAAGGAGGAACTCATCTTAATCCAGCGTGGAAATCGGTCGATCACAGAATATCTCCATGCTGCGAAGACCTTGGCTGATGAAATAGCCATCATTGATCATTCAATTTCGGATGATGACCTCACCCTTTATGTGTTGAATGGTTAAGGTCCAGATTTTCGGGAGATTGCAGCACCTATTCGAGCCCGAGAATCATCACTAGCCTTTGAGGAGTTGCACGACCTGTTGGTTGGACACGAGTCATATCTGAGGCGCTTGGAAGCAGCAACGCAGCAAATGGTTGCTTCCGCTAACTACACGAAGACGAAGCAGTCTGCGCATGGGGGGAGTCAACAGCGGTACTTCAAGCAAAATGACAACTCCCATGGGCCTCAAGGCCCCAGCCCAGGCCGAAACTTCAGTGGAGCCCAGTGCGATGGACGTCGCTCCAACAACTACTCTGGCAGGTCCAATAATTCCAATAGGCTTTATCAGTCCAAATGCCAAATTTGTGACCAATTGGGCCACATTGCCAAGTCTTGTCCTCAATTTCATCCACAAAATGTCTCTATCAATTGTGCTAAAACTTCTACTGGCAAGGACAACAATTGGCTACTTGATTCGGCCACCTCTCATAATATCACGGGTGATCTCTCCAATTTATCTATTCATTCCGAATATACCATGTAGAGAAGTAGATACTGCTGTGATTTCAATGAATAATTTCCCACTCTTTATTGATAGAAATTCTATGTTATATACAGAGTGGTAGAGAAGCTAATTTAGGAAACATGTAAAAGGTAAAGCTAAAACTGTGCTACTGTTACAATTTACAGCTATAGAATTCAAATTTAGAATCAGCTCCAAATATAGAATTAATGACAGAATATTTGACAGATTTATTACCAAATTCTGTGATTGATAGCTGTGTGTCTTGTAGTATTCATCCAAATAATTCCCGAGTGCCTTCACAAACTACAGATACAACCAGCCTTAACAGTGCTCAGGCATCAGAACATGAAGAGACTGAATCAGGTAGATTGTTATACATGCCTCAGTTTATGATTGATTATAGACTCCTAAAGTTACTTCATAGAGACAATTTTATATGGATTTGTGGGTGCTGTATGCTCGAGTGTTCATTGTCACTTTGTCAGTCCATTCTAAATTTTCTTTAATTATATTTGTGCAACTTAACATGATATGCAGCATATAATCACCAAGCAAGATTTGCATTCCACTCTTTACTCGAATCACAATAGTCCATGGTGGAGAAGATTAATACTAGCCTCATTGATCCTCAGTTTCCTGCATCAGTTCCAAGTAAGTTGTTTACTTTGTTTTATTCTATCTATTTTAATCATCGATCATATCAGTGAATTTTGATATTACTAATTGCTATCTGACGTGGCATACCAACGTCATTGTAATACTATAAACTATTAACAGATGATTATCAAGGAAAATCTTCAGCCATTTCTGGGGTAGATTTTTTTTCACTCACTCAAGCAGATAAAGCAAAAGAGAGTAATAATGCTGGATTAAAAGACCTTGATTTTGCGTCTTGGGAGGATATCTTAAAAAATGCTACTTCTGGCAGTCAAACTGTGCCTCTTCAGCCACCATTTCTGGAAAGACAACCTGACACCATTGGAGTCCTTGGAAAACAAGAAAACCAGAAACTGGGGCAGCTTTTCACCAACAACTTTGGTGAAAGGCAGGAGTTTGGGGGTCGCCCACAGGCCCAAGAAGAGTGGAAGGTACAAAGTTATTTACAATTTATAGAATATATCATTGGCATCAAATATGTACATTTTGCTAAAGCACTTTTGGAATCATAAACATTCCATGGTGATTGTTTTTGAGGGTTAGAGTAAGGTACAACTACTAATTTCTTGTTTCCAAGGTACTATAGTTACTTCCAATTGACAGCAACAAATATGCTGTGGATGTAAGTAATTCTGATTTGTTTATTGATAAATATTGTATGGAAGCAATGAGCTAGCTCAAGAGAAAATTTCCCATCTTCTGGTTGTAAATTGTTGTGATGAGGACCTCACTTAGCCACACACCCTCCCCTCCCAAAAAAAAAAAAAAAAAAATTGATGCCACCTTGCCATCGAGACATAAAGTTGCATTATCATAGTGTAGCTGCTATTAGTTAATAATGATGTTGTGGTTGCAGATGTGAAAGTTCTCACATGTAACCTAAATTCCTGAAATTGTTGTTGTATGTGGGGTAGTTCCATTTTAACTAACAGAGTACATAATTCTTGATATGCTGGTTTAAGAGTTGTAGGGCCATTAGCTGCTGTTTTCTTGTCGACTCCTATTAATTGTGTCCAGGCTTTACTTTGCCTTACAAACAGAATTCTGAAGGCAATTGGCCCTTGGATCAGGATGTGCATATGGAATCAGTGTATGGAGTCGCTTCTAGGCTTCATGAACAAGATGTTAATCAGGTCAATGTACTCAATTGTCTGGAGCCCTGTTTAGCACTTACTGATGAGCAAGAAAACTTTCCTATGCAAGATGACCTTCAAGGACAGCTTCCAAACGCAGAACACAGTTATTATCTGGATTCAGGTCAAGAGAGCAAGGGAAAAACCAACAACTCTTTTACAAAACAACCTCTGTTAGCAGAAGAAGACAGTTTCACTAGGATGGATGAGTATGGAACTTGGAGACGTAAATGAGTCACATATGCAGTCCAGTTCTGGGGCCTATTGCGATAGTGTTGAAGTTGAAATTAGGGTTGATGAATCCAGTATTTCTCCTCAGGTGCATTTCGAAAATTATACTCTTGGTCCCACTCTATCCCAGGACCAGCTTTTCAGCATTCTTGATATTTCACCAAATTGGACATATGAAGGCTCTGAAATTGAGGTACCTTGCGTTTGATCTTCCTTCTGGGCTGCAGTTATATCAACTAAGCTTTCAATTGTGTCATCTGTCTGCTAAATGTTAATATACAAACCCTGTCTTATTTATCAATTCTGGTCTGGTGATATTTAATTTTTTCTGTTTTATCCCACGACTTATACATGCAGGTCCTGATTATGGGAACGTTCTTGAAGAATCAACAAGAAGCAGAAAATTGTGAGTGGTCATGTATGTTTGGGGAAGTGGAAGTTCCTGCTGAGGTTATCGCTGATGGTGTTTTACGATGTCATACTCCCATTCATAAGGCTGCAAGGGTTCCTTTTTATGTGACACGTTCCAATAGGTTAGCATGTAGTAAAGTGCGAGAATTTGAATACCGATTTAAACCTGCTGAAGATGCGGATATTATAGATAATTATAGTGACAGTGGAAGTGTAATTCTTCAAATGCGATTAGTAGAACTATTGTGTCTGAGCTCTGTCTGCCCTCCAAATCCTGATTACATCAGTCTGAGTGAGGAATCCCAACTAAGCAATAAAATCAGTTCATTGCTAAAAAAGGACGGTGATGAATGGCATCAAATGTTAGAGCTTGATTCTCCTGAAAGAGTAAAGGAGAAGATGCTTGAAAAGCTACTGAAGGAGAAGTTGCATATATGGCTCCTGCAGAAAGCAGCAGAAGGTGGAAAAGGTCCTTCTGTATTGGATAAGGGTGGCCAGGGTGTGCTACATTTTGCAGCTGCCCTTGGCTATGATTGGGCCCTAGAACCCACAATACTTGCAGGTGTAAGTGTCAATTTCCGTGATGTGAATGGATGGACTGCACTTCATTGGGCGGCATTTTGTGGCAGGTGAGCACTTAAAGTATCTTGCTTGTTTCTTTGTGGTAATCTTTGCCTTTTGGTGCATCCGTCTATTCCTTCTGCCTCCACCCTCCGCTGTACAAGACATGACATTCTAGGCTGAATCTCATATGAGAGAAAAGGGGAAAAAGTTATCTAAAAGTGATATCTGTATTAGTTAGAACACCTGCTGACCTAGCTTATGCTAATGGACATAAAGGTCTCGCTGGTTATCTTACAGCATCTGCTCTGAGTGCCTACCTTTCATCTCTTAAGTTGGACACCAAGGATGGTGATGCTACAGAGATCCCTGGAGCAAAAGCAGTACAAACAGTTTCAGAACGAAGCGCAACTCCAATCAGCGATGGGGATTTACCAGATGGATTATCACTGAAAGATTCGCTTGCTGCTGTCTGTAATGCCACTCAAGCTGCTGCACGTATTCATCAAGTCTACAGGATGCAGTCCTTCCAAAAAAAGCAGTTAAAAGAGTATGGTGATGATGCATTTGGCATGTCAGAAGAAGAACAAGCTCTTTCTTTTCTTGCTGTTAAGACACACAAA
The DNA here is from genome assembly GCA_006937295.1 of Carpinus fangiana. Taxonomy (NCBI): domain Eukaryota; kingdom Viridiplantae; phylum Streptophyta; class Magnoliopsida; order Fagales; family Betulaceae; genus Carpinus; species Carpinus fangiana. The sequence continues at coordinate 40,175,737 of CM017321.1, forward strand.
TCAGTACAACATGATCTGCCTGTGCATGCTGCTGCAATTCGGATACAAAAAAAGTTCCGCTGTTGGAAGTGTAGAAAAAGAATTTTTTATAATCCGGCAGCGAATTGTGAAAATTCAGGTGCATTGCTATTGTTGCTTTTCTCTGCTTGGTTTTTATGGCTCCTGCTTTACTTTTGGTGTATATTCTTCCTTGTATTTGTTGTTCAAGGTTTTCCCCTAAATTGAGAAATCAAGCGTAATACTAACTATTAGCTTTCATGACAAAAGGCCCATGTAAGAGGCCACCAGGTCAGGAAGAACTATAGACAGAATCTGTCCAGTTGGAATTTTGGACATATTTTTGAGTTGGAGACGAGATGGGAGTGGCTTGCGTGGATTTAAATCAGAAGCACTTACCGGGGGCCGTAGAATGGAAGATACATCTTCGAAGGAGGATGACTATGATTTCCTGAAAGAGGGCAGAAAGCAAACAGAGGAGAGGTTGATTCTCATGCCTTAAATCATTTCATGCAAACAGAGGAGAGGTTGATGCATATCCGTATACAATTGAGCTCGCTCGTTTAAAGTTCGTGAACATACTCATATAAGGGTTGGGCTCGCTAATTAGCGAGACTCGTATATATTTATATATTTACATATTAATTCATAAATATATATATATGTATATATATTAATTAATTAATAAAAATAACTTATATAATATATAATTTAATGATAAAAGTTAATCATACAGTCATATCTTAAATGATCTAACCATTACGTATATAATGCTAGTTGAATCAACAATTTGAATTGTTAATTATATAATTGAATGGAAACTTATTATACTTACTAGTATTATTAATAAAATTTGTTTATGCTGTTTTTTTTTTTTTAATTTATTATACTTACTAGTATCTTTGACGTGTTCCTCCGAGGTGGCGGTGGTGATAGCACATAGATGACCCCCAAATGTATCTCATCTTTTCTTTCTTACGATCATGATCTGATCCCACAGGCCACAGGCCGTTGTTGTCAGGGCAATTTGTGTTGTGACCTTGACTGTTTTTTTTTTTTTTTTTACAATATCTCAAGATGTTATTGATACACTAATTTTACCGGACGTGTGCTTAGTGCATTCCTAGTGAGCTCTTTAAATTTGGCTTATTTTTTAAAAAATTTGAAAAAATTCACAAAAAAAATAGTCATTTAACAAGCTATCTAGTACTCTATTTCAAATTTAATTTTGATTAACAAGGCTCACCAAATACCAAGTGCCAAAAAGTGAAAGTTATTTAATTTTTTAATCTTACATATTCATTTTCCTTTTCTCTTTCATCTATCAAGAATTAAAAAAATAAGAAAATAATAGTATTTAACTAATGTAGAGGAAGATATAGTATGTTTAAAATTTGGTTCATTTTAAAAGTGACTCTTCAAATTTAAAAAAGTGAGTTGTTCTCTCGAAATTTAATTTTTATTTGGAGAGCTCAATATAGATGCTCTTATGGCTATCTCCATTAACGATCTTTTGATGCAGGTTTTAATTTGAACTTCTAGCATTTTACATATTTGAGTAAAGAGTAGCTTTTATAGAGACTCGGCGAAGTCTCTATTGCATTACTTAGGGGTGAAATAACGGTTGCGGTTAGCGGTTAGTGGCTGAAACCGCTAACCGCTAACCGCCTAGGCGGTTAGTAGAATCTACTAACCGCTAGCGGTTAACCGCCCGGTTAGCGGTTAACCGGATGCGGTTAACCGCTTTTTCTACTAACCGCTTTTTATTGGGCTTTTTATTGGTTTTTCATCCGGTTAACCGCTTTTTCTACTAACCACTTGTTATTGGGCTTTTTATTGGTTTTTTTTTTTTGCCAGTTTTGGGCTCACTTAAAACCATTATTTTGCTCACTTTAAACATTTTTTTCCTCTTTCATGGCCGTTTTAGCATTAAAAATTGATAGTTTAAAGTTAGCATTATATGTTGGACCATTATATCAAAATCTTGTTGGTCACCTTCTACAACATATAACATACGAATAAAATTACAACAAAATTATTGTTTTGGGTTAGGAAGAAATGAATATATAGAAGTGCAAAACTACGTCGTTTTGCACTTCTATATTATAAAAATAATAAAAATAAGGTGAAAGGAATCGAAATCATGACTTTTAAGTAAAATAGGCACACAATAACCACTAGGCTACAATAACTTATTGTTATTTATTATATGAAATATATATAATATAATATATATTATATTTTAAGAAAAGGCGGTTAGCGGTTAACGGTTAGCGGTTAGGCGGTTTTTCAAAATCCACTAACCGCTTAGGTGGTTAGCGGTTTTTACTAACCGCTTTCAAAGCGGTTAGCGGTTAGTGCGGATAGCGGTTAGTGCGGTTTGCGGTTAGCGGATGCGGTTAGGCGGTTTTAAATTTCACCCCTAGCGTTACTTTTATGTCTTTTAAAAAATGAGGTGGCTTTTTAAATTACTATTTGACTAAAATTAAATAATGATCAATCACAAGTTCAATGGTAATTTTAAGAGCTACATCATCCTTAGAGGGACACAAGAGTCACATAAAAAGAAGTTATAGTATTACTCAAACTTGGCACAAATCAAGTCTGTCGTGCCCTCCATTAATATGATGACACATAAGCATAAAACAATAAAAATGAGTGTTGTGTGAAAACAACAAATCTTTATCTTTATCTTTTAATTTCTTTCTTTATTTCATTTTTTTTGAATTTTTTTTTTGAATTTTGTGTATAAGGGATAAAGCTAATGCTTCCTTAACACTCGTTTTTATTGTTCCATACAATATGGCATCCTCTCAAATTACAGTTATGCCAAATTTAAGAGATGAATGAAAGGATTATGCAAGGAGGTAGCTAAGGAGATCCAACATAGATAGGTGATACAATCATGTTAAAAATCTAAATTGTCACTCTTATTTTTCGCTGTAAAATATTTTTATCGAGTAATGCTATATATTATGCCCCATCTTTTTAATGTTTTTTGTAGCATGATTCATCGTATCATTTGATATATAAAAATTTAGTTTTTTGGTTGGAGAAGCCACACCACATAAACATTAAGATGATGAGAGGTAATGAATAAAATTATTCATACTTTATTAGCATGATTGTTGTATAGTTGTTACTTGTTAGGTACAATTTTATTGACTTTCATGTCTCTTCAAGATGGGCTTTTTATGAGAATTTCATGGCCCATCCCAATCAACCCAGTAAGATGGAGATGAGTCGGAAATTTCCTTGTGATGCGGGACAAACATAAGATTGAGAAGAGAGTGAAAAAAAGAGAAGAAGCTAAGAAGTAAGAAGAGAAGAGAAACAAGCTAGAGTAGAAGACGAAGAAGCACCGGAAATATGAAAAGAGTGAAGAAAGAAGATGAGAGAGACGACATCCGGTCGTTCAATTTTCTCAATTTATCACATGCTACCGAATACAATAGAAACTAGATTTAGGGTTAAATACTTTTTTTGTTTCCTATGGTTTAACAATTTTATTTTTTGTCCTCTAGGGTTTAGTTTTTATCACAGAGGTACATATCTAGAGTTTACATAAAAACAGACACGTCTAAATTCCGTCCAAAATTTGACGGAAAGCCACGTTAGCACCATTCAAAAATCGACACGTGTCCATATATTAATTAAAAATACAAAATTAAAATTTTAAAATTAATTTTTTTATAAAAAATAAAATTTAAATAANACAAAATTAAAATTTAAAAAAAAAAAATTATAAAAAAAAATTTAAAATAATAAAAAATAAAAAATAAACCAATAATTTTTAGCTCTGAGTCACCCAACCACAAGAGCTTCCTAATTGCAAGATATCTAGTCAAAATCTTCATGAGGCCAGGATAGAGGACAAGAACAGGGAAGTAAGAAAGGACAATGAGATTATAAAGTCAATGATGTTTTAAGATTATATGTTAAAAAAAAAAACATTAACAACAAAAATGCTTCCCATAAAGTAGAAATAGAATTCCATTGCCTTTCCATGTCTTCGGTCTTCCCCATTAGCAAATATGCCCTTTTTCGTACTTTCCAAGAATTCTTTCCTATGCATCAAACAGAGCCATACAGAACAATATGCCAAGCATTTTTACTCCATATTTTCAAGAAATACTAACCTAGATTTTGCAATGTTATCCCACATTCTAATGAGATTAGACTTCAGGAAAGAAAACCTGAAAAAAGAAGACAACAATTGGAGGGGGTTGGGGAAAACACATTACACTACCAGCAGTAAGACATTATACACTCATCGAAGGCGTAAAAGAAAAGCTTGAGATCGTCGAAATTGCAACGCTCTAAACCATGAAAGAACATCGTATTCATTGTGATAGTATCCTGGATTGGCTTAAGCAGATTTCTCAGCTTCTGCAGCTGCTTTTGCTGCTTCTTCTTCTCGAAACTTCTTCACGGACGGAGGTGGTTTGGGAACAATGCTTTTCTTCCATTTCCGGTCAAGCTTTCTTGACAACCTCTTGTTGATTCCCTCTTCAACTTCTCTTTCGCGTTTAACAGTAAGCATGCGAGCAATCTATATTTGATATCAGCCGCCGTATTAGCATCATACAGATTTTAAAGGTAATTAATATGCATAGCCTTTAAGTCCAAGAAAAAAATTTAGAATTTCACAGATTGGCATAGAAATGCTATACAAGGAAAGCTTATTAAATCAACAGCTATAGCTCAATTGCATCTTGAAATTCCAAATATATAACAAAGAATATGATGTCACATAAATTGTGTATTCTAAAAAGGGAGAACAAGAAAAAAAAAATACTACTAAATTGGATATTTCAGAAAAAGCAAACAACTCACCTTCTATAATTACAAAGACAAAGGTGGCAGACACAAACTATCATGGAGGTTTGCAAGGTATGCAAAAATACTATTGGGTCCACTGTCGCATTAGGTTGCTATTCCACATATTGTTAAAATTCATGAGGAAAATTTATTGGAATTGGTAAAAACTAAGGCATATATATGCTAAAAGATTGTCCACCTGCACTTATCTATCAAAACCTTTACCGTACATGTAACATAAACATAATTAGAGGCATCTTTTTACAGCTAGATGACTCACTACCATTCTCTTGATAATGTATTTAAGTACTAGGTTACTGACTCATCCTGCCTCCCAACAAAAAATTTCCAACATATACATATATATGCATAACATAAACAATTATTAGGATTTGAACCCATGCCATACACTTCATGGTGCATAAATATAACGGTATAAACCCACGGGCACTCGCATAAAGGACCCTGACCACAGTAATAGCGCATCAACTAAATTTACCAATCCCAGTATGCAGTGGCCTAGAGACAGTTTTCAAACAAAAAATTCAAGCTTTGAGAATAACTGAATTTGAAAACCGTATTCCAATGACCTACAAATTTTTAAACCTTCCTGAACCAAACTTTTTGTGGCTTTTGTAAAAGTCTATTGAAGAAGAAAAGGACAAAGGCCTGCACTCAAGGGCTCTACTCATGCGCTTTTTCCAAACACTCCAGATTAAGCATAGTGGCACTACTTGCCTGGCCATATCTCCCCTTATTCTTCCTGCCTACCCTAGTCAAAATTGTGAACACCTTAAACAAAGTCTTTGGCATAGAGTTAGCAGCTTGAGCTAACAAAGATAATTGTTTAAATTACGTTTTTTCATACATAAATTCTTTAAAACAGTTGTCAATTGCTATTATGAGGAGTTAGCAGCCCTTTTTCCACTCCACCAAATCATACACTCCAGCTTTGGCAGGTACCCATAACTCCTCTTCTTTCACAGTGTGGACCAAAGCATTCAAAAATAGATTAGTCAAAGTTATCCTATCAAACTTGGTGTCATTACCGATCCTTCAAACCGAAATCCTACTCACAGAATGAAAACTCTTCTAAAACTCAAACTAAACAGTCGTCTAGAACCTACCTAATGTCATCTTTTTAGCATAACAGAGCAGTCAAGCTCTCTCATTCCCACTTAATCTAGGCGCTAACTTCTATAGGCCACAACCCACATTATTATTTTTGATATTATGATATCAAAGTTTCATATGCTCAATTAAGTACAGTAAAATACACCAGATTGCAACGATACCAGATGCCCATATCATTGTCCACCAAAATCATCAATCTCTAACGAGTTGAGTATCCAAAGTAGAATTTTTCACCACGGTATGCTGCTGACAGTCTAAAAATTCTGAAACTTCCATGAAAATCTAAAATTTCCAGTTCCTTTCCCATCTAAATCTTAATAACCAAACCTGCTGATCACTAGCTACTTTCAATTTCCAGCAAACCACTCCTCTTCAACCAAACAGACCCCCATTAAAGAGTGGTAGATTATCTATCAAATGATTAAACTCACAATTTCCTATCCAATTAAGGTTTTGGACAAAATACGATTTATCATGGTACCATAACAATGATCTTGATTTTATTTCGAATCGTGACTCCGTAATGTACCTCCAAGGCTCCAATTTCAATTATATATTCACGTGTTAGTCTCATCAATCAAGGAGGGAGTGTCAGAATATTAATCAAACTATTTCCTATCAAGTTAAACTCTTGTGAGAACCGGTAATTTATCAAAGAAAAAAAAAGTTTTAAAATTTGAATAAAACTAAACATAGAATCTAAAAGCGAACCAAAAGGGAGAGTACCCTTTTGCGCATGCGACGGAACTCGCTGGATTTGAACTCGTTGCGGGCGGACTTCTCAAGGCGAAGCATGAGGAGCTCGCCCTTGAGTTCGACCACCTCCTCGTTGATTTCTTCCGTGGTCTTGGTCCTGATTTCCTGCATTTCCTCCTCTCGCTTCGCCATCATCACCACCGACGAGGACGGGTTCCGGAACGACGCTGCTTGGGGAGGCACGCCAATGGTGCAACGGTGCTGGATTCTGACGCCATTGAATGAGGATTTGGGAATTGGAAAGTGGGGTTTTGGGGGGAAGGTTATGATCGAAGATGAAGCAATTGAGACGCCCAACATGGTGTTCTTTCTTAGCTGTAGTCTGTCTGAAGTAGTACTTCAGCTTCCAATGAAGTAGATAAGGCCCAAGTCCTTCACCTCTTTTCTTTTGGATCGTTTTTCTTTTTCTTTTTCTTTTTCTTTAAAAAAAAAAACAAAACAAAATACCAAATTTGTAGAGTTAGCCCTTGCCTCCAAGTATTTCCTAATAAGGTTATACGTAACGTACAGACTTTCTTCTTCTTCTTCTTTTCTTTTTCTTTTTTTTTTTTCTAATGTCTGTGTGAGTAGTTTAAAAATGCATTTAATAATCAAAAAATTTGTTTAAATAAAAAGCATCCATCTTTGTTTAGTAAAAAAATTGAAAAACGTTTTTAAGTATTAAAAAAATTAAATAATGATCAAAACATACTTAAAAATGAAATTTTTATCAAAAACACTTTTTTGACTTAAAATATACTTTACACATTCTAAAAGTCAAAAGCCCTTGGCTCCTAACCAACCAAATGCTCACTAGGGTTAGCCTAAAGGTGAATTTATATCCTAGCCATTTTGTCTTCAGATTTTGGATGTATTCAAATAGCAACTAGTTGACCCCAATCGATCACGATCACCTTTGAAGGTGATAGACCACTTAGGCTCAAAATTGGCCCAAGTGTCAAATCAAGCTATTTTTTCTATTTTTATGCAAGAGCTTGTTCATTATTATTCCTCAAGTTCTAATTAAGGATTCTTAACCTTAATTTAGAATGGGTGTTACAATTTTTACCTTAGAGGGGTTGTCGAACCACTCCTTTAAACGTGAAGGGCCACTCAACCACTCCTTGTATGAATTCTCGTGGGTGGTCACACCATTCCTGAGCCCTTACCCCTCAAGCCATCAAGGTGTGGTGCTAAAAAGCCATCAAGAGAAGGTAGCACCATTCTCAAACCCTCAGGGGGTGGTCACGGTGGTGTTAGAAGTATTGTAACTACACCTAAGGGCTTGTTGATGATTGGTTCTCAAGGGTTTGAAGGTGGCTGACCACCACCTTTGAAAGGTGTAAGGGTGGTTAGCTACCCCTTTGAGCGTGGTTAGCCAACACCAACGACAAAGTCGACGACAAAAGGTGTTTGATGAACCGCACTAAGTACTTGTTAGTGTTTTATTAAAAACAAAAAACAAAAATTGGTTAAGAAAAATACTTGTTAGTGTTAAGTTTGACAATTGAACTTCTACTTAAGTTTTTACTTAGCTTGAAAATTTATGAGGTATGTTACACATTCTTTTTTTCAATTATCTCATTTTGTAAATTTAATGGATTTATTATTTGATTTGTAAATTTATGTAAGTCCCACAAAAATTTAATGATAAATACCATGTTCACTTATTTACTATGCAAAAATGGTTGAAAGATAGTGGTAGTATCCTAATTATCATTTCTCAAAATTTATTACAACTAATCTTGGCCAATTTACAGATAGGCACGCCACGTGAATCATGATGTGTAGCGCCAGCAGCCTATTTTATACCAACTCTTTTCTTTTCTTTTCTTTTTTGTTGTTGTTTTAATAATCTTGAATTTATTAGATTTTCCTTCTTCATTTTCTTCGTCTTTCTCTCTGCTACTCTCGAACGAAACCCTCATTTCCCATTCGACTCCCAAAGAAACAAAATAAACCCCCAAAACCGCCCGAACTAACTTCCAAACAAACCCTAACGATTCCAACAGATAATAAACTCAGAGCGAGTCTTGGATGGAACGCGAATCGAATCGCTGAGTTGAACCGGGTTGAAGATCTGAGTCTCCAAAGTCTAGGCGGTGTTTGTCGCGCGCTAATGGGTGCCGCGGGCTCCAAGCTTGAGAAGGCTCTCGGCGATCAGTTCCCCGAAGGCGAGCGCTACTTCGGCCTCGAGAATTTCGGCAACACTTGCTATTGTAACAGCGTCTTGCAGGTTCGCTTCCATTGAATCCAGTTTCTTAATTTATGTGTTAATTTTGTCATTAGGATTTAATTTCCGATGAATATATAACTATTTGCTTTTGAATTGTTGTGTAGTGGGTGCTGATCGTGGTAAAGAGAGCGTCGTTGTTTAGGATTGTGGGGGCTGGTAGAATATGATAACCTTATTTTTAGAATTGATGTAGTTTGTTTTGGAAAATTTGACCTGTATGGTTGCTCTTGGTTGCTTATTTGCGCAGATTGTGAATGTAAAATTTAGTTGTGGTTGTGTAGCTGTAAGTGGTTAGCTAGCCTGCTCGGTCTGTCGAACTGGTCATGATAGGCTCTAGTATCATTTCGCAATATTGAGGGTCTGGGTCTGAATGTATGCGAGGCCACTTCGGCAAGTTGTAGTTAAAAATAAAGAACGGAGAGAAAAGGAAATTCTGAAGTTGTTTCAATTTGCGCGATTCGTCTCAAAATGTTTAAATAAGTGTTTTCTTAATATGCATTGCTAAATTGTTCATTTGTGATGCTGAGGATTGGCTTGAAATGTGCTTTAGGCACCCGTGCACGTTGAAATGTGGATGAAACTCGAGACTCACCTAAATAAGATGAAAGTCATTTGGGCCTGTTCTGCACCATTGGCACCTATGTTGAATCTTAAGTAGTATACTTGCACATGCACGCTCTTGTTAGTCATATCTAGTGGCACTTATAGTTTGATAATCACTTAGTAAATATAGTTCTTTTTTTCCATTCTTGACATTCTCAGTTTACTTATCAAAAAAAAAAAAAAAAGTAAATATAGTTTTTTTTTTTTAACTATATCACATAGTAAATATAGTTACTAATGTAATGTTCTATAAAACAAACACAGATCTGTTTCTTAATTAGTTTTTGGATACAGTGTGTATTATATGAATAACGAAGGCTTATTAAATATGGTTATAGGTAGTTCCTATTTTATCATATAGTCCAAAAATGAATATCAACCAAGTTTTGCATTGGCCATAAACCTATCTCAACCCTACTTTCTCCAGGTTTGGGTTTGGCTGTGTTTGAACTTTAGGACACAAAGCAGTGATAAGAGTGTTGAATTGAAGACTATATATTACATGATATATTCTAAATCATATCTAAATTGGATTTAGTATATTATATGTATTTGGCATGTTTTCAATTTTTATTTTGTTGACAATCTAAACTATTTTCTCAAGTTAAACTAATTTATGCCAGGTACAATTTTAAATTTCATGATAGCTCTGCAGTTGCTGGATGGAGTCTAATGAGTTGGTTGTACACAAATTTCAATCTAAATGACTGTTGCTGCTTTGAATGCTTAAGTTTTACTGGTAGTATTAATTTTGGGAAAACTACACTTTTACCGCCTTCAAACTTACACCCAAATTGCAAGGACCCCCCTAAACTTTTAAAAGTTGCAATTGACCTCCCAAGCTACCTAGCCCTTTCACTTAAGCCCCCTCTGTTAGGATTTTATGTCTTTATAAGAAAATTTTAAACGACGACAATAATACCCCTGCATCACATAAACAATATTCATATAGTTTGAGTGATCAATTGTAACTTTTTAAAGTTTGGGGGGACTTTGCAATTTGAGTGTAAGTTTGAGGGGGATAAGTGTGGTTTTTCCCTTTGATTTTTTATACTATGTTTTCTACACACCACATGTCATGTATGCATCTTCTTTACAATAACTTGACTCCATATACTCCACTATTGTCTCCATTATAAATTTGCAAAGTATTGACTTTTGTTTTCTAAGTTATTAAATTCTGTCAGATTTCCAAATCAATACCCACAGTAATATTTCTATCAATGCGGCTGTCTACATATTCCCGTCTTTGGACTCTCTTTTTATGTTCTGCAAGGTTTAGAGCCAGCAGCCTTCACGTAGATATGCCTTCTATAATCCTAGTTACCCAGGAGGGCCAACAGAAAACATGAATGGTGGTGCATAGACCTGTTGAAGTGTATCTATTTATTATTAATGATGGGTAGACAAAGAATTGTGATTATGTTTGATTTCTTCTTAGTCGCTCTCTTGTATACCCCTTGTGTACTAGGGTTGCGCCCCTCTGCGCTTTTGATATATACAACATTACTTATCAAAAAAATTGTGATTATGTTTGATGGGTAGACAAAGAATTGTAATTATGTTTGACAGTCATTTTCTGATGTCATATCCTTTCTCTCTTTTTTTTTT
>CM017321.1:40186937-40350340 GCA_006937295.1 Carpinus fangiana
GGTTTGCTAGGGGTTCTCCCCATAGTGTTCTCCTGGCGTTCTCCCAGTCTTACGTAGAACATGATTTAAGAAAAAATAAAATTGTAATACCGTTTTTTTGCTAATAGATTAATTTTTATTAGTTAATATTTAAGTTCTAATGCTTTAAAACTTGTTTTTGGATTCAAAACTAAAACCTAAAGGTGAAAGGTTAACCCTTTAGGGATGGTATCACCCAAAATGAATTTGATCATCCTAAATTTGATGCTAATGCCTCAATTTTGGTGCTAATGCCTCACAAATTTGGTGCTAATGCCTCAAATTTGATGCTAATTCCACTACAATTTTATTTTTTCTTAAATCATATTTTACGTGTGGCTGGGAGAACACCAGGAGAACCTACGGGGAGAACCCCTAGCATTTTCCATATTTAAATATCTTAAGCAATAAATATTTGTTTCTTGAGAATGGCGCAAGAAAAGTCTGCAATATGTAATTATGTATTGTTTGAAAAAGTTGGTAGCAGAACTAGTACTGTCTAGCTTCTTTATGACATGATATGATTGGAATATTTAGTGGCCTGGCTCAGTCAAAATAGTAATCATACTTAAAAATAGACAGACACCACGATTTAGTGATCATTATTATGTTAGCTACAAATCAATTATATATATATATATATAATTCTTGCTATTCTCCCTGTCATTGTTCTATTTATTGTGGCAAATATATATGTGTTTTACTTTTCAGTCATGATAGTGGGGCCAACCATTCATTGTTCCTTTGTGTAGATTAGTTCGCAGAAGAAGAAAACAGGTGTCATTGCTCCAAAGCGCTTCGTACAAAGATTGAAGAAACAAAATGAGCTTTTCCGTAGCTATATGCACCAGGTATGTGTCTAATACTATAACTATAAAGCAAAATGATCTTTAACTGGGGAAAGTGACATTTTATGGATTTTTTTTTTAATTTTTTTTTTTTTTTTAAATATAAGAAATCGAACTTGACAAAAAAAAATAAAATTGCAATCTCCCCCTTGAGGTCACACCCCCTAGTGTAAAAGCCCGCGATTTATCCTGGTCCGTGTAAGGAAACTTCTAAGGATGAGGTGCACAAATCCGAGGTTTACTCTGTTGGGGTGGGTCGGAAGGGCCCTGCCTTGTCAAGGTTCCCCGTCATCAAATAAATAATACTAACGCAGGAAATTGATATTTATTTGCAACTAACCAACTATATGAAAGAAATAATCAGAGACTAATTCAAAGGGTTCTGTCACCATGCATTGTTAAAATTGGTACCGTTAGTCTAGCTGCTTCAGGGACTGTCGTTGATAGGTTTTTGGTAATTTTAATTACTCTAGATGACAAAGAAATAGACGCATATACATGTGTTTGCCCATGCTCATGCACACTACACAATTTACTTGATTAAGAGTATTGTGTATTTAGCAATGCCAAATTTTAGAAGTTGTTAGAAAGCAGTTTTGTTTTAATAAGTACTCGAAATAGCACCATAGCCACCTTCTCAAATGAGCCCAATTGAACAAAAGCAATCTATTAATGAGAATGAATAGGCATATAGTTGGAATTCAGTTTTCAGATCTTAGTTTGCAATGGAGGCAATTTAATATTATTTGTACTCTGGAGATTCAGATGACAAATCGAGAATGCTGGTACTCTAGAGAGGTTGAGCTATATTTGGATTGTGCATTGGGATGGATTCTGTGTACTTCTTAAAGGCTAGTGTACTTCGTTGATTTGAACAGACTCAGAAAATGGAAAACACAATTTTCTTTTTTGTTATTTTAAACAAATAAAAGAATAATTCCCAGCGCTACATTCCCAACGCCCAGGCAAGCTCCATACCTTGACCTTTGGAAGGAAGGATGCCATTTGGCTACAAAGCTGATTATATGCTACATACTTTAAGCTTTGCAAACCGAGAGACTAGTTGAAGTGGTTATGAATGTTTGTGTAAATTTAAACCATCTCACAACGTTATTAGGGGTGGAAACTTTTTGTTAAACATTACAATTGGCAGCCAATGTGCAGAAGCATGATTGTAGGTGTTGCATGTTGGTGCACACTATTATTGTAATGCAAGTTTCTGCTTTCCAGATACTCAAACTCTATGGTTGTATATTGGCATAGACATCTTCAGTGGGAAAACATGTTTTAAGGTATAAAATAATGCCTTCCTAAATGGGGCAATGGTTAGTATTCTAGATTGTGAATGGTCCTTTTCTCTTATGATATCAGTGTGTCTCATTTGTGTGTTTTGCTAATTTCCCTTCAATGGTTCAAATATGATGTTAATTGTATCTTGGTTGTATTTTTTTCAAATTTCTCTGGTTTAATATAAAAACAATAAGATTAAGTATATATATTTTCGATATATACATATATAAACATATTTCCTTTTTGTAGGATGCCCATGAATTTTTGAATTTTTTGCTGAATGAACTTGTCGACATACTGGAGAAAGAGGGCCAAGCTGCAAAAAGTGACCCAGAAGCTTCATCGCCTTCTGATAAAACTGCAAATGGACCAAAGAATGCTCTTGCCAATGGTCATCAAAAGGACCCATTAGTTACTTGGGTGCACAAAAATTTTCAGGTGACTTTGCTCTGCCATTTTATATACTTGATTGAAGTTTTTCTCTTTTGATAAATTTTCAGGGGAGCTGTGCATTCAAACCAATTTTTGTTTGCTTCCTATGCTGCATTCATTTCCTTTGTATCAGTCAATTTTCAGTATTGATGATCAAGTCATATGAGTGATATGCTGGCCATGATTCATGGTGGTTTGGGAATTGGTCTGATTGTTGATATCTTACTTTCTCTTTCCCTATGACATTCTTATCATTATGGCCTCCCCCCTCTCATCACCCCAAGGAAAAAAGAAAATAGAGGAGGACATCCTTGTGTTTCTGCTGATGTGTCGAGTAGCTGCAGATTAGTTCCCCTTAATACAATGTTGAGCAGTGATGGTATAGATACTTTTTTATTTTCTGCCCTTTGTTAGATTCTCATAATTTTTATGGCTATTTGAGTCAGGGAATACTCACCAATGAAACAAGATGCCTGAGATGTGAGACAGTGACAGCAAGGGATGAGACATTTTTTGACTTGAGCCTTGATATTGAACAGAATAGTTCAATTACAAGCTGTTTGAAAAACTTCAGCTCCACAGAGACATTGAATGCGGAGGACAAATTTTTCTGTGACAAATGCTGTAGGTAGGTAGCCTTTACTCACTTTAATATGGCATTGTCTGTCTTGGTTTTTCTCTCTTTACTTACCTTCTTATTAGTTGTATGATGTAGCTTTGACTACATGTTACTCAGAGTAATTTAGATGAAGCAGTTGTATCAGACTATTGTTTGCTTTGGCTTCTATTTTACTCAGCTTGACACACCAAGTGATTTGCCTTTGGTTTTTGCTTGGTGATGATAGTTAACGTGATAATATGCACAGCCCATGCTGAAGCACTCAAAACTGGAATAGCCATCAACACTGAAAAGTTCTATTATTTCTGTTTGTCTATTTGCCTGTAAAATGATCATGTTAAAGTAATGTATTTATTGACGCAATAGTCTGTTGATAGCAACTTTCAATCAGATTGAGAGGTTCAAGATCTTTTACAAGTCTCACCCCACTACCACTACAAAGCTTTCTTCTCTCTTCTAATTGTGAAAAACACCTTCCACTTGCTTCTTAAAGTGGATGATAGTTTTTATGTATAGGAAGATTATTGACACAATATAGTGATGGTATTCTCTGATGACTTCATTCTATTGTTGCGTGCATTCAAATTTTATGTCTGAGTGGAGCCACCACCTAGTTCTTCTTGGCTTAATCATTTACTGTATTGACCAATACTTGGACATTTTACACCGTATGGGCTTCTGTTAATCTGTAGGAAAAGCAAGATCAGCCAAAGGAACTAAGTGTAACAATTTACTTCTATTTAATATAGTTTATTTTCTCTTTGTATATGATTAACCGAAAGCTGACCTCATTATCGCATGCCAGTTTGCAAGAAGCACAGAAGAGGATGAAGATAAAGAAGCCACCTCACATTTTAGTCATCCATCTAAAGCGTTTCAAATATATTGAGCAGCTGGGTCGCTACAAGAAGCTATCATACCGGGTTGTCTTCCCACTTGAGCTGAAGCTGAGCAACACAGTGGAAGATGCAGATTCTGAGTATTCCCTGTTTGCAGTAGTTGTCCATGTTGGAAGTGGGCCCAACCACGGCCACTATGTCTGCCTTGTGAAAAGCCATAACCATTGGTTATTTTTTGACGACGAAAATGTTGAGATGATTGATGAGTCTTTTGTGCAGACATTCTTTGGGTCAGCACAGGAATATTCAAGTAATACGGATCATGGGTACATTTTATTCTATGAGAGCCTGGGCACCAGTAACAAGAGCTGAGAAAAGAAGAGAGGCTTTGCCATTTACTTGGTTAGATATTTTAATTACTTGAACTCATTTTTCTTCTGTTTCTTATGTTTTTTTTTTTTTCCCCTTCTTTCTTCTTTTTCCCTTTCTCAACCTATGAGAATGAGATGGCAAATGTCAATGAGATATTATGGGTTGTGAAAAATGTATACTTAGGGTGCTTGCCATGTACAGTGGAAGTTGGAAGCACACTCCTTTTGGTTTTTCACAATAAGAAGAAAAAAGAGCAGTGTATATCGATGTTGTGAGAGAATTTCACAGAGAAAGAATGTATTCTTCATGATTGAGAGAATGTTTAGTAAACATCAGAAATACAATGCATATTGAACTGCTCATGACGGTTCTTGAACAGTGAACTTCATTTTGCAATTTCTAAAGTTTAAATTGTTGCTGGCAATTATTAGTAGTAATATTTGGTCATGACAATAACTATCTTCCCCCTCCCCCAAAAAAAAAAAAGAACAATATATATATGGTTTTTTGTATTTTGGTTATCTTTCTATATACAGTTGATTCCTTCCAAGCTCTCTCGTTTCCCAATTCTTGGTAAGCGCGGGTAGTGGCATTCCCATTTAAAAACGTGCGGCTTACCAGAGCAAGTTCTACAGAAGTTGCACTCCTGCTAATGTTTTGCCATCAGGAATAGTAAATAGGGTTTTAGGATTTTGTTTCTTACTGTAATTGTAATTGACTAATTGACGGATCGGGATCCTCGATGCTACTTGCCTTCTAGAGCATGGGCTCGGGCAAGCAGGTCCCATCGAGGGTCGGTTATTGTGTGTGTACTATAATGGCAACATTCATTATTTATTTATTTATAACATGAACCATATTTGTCTTTTAAGGTTTGTTAAGAAGAAAACCCAATGTGAAAGAAGTTTAAAGCATGCAGTCGAATACATGCTTTATGGGAATGGGAATGGTAATGGCTATCTGTAGGATCTGACAATTTAGATGGAGATTCAAGCTTTTTGAAACAGGTAATTGGGAGGCTATAACCGGCAGTTTTGAAATGTTTCTCATTTGGTATCATTTTCCAAAGATAAACTGGTTCGCCTGTACTATGTTTCTTGTACAACTACTTTGACACAAAAGGAAATTGATTGCTCTTAGTCTTCGGCTCATCACGCAAAATATCTAAGAAAATTGTAATAGGGGTTTGTTAAGATCTTGATCATTTTAATCAATTTATGGCCCATTTGGTTCGCGAAATGGACCACTGAAATGGAATGAATGGTTATTCATATGGAATAGTCATTATTTTGTTTGATAAGAGTCTATTCCTAAGAATAGTGATTGGGGTGGAAATCACTATTCTTTTACACAAGGGAATAGTCATTCATCTAAAAAAAATGAGAAGAATAATTATTCCTAGGGCAAGGACAAGATTTTCTAAAAAAAACTTACTTTTTTTTTTTTTTAACAAAGTTTTTCTCGAAACTGGGTTGAAAGTATTTCCTTCAATTTAGTCTATAAAAGTGACATGTATCCCTGAACATGTGAGATGAACATGTTTTTTTAATAGTAAAAACAAAGTTGAAATAAATTTCATTAAAAACTAATGTACATCTCACATGTTTTTAAAAAAATAGGCATGTATCACTTTTATAGACTAAGTTGAAGGAAATTTCTCCAATTCAGTTCAGAGGAAAACTGTCCTTTCTTTTTCCTCTCAAACTTTAAAAAAAAAATTAAAAATTAAGAGCAAAAAATTAAAAATTAAAAAATCAATAGGTGGCTGGCCACCCACAGAAGGCCCTGGGGTGAGGCCCTCTAGGGGTGGTGCGGCCACCCCAAGGGCCATCGGAGGTGGCCAAGATTTTTCAAAAAAACCATTTTTTTCCCCTCTCAAACTTAAATGGGCTTTTTAATAATTTTAGTTAAATCCTAATTATGAAATGTGTTGCTACTAAACTAAAGAATTGAAATAATTATTCAATTCCAACATCTTCTATTCCCAGTAATACTTATTCTTTTTTCCTGATGAAATATGTGTTTTGATGCTTTTACCAAAAGCCACATAATGATAACCCTTTTTCAGATGCTTTCAGCAGCTAATTATTTTAAGGCTTCTTGAAATATCATTTTGTTATAGCAAAGCCACTGCTGTAGCCTGTAAGAATACTTGTTTATCTGTCGTGGTGCCTTCATGTTAACAGTGACAAGGGCAATAAGTCAAAGATAGCAAATCTGCTTTATAAGAATTAAGGTTAGTTAGATGACTGGTAGGGTTTTTCATTTACAGAGAATTTTAGCAAAGCCTAGCAATGCAATGACAATATTAGTCCTACAATTGATTTTCTACAAGGGAAGATAATGAACCAGAGGTTCACTTCTATGTTGCTGCAGGCATGTCCGTGTCTTCATCCAACAATGCTTCAAGATTTCTCAGGTCATCATCAAAATCACCTGTTTCTTCTGAATCGTTCACAACCCTATCATCAACCTGCAGATCAACAGGAGTCAGACACAAAGACTTCCGCATATCAACCCTATGAGATGTACTGCAGAATACTAACAAACTCCATCCTATTTAGAGATCTATTGAAGATGAGATCCCAAGTTGACAGCATTAATATGAACTAATAAAACCAAAAGATCAAGAACAGGAAGCTTTGTGAATCGTGCAGCACTGAAAGCCCCCCATGGGCTGCTAAAATGAGTTGCTCCAGAGTAATTTACACTGAAAGGAGAATAAATTATATTCCCAAAGGAACCATAAATTACCATCTGCAAAAGATACTGTTGCACGAAAGCAACAGAAAAAAGATGTAAAAGAACAAAGGATACAATTAAAAGCAAAATTACCATCTTCTATGAGTGAGTTCAGGTATCTCTTGCTGCAATGTTATATATAAATGCATAACCAAAATTCTAGCAAACAGACTGCCTCCTTGCTTGGATGAGATCATAAGTCCTAACCAAACTGCTTTAATTCCAAATAGAAGTATTGCAAAGAATGTTTTGTTGGCTCAATAAATGGTAAAAGATTATCACAAAAAGGAGGGTAAACAAAGATGTACTGTACTACTAAGGTAGATTTTATGAAGGCTTGACTCAGTGGATTGGGAGTTTATACTGCAATGTCTGTCAAGTGTATGAGCTCCTATGTAATATGTCAGATGGATTCGTGAATGTATAACTTCTCCAAGATTCTCTATTGCTTTGAATGGTACTCTTAGTGGATACTTTGAAGGGAAGAAGGGTTTAAGACAAGGGGTCCTGATTTCACCATATCTCTTTGTGATAGTAATGGAAATTCAGTCGAGGTTGATAGAAGAGGCTACAAAAAATGAAAAATATTTCAGTTTCCATCCTGTGTTCTGAAATCAAGCTTACACATGTTTTGCTGATGATCTATTGCTATTCTCGTTGGCAAAAATGTAATCAGTGCAGATCATTAAAAAAGGGAAAATGCTAGGGGTTCTCCCCGTAGGTTCTCCTGGCGTTCTCCTAATTTTACATAAAACATGATTTAAGAAAAAATAAAATTGTAGTGGTCTCCACACCGGTTTTTTTAGGCATTAGCATCAAATTTGAGGCATTAGCACCAAATTTGTGAGGCATTAGCACCAAAATTGAGGCATTAGCACCAAATTTAGGATGATCAAATCCATTTTGGGTGATACCATCCCTAAAGGGTTAACCTTCCACCCTTAGGTTTTAGTTATGAATCCAAAAACAAGTTTTAAAGCATTAAAACCTAACTATTAACTTATAAAAATTAATCGGTTGGCAAAAAAACGGTACTACAATTTTATTTTTTCTTAAATCATGTTCTATATAAGACTGGGAGAACGCCAGGAGAACACTATGGGGAGAACCCCTAGCAAACCCCTTAAAAAAGTGCTACAAGAGTTTGCTGATTAGTCAGGATTGCTCAGCAAACCAGAAAAAGTACCTTTTATAGCTCAGGAGTATCACAGTTGATGAAGGAGCAGGTGAAAGATTGTTTAAAAATGAAGGAAGAGAAATTACCAGTAAGATAATTGGGGGTTCCACTGATTTCAAAAAAGCTATCAGCTACATTTTGTTCAATGCTTATGGAAAAAACTTCAGGAAGGATAGATTCCTGGATGTCAAAAAATCTTTCATTTGTAGGAAGATTGCAAATTTTATCTTTTGTTTAATAATCATACAAGTTTATTGGTCTATTATCTTCATTTTGCCAAATAAAATTATTAGATCAATAGAACAAAATTTCAATCGATTGTTGTGGAATAGCAGTGAAGATTGTTCAGCTAAAGCAAAGTTGCTTGGGATTTGATGTGTTCCAAAAAATGAAGGAGGATTAGGGTTGAAAAGAATAGAAGAATGGAATAAAGCAGCCATTATGAAGCATATTTGGAACAGTTCGCAAAAGCAGGTTCTCTTTGGGTAGCATGGGTTAAGGTGAACTTACTTAAAGGGAGATGTTTTTGGCAACTAAAAATACTACATAATTGAACATGGAGCTGGAAAAGGATACTTAAGGTAAGGGATATGGCAAAGAAGTTCGTCAAATTCTCGGTGGGAGATGGAAAAAACGTTCATTTATGGCTGGATTGGTGGCACCCTAATGATGTCCTTTATGAACAATATGGATATAGCAAAGAAGTTCATCAAATTCTCGGTGGGAGATGGAAAAAACATTCATTTATGACTGGATTGGTGGCACCCTGATGATGTCCTTTATGAACAATATGGATATAAGGTAGTATATGATGCTCGAAGTCAGATGGAAGCAAAATTATCAAGTGTAATAAAGGGAAAGAAGTGGGAGTGGCAGCTAGCCAAATCAGAAGATTTAGTTAGTATACAAAGGAAGTTGCCAATGGTGAAAATAGGAGAAAGTGATAAGCCTATATGGGTGATTTTGAAAAGAAAAGGAAAACAAAAAAAAAAAAGTTGTTATACCAATGTAAAAACGTGGGATGCAATTAGATCTAAGAAGCCAAAAGTATATTGGTAGAAACTGATTTGGTTTCCACTTGCAATTCCTAAACAAGCATTTGTATTGTGGCTGGATTGGGGCCATAAAGGAGAGGTCAAATGTGTGTTCTGCAGAAGCATTATTGAATGCAGAGATCATTTATTCTTAGAATGTGGATTCAGTAAAAGAATTTGGGGAGAAACAACGAAGAAATGTTTAGTACTTGATCCTCCTATAGAATGGGAGGAAATTATGAGTCAAGGAATAAGAAAATGGTGGAACAAAAGCTTAAGAGCTAATGCTTAAGCTGGTTTGGAGTGCAGCACGTGTAAACAAGCCGCGGGTAGTACTTGTTCAAGCTAGGCTCATTGCATTTTTTGTTGAGCTCGGGATTATTTAAATTTTGTATTTAAGTTATAAAAAATAAATAAATAAATAAATAATAAAAAAAGTATAAACAAATTTTATTGTTTTTTTGTTTAAACCGACATCCATTAAAACAGAAACAGGTTACAAGACAGATATAACGCTAATAAAAGCTTAGACATAAAGCTAAAAACAAGCTTAGACAGATTAACCAAATCCAGACAGACCACTAGCACCTCTACGCAGGTGAAAGTGGATAAGTTCTGCAAATGCAGTTAGAGAAACCCCTTGCCGTGGCGCAATCTGATGGATACTACCATCGGGAGTACGAATACCCCTATCAAACATCTAAACAGGCTTCCTAAGAAGCAATAGAGGTTTAGATGAAATGTAACAATGGAAAAAAGGTTCCTTTCACAGACAATGAGTCTGAAGCCAACCAGTTAGGATTAACAAAAACCCAATCCAGACAGACCACTAGCACCTCAAAGAACTGGAAAGAAACCAAAAAGAACAACAACAAAAAAAAAGTTTCCATTCAATGATACGATTAAGTAATAATAAGTTTCCATTCAATCATATAATTAACAATTCAAATTGTTAATTCAACTAGCATTAGATACTTAATGGTTAGATCATTTAAGATATGACTATATGATTAACTTTTATCATTAAATTACATTTAATATAAGTTATTTTTATTAATTAATATATATACATATATTTATGAATTAATATGTAAATATATAAATATATGAGTCGCGCTAATAAGCGAGCCAAGCCCTTATACGAGTATGTTCACAAACTTTAAACGAGCGAGCCGAGTTGTATACAGGTATGTATCGTTTAATAATCAAGTATAGTTTCATGTCCACGAACGGCTCATTTAATAATCGAGTCACGCAAGAGCCAAGCTTTATTGAGCTGAGCTCGGGTTACAGCCCTATGCAGCAGTATACAACATTTGGAGGCAGAGAAATGATTCACGGCATGAGAATCAACCTAGAGTAGAGGAGAAAGTGATTCAAATGTTGTATAGGAAGTCAGAAATAGAATCATGGGGAAGGGGAAATTTAAAAATAATGATGAGACTGTAGAGATTTGTAGCAATTGGGGTATAACTCAAAGTATACTGGATTACTAGGTAGGTAGCTTGTTTTGTTGTTAGATGCTTTGTCATAGCATTTGTTGTTCCAGCATGTTTGCTGGGGAGTGTTGTAAAACTTCGTTCCATTTTGAATAGCAAGTCATTCATCCCCAAAAAAAAAAAAAAAAAGAAGAAGAAAGCGAAATTCGGTACCTTTGTTTCCTGTATCTCAGCCACAACATTCAGCAGCCTACGATATTGATCTCTCGCCTCTGGATACTGAACCATGGACTTCACCCTAGCAAGGGCTTTTTGCAACCTCTCCTCTGTTTGCTTTCTGCCCTCTTTCAGGAAATCGTAGTCATCCTCCTTCGAAGATGTATCTTCCATTCTACGGCTCTCGGTAAGTGCTTCTGATTTAAATCCACGCAAACCACTTCCTTTTCGTCTCCAACGCAAAATAACTTTCTCCAAAATTCCAACTGACCAGGTTATCTTTCTATAGTTCTTCCTGACCTGGTGGCCTCTTACATGGGCCTTTTGTTATGAAAGCTAATAGTTAGTATTGCACTTGATTTCTCAATTTAGGGGAAAACCATGAACAACAAATACAAGGAAGAATAGACACCAAAAGTAAAGCCGGAGCCATAAAACCAAGCATAGAAAAGCAACAATAGCAATGCACCTGAATTTTCACAATTCGCTGCCGGATTATCAAAAATTCTTTTCTACCCTTCCAACTGCGGAACTTATTTTGTATCCGAATTGCAGCAGCATGCACAGGCAGATCATGTTGTACTGATTTGTGTGTCTTAACAGCAAGAAAAGAAAGAGCTTGTTCTTCTTCTGACATGCCAAATGCATCATCACCATACTCTTTTAACTGCTTTTTTTGGAAGGACTGCATCCTGTAGACTTGATGAATACGTGCAGCAGCTTGAGTGGCATTACAGACAGCAGCTAGCGAATCTTTCAGTGATAATCCATCTGGTAAATCCCCATCGCTGATTGGAGTTGCGCTTCGTTCTGAAACTGTTTGTACTGCTTTTGCTCCAGGGATCTCTGCAGCATCACCATCCTTGGTGTCCAACTTAAGAGATGAAAGGTGGGCACTCAGAGCAGATTCTGCAAGATAACCAGCGATTCCTTTATGTCCATTAGAAGAAGCTAGGTCAGCAGGTGTTCTGCCTGAAGGATACTTGGGACATGGATCAGTTACTACACCAGGAGCTGCACCGAGCGAGACAAGGGAAGCAACCGTGCGCTCTCTGGTAAAGCAAGTTCAAACAAGAAGTTAACTTGGAAGGAGAAGAAAAGAAAAAGTTCATAATGAGTATTAGCATTTGCGAAAAATTCAAAAGGGCTACCACTTGCTGTTCAGGTTTATCCCTGCCTAGTAAGGTATATATACTTCAACTTAAATTATGTCTATCAAATTCAATTTCCCTCTCTATGTACAGAGAAGACTTTCATAGCATAGGTAGTTTTCTTGTTATATCTTCACATACGATACGAGATCTTTTCCCCTTTTCTCTCATATGAGATTCAGCCTAGAATGTCATGTCCTGTACAGAGGAAGGTGGAGGCAGAAGGAATAGACGGATGTACACAAAGGCAAAGATTACCACAAAGAAACAAGCAAGAAACTTTAAGTGCTCACCTGCCACAAAATGCCGCCCAATGAAGTGCAGTCCATCCATTCACATCACGGAAATTGACACTTACACCTGCAAGTTTTGTGGGTTCTAGGGCCCAATCATAGCCAAGGGCAGCTGCAAAATGTAGCACACCTTGGCCACCCTTATCCAATACAGAAGGACCTTTTCCACCTTCTGCTGCTTTCTGCAGGAGCCATATATACAACTTCTCCTTCAGTAGCTTTTCAAGCATCTTCTCCTGTACTCTTTCAGGAGAATCAAGCTCTAACATTTGATGCCATTCATCACCGTCCTCTTTTAGCAATGAACTGATTTTATTGCTTAATTGGGATTCCTCACTCAGACTGATGTAATCAGAATTTGGAGGGCAGACAGAGCTCAGACACAATAGTTTTACAAATCGCATTTGAAGAATTTCATTTCCACTGTCACTATAATTATCTATAATATCCGCATCTTCAACAGGTTTAAATCGGTATTCAAATTCTCGAACTTCACTACATGCTAACCTATTGGAACGTGTCACATAAAAAGGAACCCTTGCAGCCTTATGAATGGGAGTATGACATCGTAAAACACCATCAGCGATAACCTCAGCAGGAACTTCCACTTCCCCAAACATACATGACCACTCACAATTTTCAGCTTCTTGTTGATTCTTCAAGAACGTTCCCATAATCAGGACCTGTAGAAGTGTGGGATAAAAGAGAAAAATTAAATATCACCAGACCAGAATTGATAAATAAGACAGGATTTGTATATTAACGTTTAGCAGACAGATGACACATTTGAAAGCTTAGCTGATATAACTGCAGCCCAGAAGGAAGATCAAATCCAAGGTACCTTAATTTCAGAGCCTTCATATGCCCAATTTGGTGAGAAATCAATAATGCTGAAAAGCTGGTCCTGGGATAGAGAGGGACCAAGAGTATAATTATCCAAGTGCACCTGAGGAGAAATACTAGATTCATCAACCCTACTTTCACCTTCAACACTATCCCAATAGGCCCCAGAACTGGACTGCATATGTGACTCATTTACATCTCCAAGTTCCTTACTCATCCATCTGTTGAAACTGTCAAGCTTCTTCAGACCTTCTTCTGCTAGAGAGCCATCTAACAGAGGTTTTTTTGTAAAAGAGTTGTTGGTTTTTCCCTCTAAAGTCACCTTGCTCTCTTGACCTGAATCCAGATAATAACCATGTTCTGCATTTGGAAGCTGTCCTTGAAGGTTATCTTGCAGAGGAAAGTTTTCTTGCTTATCAGTAAGTGCTAAACACGGCTCCAGACAATTGAGTACATTGACCTGATTAGCATCTTGTTCATGAAGCCTAGAAACGACACCATACACTGATTCCATATGCACATCCTGATCCAAGGGCCACTTGCCTTCAGAAGTCTGTTTGTAAGGCAAAGTAAAGCCTTGACACAATTAATAGGAGTCGACAAGAAAACAGCAGCAAATGGCCCTACAACTCTTAAACCAGCATATAAAGAATTATGTACTCTGTTAGTTAAAATGCAACTACCGCACATACAACAACAAATTCAGGAATTTAGGTTACATGTGAGAACTTTCACATCTGCAACCACAACATCATTGTTAACTAATAGCAGCTACACTATGATAATGCAACTTTATGTCTCATGGTAAGATGGCATCATTTTTTTTTTTTTTTGGGAGAGGAGGGGGTGTGGCTAAGTGCGGTCCTCATCACCACAATTTGCAACCAGAAGATGGGAAATTTTCTCTTGAGTTAGCTCATTGTCTCCATACAATATTTATCAATAAACAAATCAGAATTACTTGCATCCACAGCATATTTGTTGTTGTCAATTGGAAGTAACTATAGTACTTGGAAACAAGAATTTAGAAGTTGAAAATTTATTTGGCGAAAATCATGAAATACTGAGCATTAACACAAAATGCCATCCTTTATATCTCTATTTGAAACTCCGCAGTTCAGCTTGTAACATAAAAGCAACGATTTTCCAAATTTACTGTAACCCTCAAAACCAATCACCATGAAATGTTTATGATTCCAAAAGTGCTTTAGCAAAATATTCACATTTGATGCCAAAGATATATTCTATAAATTGTAAATAACTTTGTACCTTCCACTCTTCTTGGGTCTGTTGGCGACCCCCAAACTCCTTCCTTTCACCAAAGTTGCTGGTGAAAAGCTGCCCCAGTTTCTGGTTTTCACGTTTTCCAAGGACTCCAATGGTATCAAGTTGTCTTTCCAGAAATGATGGCTGAAGAGGCACAGTTTGACCGCCAGAAGTCCCATTTTCGAAGACATCCTCCCAAGATGCAAAATCGAGGTCTTTTAATCCAGCATTATTACTCTCTTTTGCTTTATCTGCTTGAGTGAGTGAAACAAAATCAACCCCAAAAATGGCTAAAGATTTTCCTTGATAATCATCTGTTAATAGTTTAGAGTATTACAATGAAGTTGGTATGCCGCGTCAGATAGCAATTAGTAATATCAAAATTCACTGATATGATCGATGATTAAAATAGATAGAATAAAACAAAGTAAACAACTTACTTGAAACTGATGCAGGAAACTGAGGATCAGTGAGTCCAGTATTAGTCTTCTCCACCATGGACCGTTGTGATTCCAGGAAGGAATGGAATCCAAATCTTGCTTGGTGATTATATGCTGCATATATCATGTTAAGTTGCACGAATATAATTAAAGAAAATTTAGAATGGGCAGACAATGAACACTCAAGACATACACCATCCTCAAATCCATATAAAATCGTCTCTATGAAGTAACATCAGAAGTTTATAATCAATCATAAACTGAGGCATGTATAACAATCTACCTGATTCAGCGTCTTCATATTCTGATGCCTGAGTACTGTTAAGGCTTGTTGTATCTGTAGTTTGTGAAGGCACTTGGGAATTATTTGGATGAAAACTACAAGACGCAGAGCTATCAATCTCAGAATTCGGTAATAAATCTTCAGTTTCCTGGGAATAGGGAATAGCTTCTTCAGTCTCTCTAATGCGGTTCAAATTTGTCCTATTGCCCTGATCAAATTGGAAATTATAGAAAAGAATCAAAACCGAAAGTACAGAGACTGATAGACAAATAAAAATCTAATACAGCATAGAAATAATCAAGAGACTAAAATCAGCTTGAGAATGGAAAAATTTATGAGCATCAGGGCTGAACTTCAGAAAAACGAGCACAAAACACCAATAATAGAAAATATGACAAAAACTACATCAGCATCCAATATCACAACATTCAAACAATGAACCTAAGAATGGAATGCATGACTTAAGCATCAAGTTCAGTACTAACTCCATCTATTGTAACTTGGTTGTGAGAAGTACTTCTACAATTGCAAATCTTAAATTCAAGTCCTTGGTCTTGACCACGACAAAGACCAGGTCCAATATTTCAAAAATTACTTTGTATTACTTAAGAACCTCATATCATTGAAAAGCTAGGGCTTGACAAGAGTCACTAGTAGTGAAAGTTCGAATACGACCATAAACACAGAAATACCACAATGACCACCACAAATCAAAGCAGCTATGTAATGGAAAATAGAATATATTTCTATTAGAACAATCTTTTAAATACTTTGAAAATAATTAAGTTAATAATGCCAAGAAGAAACCACTATTCTTACGGTTTATCCATCTATGACTAATTGTGCAAACAACATTAGAGTTTAAAGGGATAAAGTGTTACCTTTACTTCCCGATAGTGGACAAGAACTATGTGTGAGAGATCCCTACAGTAGTGGTGAATTAGGTAAGCAACAAAAGAAAAACCCCAAACCACAAGAATAGAAACTGTAAGAAACAAAATTGAAAATTATTTCAGCAAGTCTTATGGCGTTTTGAACCAATAAGAATAACAACTGCATAAGGTTGATAACTAGAACTGAAGATATTGTTATCATCACATACCCTTAAGTTGAAGGAGCACTAATATAAATCATGTTGGGGGGAAAAAGAAAAAACTAGAGCAAACTAAAAAGAAATAGTAACATGGAGAGGCACGGTAGAGTATCTTCTCTGGAGGCAGCAATAGATGAGGGGAAAGCCAAAAGGAAAAACAGAAAACAAAAATAAAAATCATCAACGGTCTTTTTCCTTTTCTTGATTAAGTGAAATATTTTCAACTGTATAAGCTCAATATATATTGTAAGATTTCTCTTGAGTTTAATTATTTTTTCTTTTTTCAAGAATTGGGAACAGAGCTGTCCTTTTTTTTTTCCTTTTTTTGAGAGCAAAGAGGATTTCTAGCGTGGAGAGCTTGCTGTTTTTACATTTCTCCCATTTCAGCTTCCAGAGTTTTAATTTTCCCTTGAATGTAAAGAAGAATCCAACTTGCTACTTGAAAAATGACTTCCGGTGAACTAGAAGGTGTGTAAGGGAGAGCTATGGTCCTAGGGTGTCTACCAGAAATTTATGGTTGACTTTGGTAGTATTTGGATAACTTCAATTATTCAAGGAATTTACACAAATTTCCCTGATTCCCAGACTTATTTTATTAGTGTTTATATGTGTTAGAGTGATTTGGCGGCTAGTATACAGGAAAGAATCCACCTTGATTCCTACTCTCTCATTTTTTTCCCTTTTTCCAACTCAAATCATATCAAACATGAAAATAGGGGGAAAAAATAAAACTTTACCATTTTTTTTTGGATAAGTAATGATGTTTATACCAAAAAACCCAAAGGGCACAATAATTACAAAGTAATAGAGTGCCAAATCAAACCCCTAACAGCGCAAAGCGCCTCTAAATATACAAGATGTATACAAAGGGACCCAAAAAACAGACCCAAGAACCCGAATGGACAAACCCCCCCCAAAACAACCCTGACTTTCCACAACCCTAATGCACTTCAGGGGGGAAAGAGAAATTGTTATTAGACCCTGAGAAACCCCGCCTACGCTGACACTTTACCGGAGAGAAACAATAAAACTTTACCATAGAAGCAGGTATAGTGCATCTGCTTGTTATTTATGTGTATGTGTGCGGGGTGAGAGAGAGGCACAGCAGGGAACCATACATTTTTGTTCATTGAACAATCAATTCATCGCAAGGCCAGAAAAAGAACAAGAAAAAATGAATAAACTCAGTGGAACTCAAAAATAGTACTCATAAAAAAAATCTTTAATTACCCTTCAAATAACAGAACATAGAAGATTACTATTTCCAACATCCAATTTTTCATGACAAACAAGGATATACGCATAGAGAACATATATAGCAAATTGATAAATTCAAAACAAATCTTCAATAAAAAGCATGCAAATAACTCTTTACACACTCACTCTTCAAGCATCCAATAACTGCGTCTTTGAAAATTTTCATTTTCTTCACCATGGGCATAGTAGCAGTGCAACACATCAATGCTTCCAGCCTGAAAGGAAGTATAATTTTCCTTACACAGTTAATCAGAAAGCAGAAAGAATCTTTTAACATATATCACTCCCTAAATGAGAATGGAACAAAAAACCATATGATTCAGTGAACAGCATACAGCAGATTGATTTAAATGTCTTTAATCAATCATCATGCCCGATGCCTACCTTGAGCCTCTCATGAGCTTCCTTCACTGTCTTTCCATCCTTTTTCTTCCTCCAGTTATGGCCATCTTTTCTGAAGTATCTCAGCACCTTCCTATCAAAAAGAAAAAGTGAACCACCTGAAAAAATTTGAAATACATGTCAGGTGAAGATATGTTTAGAAGTATATACTTTTGAAAAATTAAGAGAAAAAAAAAGTTCAAGGAGTGTCTCATTTTCAGAGTATATGATGCTTTAAAATGTGCCTACAACTACAAGAAATTTTCTTATTTATGAGCTAACATAAAGGACATGCTCTTCTGGCTCTCTAAAACATCAGTTACAGATGACAGAGGAAACTAAGTTCATCCAAAGAAGAACAAATTGTATGGATAAGTAAGAAGTTAAATGTTTCTAGATTCAACAATAGGGCATTCTTAACAAGCCATGAGAACTTAAAGGTGAAACAAATCAATAATGTAGTGCAATGCTTTGAAAGCTGAACAGGCAAAGGGAGAAACAAAGTCCAGAGGATTGAATGAGAACTTATAAATTGATACCATATGCATCAGATTTAAAAAATAATTTTCTGCTTTTAGTTGTTCAGTGATAGGTGCCACCTAGCTTAGGAGTTAAAACCCACGGTAACATACTACATATTACTGATTAATGACTTTCTTGTTCTCTTTTCTTCTTCTACTTAGGCATTCTCTTGTATACTTCCTATTTACTAGGGTTACGCAACTCTGCACCTTTTGATATATGCTTGATATATACTTCTTACTTATCAAAAACATACTTCAGGCCTGGGTCGGTAACCAGCATTCATCATATTGGGTATTTAGAAGACTATGGGTTATACATATAATAAAAGGTGCGAATATAATGCAGACTTGCAACGAAATTCTCAATTTTTTATGTTATAGGCAATGGGAGGAATTTGGATATGGTAAGTAGCAAAAGAATGAGAAAATAGGCATCATATATAAGAAGTCTTCAACATATTGGTCCAGATAGCTAGTAACAATTTGGTAATAAAAAAAAGTCTTTTGAATCTTTTTCCGTCATCGATAAGGAGGAGGAGCCTTTAATTGATGTTTCTGCTCATTAGGTTAAGGGGAAGAGGGAGCTCAAAAATTTGGAATGCTCCATAAATTTTGAGGCTAGAGGTCAGAGGTCTTCTCAGGCGAAGTGCCAACGCCAGGGGGTTTTCTTGGGTCTAAAGATGTATTTTCCTTTCCTCCTGAGGTGCAGTAGGGGCATTGGGCTTTTAGGGCTGGTGCTGGGCTTTTGTTGGGCCTTATGCATACTTTCTTGTGTACTTAAAGGCGTTTTACGCTTTTTTTGATATATACAACATTACTTATAAATAAATAATAATAATAATAAAACAATTTAGTAATAAAAGCTATACTATACATGATACCCACGAATATGATACCAAACAACTGATTACGCTGATTAGCCTCACAAGTGTTGATGAGTTATCATCAATTAAACCAGTTTCAAAAGAAACTTGATCTCAGTTTTTTTTTTTTTTTTTTTCAATAAGTGAATCTTGATCTCAACTATAACAGGGAGGGGGCTTTATAAAAATAAAAAAGTCCTAAACTCCCAAAATCATGAAAAGGAAGTTAAAGGTTATGTAAAATCTCTCTCTAGGAATCTCCTCCCCCCCTACAAAAAACAAAACAAAACAAAAAGTTTGTCTAGAAAACTGAATCGATAATATCATTGAGATAGTTGCTGTTATCTGGTAGAAGTAACTTCTAACAAGTATTGTGCATGATATCTAACAAAAACAATGCAGGAAGGAATCATACTTGCTGGCATATTTGCAGGTTGTGGGGCAATACGAAACTTCTTATAATTTCGAAGAATTTCACAAATTTCAGCTGGGCGTAGCCATCGATGCTGTGCTTCTATGAGTATTTGCTCAATATCTGCATTGCACCAAATCACATTCACAGAAAATCTGTATGATTAATATGATCTTTGGAAACCATCACAAGTACGGCCGACTTCAAACTAACAAATATAGAATATTTATGCAAATTCGTATACACCAAATGCCATGTTGGCTTGTCCATGCAAAAAGCAGGCATTTTAAGAGAGCAAGTGACTGAAAATGGGTTTTGAATCTAAGCTTGGTTATGGGCATGCACCAATGCATTATATCCACGAATACCATTAAAAAATCATTTGAGTAGATAAATGTTCCATCTTCTCCTCCAAATTTAACCTTTGGGCCACAAAGGAGAGCCCGTTAATCATGATACACGTTTCTGATCAAAACGCTGTCATTAGCACAGTTGCTACTTAGTGTCTTCTACAACCCAAGAAGGGCTAAAAAGTGTAGGATTATCTCTAGTCTAAACTCATATAGCACGATTTTAAGCGTTGCCCTAGCATCGATGAATAGTGCTCCATTGTTACCATATCTGGAAAGTGAACACATTCACAGATACAACCCCCAAAAATTTCAACTCAATCAAAACCAAGCACATAATAAGTATTACCTATAAATAGATAACAATAGAAATTCACCAAGAGCTACTAATTCATCAAAATAAATACCAAATCCAAAGTTCCCCAAACACAAAATATTACAAACATTTCCAACTGAATATCATAAAATCATGCAAGAGCCGTGAAAATTATACATAATATATGATCTAAAAGGGGAAAATTTTAGAAACACTTAAACACCCACGATTCCACTTTAATCAAAATACGAGAAAAACCCAAAAATTCTTCAACAAAAACCTCACCTAGTTGGTCACCAAGACCGTAGCGCCTGCTCTCCGCCATGAACTCGTTCTGGGTTACTCACTCCAACTCAGTTACTCGAACCCAGTCACCACAAACACTAGTAGAATTGACAGATGGTTCTTTGATCTAGAAATTGGTGGCCTAGAAAAAAGCACCTTTGAAAATAGAGGAATTTGTGGTCAAGAATGAGGGTAGATTGCCACGAAAAACACGAACACAAAAAAAAAAAAAAAAAAAAAGGATTCTGTCAGAGTCAATGATTACATAAGAGAAGTGAGAGATTTTAGAGGGTATGAGGAGGAACCTAGGGAAGGAAACAGAGATGGCGGCCGAAGTGTAATTGAGACTGAGGATTCACTCGTGCCATCACTAGAGTTCATGAAAAATATAGTAGGAAGAGACAAGACTTTCCGGTCGGTTTGACGTAAAGGCCGTGAATTGCCGGGTAACATGAACAAAAAAAATCTCGTCCCACGTCATTTTTACCTCAGCAATTGTTTAATTAAGAAATATTGAAAAATAATTTAAAAATAGAAATTCAGACAATAATTTTATTATTTTTTTTTGTAATAATGATTAATGTTATTTCAACTAATTTGAGCAAATAAATTATCTTTATAAATATTTTTTTTTTAGAAATTTTTATAAAAAGTATTGATTTAAGTAATGTTACATTTCATACCTATATATCATAGAGAATATATATTCATGTACATATTTTAAGTTATTTACACTTTTTTAAAAATAATTAACATTATAAGTCGCTTAAAACATTTTATGTTAATTAGTGTGATATAAGTGTAATAGATTACCCTAAAAATTATTATTATCTTTTAGTGTATTTTTTTTATAATAGGAAGAATCTTATATATAATATCAATCCAAATAATATAATTCATAATTATTAAAAAATTTATGCATGTAATGCTTAAAACATTTCATGTTAATTAGTGTGACATAAGTGTAATAGATTACTTTAAAAATTATTATTATCTTTTAGTGTTTTTTTTTATAATAGGAAGAATCTTATATATAATATCAATCCAAATAATATAATTCATAATTATTAAAAATTTAATGCACGTAATGCTTCTCATTTTCGAGGAGCCAAAATATGAATGAACTGCTAAACTTAATTTTTAGGCTCAAATACATATATTATATTAATTTTTTTAAAATGATTAACTTATCTCGTGGAAGATTTCTTCAGCCAAGCGGGAAATCAGCACTCTATTCCACAACACTTGGGAGAAATTTTTTTTTTTTTTTTCTTAGCAAAATAATAATAATAATAACAACATTAACAAATAATACTGACAAAATACCCAAAATTATTTCACTTTTAAATACTTACAAAATTATACACTTTTTCAATTAAAAAAAAAAGTATCTTGGTTGATGTTTCATGTCTTTTTGGGGATTGGGGAAGAGTCCACATGGCCCACATACATCCGGCCTTTTTTTTTTTTTTTTGACATGTTCACACAAGAAGGGGAATGGAGGATTCGAACTAATGATCACCGCTTTATTAAGCGTGGTCTTAACCAATTGAGCTACCTCTTAGAAACCACATCCGGCTTAGTATGCACGACATATGGATCTTTATGGGTTTTGTTTATGTCATATATTACAGTTTTTATTGGCCGTTTCAATTTTATTGATATAACGGATCATTTATTTTACTCATGTTTTATTGTTTTTCAAAAGACTCTGTCGCCTTTATTTTTTACTTTCTTGTAAGTCTTTTTTCCTTTTCCCCGCATCAAATAAAAATAAAAACATAGATCTCCACCACCCGGTACGAATTGGTGCCCAAATAATATAATGGTTATTTGGTATTATAGTTATGACATTTAATATAATGGTTTCTCACCAAACAAAAAAAGGGGGGGGGGGACTTATATTTTTGTAATTACATCGAGAATCTCTTGTTAATATTGTTAGTTAACAAGAGTATTAATTCGATGTGATTATATTCAGTGTAGGTCATGCCTTTTAATTAAGTGTCTTGATAATCCTTTTCACTAATTATAATAAAAGTAGAACATGCCTCTTACCGAGCTTGATACTTAAGCACACCTACTGTTAAATAAAAAAATCTCGTTACAGCCGAATTAGGCTAATCCTCACCTACAAAACAGGGAGAAGGTTGTCGCCTGTAATAAGCTTCCGGCCATGAGACCAAAGACACTCTGAACGTCCAAATCAATGTCTTGGCACGGGGGAGAAGTACGAGACAGAAAGAGAGGGATCCATGAAGAGAAAATCTCGTGTGTACGAGAGAGCATACCACATAAGAAAATGCGACCTTATATTGGTCTCTTTGGGCCCTCTTGGACTCTTGTGACTATGGGCCTCATATCAGGCCCAGGCTTTAGCTTAGATTGGCCTTGTTTTGGGCTATCTTGAGTTATATAGAATTATCGTAGCAATAGTAAAAGTCCATTTGGAATTGTAATTGAGATATAGAACTTTTAAGTGAAAACTTCTTTTTCTTTTTTTTTCTTTTTTTTTTTTTTGCAAAAACTTCATTTTTAAGTTTTTATCAAAAAATATGTTTTTGCCACTTTTAGGGTAAAAATGTCAAAAAAATATTTTTAAATTTTTTTATCGAACATGTTGACTTTTGTTTTGCACGAATTTTTAAGTACTAAAAGTATTGTTTTAAGCTATCTAACGCAATCACAAACAAGCCTTAAATGTTTTACGTTTTATGTGAGTGGGTTGTAACTTCGGTCCGCACTAGACTTATTATGAATATATCTTTTACAACAAGTGATTTGATCAACTAAACTGACAATAAACATGCATAATCTGAACTCTTCATTTTTGGTATATAAAGTATATACAAAGTATTCCCTTGGGTTAATGGGACCAGAATCCTCTCCAATACAACTGGGGAGGAACTGGCTAGCTAGTTAATACATGAGGGTAAAATTGCAATTTCATTTTGTATTTGGACCATTTTACCCTCTCCATTTATTTATTTATCAGCCGGAGATGATCATAGTTCAAGTTAATATTATGTGCAATTGACTCCATGGTCTTCAGTATTCTCAATCAAAATAAAATTCAAATGTCATGAGTATCATTAACGATGTATTTTGTTTTGAGTAATTGTTTAACGTAATAATGCTATATATCATATTTTTATTTTACAATTATCTTATAATGCTGAAATGACAATTTCAACTTATCCTTTTATTTTATTTTATTTTTGAATTTTTTAGCAAGTACCGATCAATGATTGATTATAATTGACATGTCAACATTATATGATAGTTGTGAGAATAAAAAAGTTGTTTATAGCATTGAGTTGGGTGTCAATCGCCCGCTAACCGCTATAACCGCCTAGTGGTTATTGGTTATTGGGTTTACTAACCGTAAACGCTAACTACCTTGTTATATAATATATTTTTATAATTATAATTATACTAATATTTATACATATAACATAATCAGTTGATTATTAAATCACAAATTTTTTTTTAAGATAATTAAATCACAATTTGAGTATTAATATATTATCACTATAATTTATATGATTATATCACATGATTAATTGATCATTAAATCATTTAATTATATAATAACAAATTATACATATATAATATGACATAACTCATAAGTCATAAATATGTAAGTTCATACTAATACAACAATTAAGTATCTAGAGACTTAGTTCCAATATATGTTATAAACTTATAAGTCCATATATGTTATTATGTTATAAATTATAATTATAATTATACATGTATGCAATTATGCATATTGAATAATATAAATGTATAAGTCTATATATGTTATCATATGATTCAATAACAATTCAAATGCTTATTAAAGTTAATTATATTATTAAGGAAAATGCTAGGGGTTCTCCCCGTAGGTTCTCCTGGCGTTCTCCTAGTCTTACGTAAAACATGATTTAAGAAAAAATAAAATTGTAGTGGCCTTCACCATCGGTTTTTTTAGGCATTAGCACCAAATTTGAGGCATTAGCACCAAATTTGTGAGGCATTAGCACCAAATTTGAGGTATTAGCATCAAATTTAGGATGATCAAATCCATTTTTGGTGATATCATCCCTAAAGGGTTAACCTTCCACCCACATGTTTTAATTTTGAATCCAAAAACAAGTTTTAAAGCATTAGAACCTAACTATTAACTCATCAAAATTAATCTGTTAGCAAAAAAACAGTACTACAATTTTATTTTTTCTTAAATCATGTTCTACGTAAGATTAGGAGAACGCCAAGATAACACTACGGGGAGAACCCCTAGCAAACCCATATTATTAATCTACAATGATAATGTGATTCGTATAATATCAAATTAAGTAATTGACATTGAATTAAACAATATGTTACTTATAACTACTATTAAAGTATTAATGTATTATCATTTTAATTTATATGATTATATAATAACAAATTTTACATATAAAATATGGCATAAGTCATAAGTATACAAATTCATACTAATACAACAATTAACTACCTAGAGACTTAGTTCCAATGTATATTATAAACTTATAAATCTATATATGTTATAAATTATAATTATACATATATGCATATGAATAATATAAATGTATAAGTTCATATATGTTATCATATGATTCAATAACAATTCAAATACTTTATTGAGTTTAATCATATTATTAATGTACAAAGATAATGCTATTCGTATAATATCAAATTAAGTAATTGACATTGGATTCAACAATGTTACCTATAACCACAATTAAAGTATTAATATATTTATTTTAACAATGTTTTGACCATTTTTTAACCATTTTTTGAAAAAAATTTTTAAAAAAATGTTCACGGGATTTGCTAGAGGACCAACTGAGAGTATGTTATGTACAAGGATTGTTAAAGTTTTAATGTTTTAGAGCATTACCAATTGAAGAGCCAAATGACACTTTTATATAAAATGGCTCCTTAAATTTGTAAAATACCCCTGCATTGGATAAGCAAAAAAAAAAGGTAGAATAGATACTTTATTGAATGAACTAAAAAAAAAAAAGATACATGTAGCGGTACTATTTAAATAACTATTTCATTTTTTTATGGGGAAACTTTGGAGAACCCCCCTGAACTTCCACCATTTTTTAAATACCCTCCTCAAACTTTAGAAACTCTCAATTTACCCCCCTGAACTTTCAATTGTTTTCAATTTGGACCCCTCCGTACATTTTAGGGTTTAACATTTTTAAAAAAGACCAAAATACCCATAATTTTTATTTTTTAAAAAAATTAAAAAACATTATGGAAGTTGAAATTTTATACAAAAGTCACCGTTTAAAATTCCAACTTCCAAAACGTTTTTTTTTTTTAATTTTTTTAAAAAATGAAAAGCAAGGGTATTTTGGTTTTTTTTTTTTAAAAAAAAAAATTTAAACCCTAAAATGTATAGAGGGGTCCAAATTGAGAGCAATTGAAAAGTTCAAGGGGGTAAATTGAGAGTTTTTAAAGTTCGATGGGGGTATTTCAAAAAGAGTGAAAGTTCAGGGGGGTTCGCTGAAATTTCTCATTTTTTTGTTGTTTCTCTCACCTATTTTCTCTTTTCCTTAAATTTTATCATACTATTTCTTTTCTACATCTCACTTTTTCCAAAATTTTCTCCTACTATTTCTCTCTCCAAATCTCTCTTTCTTTTTTTTTTTTACCCAAAAATTGAAAAATAGGATATTTAGGAAAAATACAATCCTTATAAAAAAATAAAAAATAATAATATTTAAATTATATAGATAAAAATATAATTAATCGGATGTAGGAATCGTATAAAAATTCATTAGTTAAAGTAGATAAAGTGAATTTTGAGGAGTCATTTTGCATAAAAATTTGGCTCCTCTGTTGGAAATGCTTTTATTTGTATTATTTCTTATGTAAAAGCTAACCCATAAGGATTGTGGAACTTTTTTTTTTTTACATGTTGTGTTGAAGTCTCTATTTAAATCCTTGTTAAAACTAAATGTTATTTTAGGACTTTTTACATGTTAAAACTAAATTTTAACAGGTTATGATTTATATTTAAGGAATTTTTTTTAAAGTACATGTAAATGTAAATTTGAGGTAAAATATTTTTGATTTTTCAATATGGCCTCTTTTTATAGCAATTTGGCATAAGGAGACACTAACAATGCAAAAAACAAATGAGGGTAAAAAATGCCACATGATAAAAAAAAAAAGGAAAAAAGAAANATGAGGGTAAAAAATGCCACATGATAAAAAAAAAAAAAGGAAAAAAGAAAAAGAAGCCCAATACTAAAAATTTGTTATATGTTTATCTTGAGAAAGAAAAAAAGAAGTCCAAAAGCCCAATTTTAAAAAAGCGGTTATAACAGGCGATTATATGTTTTACTAACCGCTAGGTGGTTACGGCTGCAGTTAGTGAAATTTATTAACCGCTAAGACGGTTACGGTTAGTGATTTTTGCTTCTTTTTTTGTGAGAATAATACCCCATGAAATAATAATAATAATAATAATCACAATATTATTATTATTATTTTTTGTAACATTAATCACAATATTATGTAAATGAGTATACTAGAATTATTTAGTATTCTTCAATAATATGGGTATCAATGCGGTGGGGTATTATTCCCACACAAAAAAATTGGTTGATGACTTGATACCCCCCAAAACTCGCACCGGTGGGCAACACTCCTTGTGAGAAAAGAACACCAGTACAGTATATCCAATAAAATTATAAAAAGACCAAACCAATCAATTTTACACCGATCCCATTGAAGTAAGGGGAAAAAATAGAAAAGAAAGCAGAGTTGAAGCCGCTTGCAGTTTTCCACAAGAGAACGAAAAGCAAAAGCGTAGCGAGAGAGAGAGAGAGATGTCAGTGGCCGGACCAGGGCAGCTGAACGTGGAGGAATACCCATCTTGGGGTTCACGAAGCGTCGACTGCTTCGAGAAGTTGGAGCAGATCGGCGAAGGCACTTATGGGTCAGTCCTCTCCCACACATAATTCTCTTCTTATTCGTTTATTTACTTCTACTTATCTGCTTTGGGGGAAAATCTTTTGCCTTTCTTGTTTTTCTAGTTGGGTTCGTGGCTAGAGCGAAAGTGTTTTTTTTTTTTTTCCTGTTGTTTGCAATATTTGTATTCGCTGATCTCTCTCTCTTTTTTGGTGAGGTAGTTTTAGATTTATTGGTGCTTTCGTGGTTTTTGGGTTGTGAAAAGTGTGTTTTTGTTTTTTCCTGGTTCTTCGTCTTCGGTTCTGTCGGTGTTTAATGACATATCTGGGTTTTGAATTGAGATGCTGTATGTATCAGAAACTAAATATGGGTGACGGATTTGCTGGGGTTTATCATATTGTCTGAAGCAATCCTTATTGAGAAAAAAGTTGTGGGTTTGGCTTTTTTATGAAGAAGAATTTGTTGTTGTCGTTTTTCATTTTGTTGTTGTTACTGTTTGTTTTCGCCGTTTCCTTCTTTCTATCGATTCTTGGGACAGGATAAGAGAAAGGAAAGGAAAAGAAAGATGCCTGAAATTCTACTCGTTTGCTTTTATCATTCCGTTTCTTTTCTTGTAGCCCAAGTAGCTTCCTTTTTGAATGTACTGAGGTTCTATTTGTTTCTTTCATTATGAATTTTTCATTTTCTAGTGATTCAATGAGGTTTGAACTATCGATATGATTGCCAAATGGTGCTTGTGCTATCTATCTCTCTTATATTCTCCTTCTATATTATCCTTAATGAATGTGACTAGAAGTTTTTGTCAAGACCCTTTTTTTTTGTTTGATAGGTAAGTTTTTGTCAAGACCTTTCCTTCCTTTCGTATGTTTTCAAGTATATAATGGCGATAAATACTGTATAGGCAAGGAAAACTTGTGTGGCTTTGTGTTTCCGTGTTTTACAGAATGCAAAGGTTTTATGAAGGTAAAAGTGTAGCATATATAAATCAGTTTAGATGGTGTCACGTGTTTAGCACAGCAACGACCATTCTGTCAACAATTGATTACGTTACTTTTAAGTTTGAGATTCTCTTTGGTTCTAAGCTGAAGAAGATGAATAGATTTAGAAGCAACATATTACGATCACATGTTTTTTATGAGAAGGGATTGATGTTAAGTAAGAGCATTCACACCTAGCTAAGTAAATTTACTCTCTATTTTAGCTAAAAAATCACCTTTCTCTATTTTAGCTACCCACTTTTCCAAAGCACCTATATCTGATTCAACATTTTAGGTATCCACTTTCATTATTCCATTTAAATATTATTTTTCAAGAATTTATTTAGTCTTTCTTTATTCATTCCTTTAAAAAGGAAAGCAAAAACAAGATTTGGTCAGTAAACAGTACTCACCAAATTTGGTAAGCCGGATGCTGTGTATTTTGGACCAATTTTAGCATTTTGGGTAGCCGGATTCGAGTGCTCTTTAGTAGCTGTGATGAGATACCATGAGTTGTATGTTTGTGCTCGTAAGAATTGAAGCATTTATGTAAATGTAAAATGCAGCAGGGTCTATCTTTTATGTAAGGCTATTATATAAGTTTCACTTCTTTTAAGTTTTTATATTGTCTCTACGCACTAGTGGAAGCCATTTTTTTAAGCCTTATATGGATTTTGCTGAACTATAAATTAATTCAGCTATTTAGTTTGTCTGCTGACTGATTTTTTTTTTTTTTTGGTCTGTGGCAATTTGTGTTTTTGCAGTCAAGTTTATATGGCCAGAGAAATCAGAACTGGAGAAATTGTTGCCTTGAAAAAGATACGTATGGACAATGAAAAAGAAGGGGTAATTTTTTTTTTCCCGTTTACTATGTGTTCTTATTTATGGTAGATTAACCCAACAAAGATTGAGAAAGCAGTTGTTACTAAACAACATATGGTTGCGTGCACACTGATGCATATAAATTTACTCTTCTTTCAAATAATTTGTCTGGCATGTTTTCTTTATTTATGCAGTTTCCTATAACAGCTATTCGGGAAATTAAAATTCTGAAGAAGCTTCATCATGAAAATGTTATTAAGCTGAAAGAGATTGTGACATCTCCAGGTACTTTAGTTTTCCTAGATTTGAAGACTTCCTTCTTCTATGGATGGTTAACAACAATATTGAATTATTTTGCTCATACCTTCTGTATTTTGTTATTGTGTGTAAGGTCCCGAGACAGATGAGCAAGGAAATCAAGGTGAGAGCTGTTGTATGCTTTCAAGATTAGTTGGTTCCATGAGTTACTTTTGGTTGCTTGTTATCCCTGCTGTTTCCTTATGATTGTACATGTGGTTTTAAAGTGTCCCTGGTACCTAAATTCACGAGTTGTATGTTTTTGCGAACTACAGATGGTAATAAGTTTAAGGGAGGCATCTACATGGTTTTTGAGTACATGGACCATGACTTGACTGGCCTTGCTGATCGTCCTGGGCTGAGATTTACGGTTCCCCAGATCAAGGTATTGTATGTTTTAAAATTGTAGGGTTGTTTTTATGTTTTGTGATCAAACATTAATGGCTAACAATTTACTGATATATGTATATTAAAATACAGTGTTATATGAAGCAATTATTGACTGGGCTTCATTACTGTCATGTTAATCAAGTGCTTCATCGGGACATCAAAGGTGATTCTTCATGTGTTATTATTTAGGACATAAGGTTCTATTGGAACTGTTCCTAATGTTTTGTGATTGGGTTTAAGTTTGAATAATTCCTTTATTGCAGGTTCTAATCTTTTGATAGATAATGAGGGAAATTTGAAGCTAGCAGACTTTGGTCTTGCACGGTCATTTTCTACTGACCACACTGGGAATCTTACAAATCGTGTTATTACTTTGTGGTACAGGTAAATTTTTTACTTCACTTGGTGCATGATAGATTATATTTTAATCACTGGCTGTAATTCTCCCTGCACCGAGCCTTTGATCTTTTCAAGAATATCCCCATTTCCATTGAGTGGATTCAAATTGGCATGATTTGGGCAGGCCACCAGAGTTGCTGCTAGGAGCCACGAAGTATGGCCCAGCTGTTGACATGTGGTCTGTTGGTTGTATCTTTGCTGAGCTTTTGAATGGAAAACCAATCTTACCTGGGAAAAATGAGGTCAGATTCGTCCACTGATTTTTTTTAGTGTGATAACTACTCGAGAATGATGTGCATAAGCTGGTTCGTTCTGGTTTTGTATGTGGTGGTGGTGTAAAATGGTAGTGAATGCCACAACCTGCCTTTTCATAATTTGTTTTCGATTGGAATTTAGTTTATTTTTCCTTTTTTCTTGATTAGTGTGTTCTTGGCAGGAATCTAGTTTTAAATCATGATTACTGTGTCAGGGTAAAAAACGAGAATGTTTTGTCAAAAATACATTGTCTGAAAATTATGTATTAGCTATGGAGCTGAGCTGTAAA
Organism: Carpinus fangiana; assembly: GCA_006937295.1. Taxonomy (NCBI): domain Eukaryota; kingdom Viridiplantae; phylum Streptophyta; class Magnoliopsida; order Fagales; family Betulaceae; genus Carpinus; species Carpinus fangiana. The sequence goes on from CM017321.1 coordinate 40,218,086, forward strand.
TGTTAGAATGAGGCAGTAACGTTTCCTTTTATGTTGGACTTTATTTTTCAGTTCTTGGCAAGAAGGTTTATGGGAGAGCCAGTGTGCAATAGTGATGCAAGGAGGTTGGGGTGTGTGTGCACGCATTAGAGAGAGAGAGAGAGAGAGAGTTTAACTTCTAGGTTATGCTTTTGTAACACCTCACCCTAAATGATATGATATTATCCGCTTTGGGCCAAGCCTACACGGTTTTAATATTGGGTTTACCCCAAAAGGATTCATACCATTTAGAGAGAGCATATTTGATATAAACACATCATCTTTTCTACACCGAGGCAATGTAGTACGTCACAACTTTTAACTTCTATCATTCATATTCCCATATGAACTTTAATATTCATGGATGGCCCTTTATGTTTATAATTTTTTAGGTGGCTAGTGATGGAGTAGCAATGTAGGACAATATTTAGGTGGCTATTGGTGAAGCGGTAAGCGGTAACCACGTATGTTTACATGGAAAATTGTTAAGTTTGTGCAAATTTTCCATGTGGTTATAGAGAGTGTTATTGGTTCCTCTTTGTATTATGTGGTGTATTTGGAGGGAGCGCAATGATAGATGTTTTGAGGACTCCTCAAGGTCTAGTGAGGAGCTCCTCCATTTTTTCCTTTTTACCCTTTTCACCTGGACAGCGGGCTGGCTTGCCCTGCGGGTGATTAGTTTTGATGATTTTCTCTCTTTCTTCTCGCCCCCCTTCCCCCCCCACTAGCCCTTTTTGTATACTCCTTGTGTACTAAGGGTTGCGGCCTTCTACGCTTTTGATATATTCTACTGACGTATCAAAAAAAAATATAGAGTGTTATCTCCTGAATTGGATGAAGATAGGGAAAGCTTTTTGTCTACCTTGTTAATTTATTCTCTTAAAAAATGTTCATCTCACGAGCAGATGGATTTCCTCTTAACTTTTCAGTTTCTAATTATTAGGCCAATGCATGAAAGTCATTTCTGATAGTCAATCATCATGCTTTTGACAGTTGAAATATTAGTATTTTCTGTGAGAAATACCAGATTATATATAAACTCTCAAGTGTGTGAAAGATGTTCAGCGATTACATGCTTTCCCTGCTTAGTGGTGTAAGGTTATGGATCTGGATCTTTCTTTCTTCAGCTTGGGATGATTAGGTTCCTCAGTATAAAAGATGTGCTAACATATGCAAATCAACATTTGCTCTAGTTAGAGTGAAGATGTACTCATGCATCCATTGATTTGTAATTTGTATTTTTAGTAGTTAATGGTCTATTGTTTAGAGGATGACCTTATTGTGTCTGCTTATCATTAGGGCTGATTTTGTTCCCAATGTGATGTTTTATTGGTATATTTTGTTGCAATTGGATAGAACACTGTATTTTTTCAGTTCGTTTTCTGTTTTGGTGAATGACACTTCAACATGATTTTGTAGTAGTTCACGTGGCTTGAGACAAGGAGACCATTTGTCTCCTTTGCTATTTGTTATCGTTATGGAGGCTTTAAGTTAAATGATCTATGCTGCTGTAAACATGGTTTTTTTATTAGACTTTTCTGTGAGGTCTAGGAATATTGGTGTGCTTAACATTTTACATCTCTTGTTTGCAGATGACACTTTAATTGTTGTGGGGCTGACCCAGATCACCTTCGTTTTTTACATTGTTTGTTCTTATATTTTGAAGTTAACTCAAGTTTGAAAATTAATTTAGCTAAGTTAGAATTTGTTTGTGCCTATACAAAAGAAAAAGAAAAAGAATTGGTTCGTGTTAGTAATGTCAATAACGTAGAAGGCTTGGTTAGGATTTTGGGTTGCAGGGTCTCTTTTTTGCCTATGAAGTACCTAGGTCTTTGGGTGTGTCGTTTAAAGCCAAACCTATTTGGGATGGCATTATTGAGTAGATTGAACATCCATTGGCTGGTTGAAGTGGTTGTACTTGTCTAAAGGGGGTAGGATTACCTTGATCAAGAGCACACTGTATAATTTTCCTACCTACTTTATGTTTGCTTCCCCTCCCTGCGAGTGTAGCCAACCGAATTGAGAAATTATAGTGGGATTTCATGTGGGAAGGTATTGGCGAAGAGGTCAAATTTCACCTGGTAAGCTGATCCAAAGTGTGTTTTTTGGTTTATGTGGGGGTTTTTGGGGCTCGAAATTTACTCATTTTCAACCAAGCTTTTATGGGGAAGTGGTTATGGCGTTTTGCTTATGAGAAAAAGGCTATGTAGAAATTGGTAGTGGACCTTAAGTATGGTATTCAGTGGATGGGGCTATGGAAATTCATTCGAAGGGGTTGGAAGTAGTCTTAGCGCATGATTAGGAGATGGAATTCTTTACTTCGTTCTTCAATCAGATGTACTCCATCAGATTGCGACAATATGGTGTATACAAGCTTTATTGGATCCTCCCAAGAGAGTGCGGTTTGTGGTTAGCTTGTTCTATTATGTCTTAGTTTGTGGTTAGCTTGGAGGAATATTTGGCGGAATAAGGTTCATTTGAGAGTGGTGTTCTTTGCTTGGACAGCAGCGCTGGAGAAGATCTGCACTACGTATAACCTACAAGGAATCAGCACGTTATGGTGGTAAATTGGTGTTGATTTGTAAGAAGAGTGGGGAATTTGTTGATCATCTCTTACTCCACTATGAGATTGCTTGTACTTAATGGAATACTATTTTCAGCCTCTTTGGGTTAAATTGGGTCATGTGTGGATGAGTGGTAGACCTTTTCGCTTGTTGGAGAGGGCATTTTGGCAGTTTTCATTTTGCAACAATGTGGAATTGTTTTGGTGTATTTGGAGGAAAAATAAATTATTGTAGTTTTTTAAGATTGTGAGATGATGGTAGTGGAATTAAAGGTGTTCTTTCTCAATAAACTCTACTGTGACGAATGCCACTGATTACTTTCATTTTTCTAGCTTTCATGATTTTTTTAGATATTTTTCTTTTTCTGGTTAGGTGTTTCTCTTGTATTCTTCATATGTACTTAGGTTGTTTAATGAATTCCTTTTACGTATCAAAAAAATAAGATTAACTTTGCTTTTGTGGTGTCTAGTGTCAATATTTTTTTGCACAGCTGGTCCAATCCTAGACCAAAGGGCAAGGGTTACATTATGTGAGAAGCTAAGTACTCAATTTTCAGTTGACAATGAGTCGGTTATAGCTAAAGCATGAAGTTGTTGGTTTTGAAACGGGAGATTGGTGAAGTATTGAAAGTTTTGAGAAACCTGGAGGAAATCATTGACCTTAGATGATATTGAATGATTATGCATACCATTGCACATCTCTATCAAAATATCTGAATGATGATAACTTTGATCTGAAATAAACTTCTTTTGATGTTACATATTGAAGATAATCTCTTCACTTTTATTGTAGCCTGAGCAATTGAACAAGATATTTGAGCTTTGTGGATCGCCTGATGAGATCAACTGGCCTGGTTGTTCTAAGATGCCTTGGTATAATAATTTCAAGCCATCAAGGCCCATGAAGAGACGCATAAGAGAGGTTTTTAGACAGTAAGTAAACAAAGATATATTATTTTCATAATCATGGAAAAGAATGGACAGCTACAATATACTGGAGTACTTATTTACATACTAATTTTTGTAATTTACTTGATCTGCAGTTTTGACCGCCATGCTCTAGATTTGCTGGACAGCATGTTAACTCTTAATCCAGAAAAGGTATCAATGAACATCTAGATTTGTTTCTTTCCTGATTTAACAGATCTTGCCTCATTATGGTTACCAATTAGCTTTTTACTATGTAGTTTTCAATTTTCAATATAGTTGTTGTCATTTGCTTCAAATTCTCATTTCCTTTTTTATTACTAATCTCTTGTTTATGTAGAGAATATCTGCCCAGGATGCACTGGTTGCAGAGTATTTCTGGAATGATCCTTTACCTTGCGATCCTAAGAGGTATGATTCCCAGCTTTAAATTTCTGTACCCCTCATAGGAGTTCTAAGGTTAATTTGCACATTTCATTCAAATAAGAAAAATGGAGGTAACATTCTTGTCCCCAAAGGTATACCCATTTGTGCCACCCTTTGCAAACAGCTTCCAGTTATCCTTTCTCATGCTTACATAGACATGTCACTCTCTGCTTGAACTCCCTTTAAAAATTTGCATATTCTAATTGATTTCTGCTTTATCTCATAGTTTTATAATATGTTGAAACCATGCTTTCTTTGGATCATGTAGCCTGCCCAAATATGAATCATCACATGAGTTCCAGACAAAGAAAAAAAGGCAGCAGCAACGACAAAATGAAGAAACAGCAAAGAGGCAGAAACTGCAGCACCCGCAGCCGCATACCCGTCTGCCTCCCATTCAATCTCATCCTCCTCATTGGCATGGGCCTAGTCATCCTGTCAACAATACGCAGCCTCCGGTGTCTGCTGGACCTAGTCATCACCAATACGGAAGGCCTCGCGGTCCTCCTGGAGGTCCAAATAGGTATCCTCCTAGTGCAAACCAGAGTGGGGGGTATAACCAAACTCGTGGGACCCAAGTTGGAACCTACAGTAGTGGGCCATATCCAGCACAAGGGCGGGGTGGACCACCATATGCTGGGAGCGGTGGTATGCCTGCTCCGGGTCAAAGAGGAGCTGCTAGTGGTTATGGAGTTGGCCCTCCAAATTACTCCCAAAGTGGTCAGTTTGGCGGCTCTGCCGGTGGTAGAGCTCCGAACCCTTTGGGCGGTAATCGAAATCAACAATATGGTTGGCAGCAATGATAAATTGAGAACCAATACTTTGATTGAATAACGTTGATGTTGAAGAGAAACAGAGAAATGGGAGTGAATTTGGCCTCGGCTTATAATTGTAATTTAGAAATATGCAAATCAGACCTTGGAGACGGGTGATCTACATGTTTCGGTCATTACTTCCCAAGTTTAAATGCTGTATATACTTTTTTCTGGGGAGCTTTTTCTATGCCCTTGTTTCATTTGTGGCATCAAGAAGAAGTTGTAATGCCCGTGTAAGAAGTATAAAATCAAATTTGTATGACTTATAATTTCTCAATGGGTGTTTCTCATATTCTGCCATTTGGCTTTCCCACGTATAATTCATGGGTTTGTTTCTCTATTTCTTTTGACCTTCAAGTTGCAGTTTTCAGCAAAACTTCTTTACAAAATTTGATCTTGAAGTCACGTGGAGACGATCGTATTCCAACTCATATTCAAAAGTTTTTAACCCACGTTCTTTTGATCAAATGCCCAGGCCAGGAGCTTCATCATGTTGCATCTATTTATTTGACGCCATAACATATCTTTGTTTTAATTATTTAATATTATTCATTCTTTATTTTTTTTTTCCCTCAATATTTTCTTATTTTGGGTGCTACGTATATGACACTTATTGGGAATGTTTAGCTCTAGAGATGATCTAAAGTCACTTTCACTTTCATGTAGCAGTTGCAGCTGGTCTATGTGTTGTTATTTTCACTTTTATCTACGGTTTATGAGGTTTTCATCTTTAATCAAATCAGTCCATTAAGGTTTAAAATTTATCAAATCATTTCCTAAGGTTCGCGCCCTTATCATTACTCCTATTGTACATAGTGAGTGACACGTGACCATCAGACTACTTCATGTCCAATAAAAAGTAAACATGTGAATAGATCTAGTCAACTAACTTACATTAGACACGCTTAACCAAATAACTTACGTGCCGCTTTTTTTTAAAGTTATAGTTGACATGACGCATCTAATGTAATGTGTGCCTAAAATAATCTTGCTTATTGGGATTGTTTTAATGTGTGTTTACTTTTTATTAAAAATGACATGGCGGTCACATGTATGTCACTTATGTAAACAAAAGTTAACAAAAATGATACCAAGAGTCATTTGATAACGGTGTGAATCTTAGGAAGAAATTTGATAAATGATAAACCTTAAAGAGTAATTTGACAAAAGATGAAACCTCACAAGCCACCGGAACATTCTCTTTTTTTTCCTTTCATAAAATATAAGAGAAATTAAATTCTTTTTAAGAATAGAGAAGAAATCAATTACAAATCTTTTATTATTATTATTATTTTCCCTAATTGAATTACAAATCTAGAATTGATACGCTATCCTTCTCTCTTTTCAAAGGTGAAAGTGATTCTTCACAGTTTTGATGCGGTTATTCCATGGTTGACGATAAGTTTTGGAACCTGTAACTTGGTTTGCATAATAGGTGTGGTTCTAACTTCTAATGTCTCCTCTACAAGGATGTAAATTTCCAGTAGTTATTTAATCCAATTTAGTCGTCCTTATCCAATAAAACGTGAAAAAAAGATAAATAAATAAATAAATATGAATAAAAGTATCTATTTTTATTCATAAAAAGTATCCAGCATTCTTTTCTTACTCCTTTATAAATCAATGTTTTCAGTTGTTCTACTTGTAGGTATCAAAAGTAACATGAAAATTTTAAGAGAAATATACTTGAGCAGAAGCACAACAGAAAACATTAACTGCTCCATTTAATCAAGTATATTCCATCCCCCCACCCCCCCCAAAAAAAAAAAATCCCAAAAAAGATATATTTTCTTCAAAAAAAAAAAAAAAAAACCAGAAAATCCAACTACCACAAGCGCTCTCCAGTGGACTTGAGCAGGCTGTCTATGTGGACTCTACTTTGAGAACTATCTTCATGAACTCGTACACAAAATAACTTATGGCAGCTGATGGTAAAACCTGAGATTAAAAGACAAATGTAAAATCATGTTAGAACTTGAAAGGATAATTCAGAATAGCCTTCTTCAATTCTATTCCTTCTTTTACCACACTTCTAAGTTATATCTAAACCGAAGTAAAGCTCCTCCATAAAAAATTTATTTGCCTATTAAATAGGAGTAACTGCAGACCAACTAGTTGCACCAGTTACTGACAATAAATCCTAAACCAGTGGAACAAATTTGCTAAGTTCTCCTTTTTGTCAAAGGATATAGAGACCATGTAATGTATGCAAATCTCCTTCGGTGACCAGAAGGCATTTGAGTTTAAATATTTTCAGACAAGTATTTCACCTCTGGGAAAGAAAAATTGAAAATCAGGTGTGAAGGGGATCATAAAATTCTCGCCATCTTAAACTTCATCTTTCAATAGCTCTTATTTCTGGCAGTCTATTGCCAGTTGTATGTCATATACTAATTGCTAATGTGCATAACAAGGAACAAGAAATTAAAACCCGTGCATCTACTTCAACTTTATGGTCTACTAAAGCATTTATCCATCAAGTTATCATTTCAAGGACATCCACAGTTACTCAACAAACCAGAAACCTTTAAGCAATAAAAAGTTTACTAAAGATCTGAACTGTACCTGCAATAAGCTGGGAATTAATCCTGCATAGAGAGCAGGAACACCTCCTTTCTCAACAATCTTGATGCAAGTTGCCAGTGCACTTAACCTTGTTTCCCGCACTTGCATTTGGAGCTGTCTCCTCACAACTTCAAATGGATAAGTAGCAGCTTCAGCACAAGCACCAGCAATCGCCCCATACAATAATGTTCTGCCCGGACCCAACTCAAGCTGTTCCAAAGCATTCAGTTCCTCACCTTCTTGTTTCATGTTTTGGATTCTTCTTCTCCCTTCTGGCGAATGCAGATATGCTGATTTCAACATATCATAAACACCATAGAACACCGCACCTGAAGGGGCCATGCTTACGATGGAGGGTACTAAGCCCTTGTAAAGAGAAAAGAATCCTTCTGTTTGGATCATGTGGCGGAAAGTACCGACAACACCACCCAAGGCTTCTCCGCCAGGTGCTACCATCTTTGTCCTGATCTGAAATATTTCAAATTTTCAGATATAATGCATGTATTATTTCCTTCCAAAGGGAATTCGTAAACAGCATTATTATGATAAACTGGCTAAAGTTAAAACCTACATGACTATAATTTCTGGTATAGCTAACTATAGCATTATCTAAAATTCTTACAGAGGCACTCACACATCCCATTGCGCAAAATATCATTCTATCAACTTTTACAAAATGTCTGCACTATGAACATATGCAAGATAACAGACTTGATTTCATTTCAACAGAATTTTGCCTTTTGAATTGGGCCCATTTTAGCTGTAACAAATCTAGAACCTAAGATCCCAATATTAAAACATGGAACTTTGTCGTGTATGACAGCATTGAATCACAAAATTGATTATATTCGTCCAAAATAAGGTCCATTGAAATCCTATAATTATAGCTAGACTTGCTGAATATGGAATGGAAACAAAATTGGATGTCCAAATAAATTGCAAGGTTTTGCTACAAATGGTCATACTATATCCAACTTGACCAATATTCATGAGAGAACAAGTAACATAAGTTAATGTACCCCAGTCATAGGCTACGGTTATTCCCCTGGCAAGCAAGAGTACTCCACTAAGAATAGAGAAGGGAGCTGCAGTGTTCCCTCCAGCCCCTTCTTTTCATTACATAATCAGTTTGTTCCATATCAAGTCCTATGGACAAAAGCGGGAGGGTCTAGAAGCGAAACAGTAATGAGATATTGATAAAAGGTGGAGGGCCCTGCTTGGACTTTTAGCCCTATGTTACAATACAGTATCCAATAAACTGCGTTAGACAGAAACATATTTATGGTACTTCTAATTCTTGACCTAGATTGGGTAACCTCACACTTCAGTTGAATGAGCACTCATGATAGGTGCAAAAAGTCCAGGACTCTATCTTGGGATAAGAGAGCAGTAAAGGCATAACATAGGGTTTCAGATTGGTGGCGGATTACATATCTTTTTTTGTAGGGTAGAAGAGGGAGGGGGATATGTTAGTCCTGTCTAACCTACATGAATTCTCATCATAGAAACATATAAACACTTCACCAAAAGAGATATCTCAAAACTGTATATAAGTTTTCAATGTTAAATAAGTGTAAAAGTTTCAAACTTTCACCAGGCAAAAAGAAAGCTCACAACAAAAAATCCACTGGTAAAAAGAAAAAAAAAAAGTGTTTAGCTGTCACATACAGTGTCCATCGGTATGCAGAGCATGGTAGCAGTGATTCCAGATGCAGCACCAGCAATGAACCTCTCAAAATTCGTGGTTTCCTCGTTCCCGGTCAATTTCATCAGTTGATTTCTGTAAGTATCATATGCATAGAAATTGATAGCCTTAAAGGGCGCCGTGCGAAGAATATTGACAAAATTTCCTTTCCAAAAACCTTTCAGCCCTTGAGTGGCTGCAATTGTCTTGATGAGATCAAAAAGGTTCTTCTGCTCACCACGAACTATATATTCCAGCTTTAATCTCTCAAGTGGGGCAACAAAGGTTCTGATTCAGCATCATACAACATGTAGACAAAATTTAAATCAACATAATTGTTATCCAAAAGCAAATTTAAAAAAACACACGCACACACATCTACTGGACACCAAAATTTTTATGGTGTATTTATTGAGTAATGCTATAAGGAGGAAGTCCTCCTTAAGTCCTTTCAAATGTAATGTGGCTTTAAAAATCACCCATAGATCAAAATTCTATAATGGTCATCTTAAATTCAATGATAATTTTAAAAGTCACATCACTTTGGGAGGACTCTATTCCTCCTTATAGCATTACTTGTATTTATTAGCTAAACATAATATTGAAGGTTCCAGTTTATTATATTCCCTTAAAAGAATAAAATAATAATAATAATTAAAAAAAAAAAAAGTCTCAGCAAACCACATTGTTTTTCTCTTCAAGAAGAATATGAGTTAAATCTCATGTTGAGCGACTGGATTGTTAAGGCCTCGTACAGTTGCTACGTCTACATTGGTTATATACTAGATGGAACTGAAATTTATCTATTTTTCGGTATAGGATATTCATTTTTGGGTATAATGTAGATGTAACGGGCACTTCTTTGGGTAGTGAGAAAATTAATCCAAGTTTATGAGTAGTGGTATGAACCATCTTTTTATATTTTCAAAGTTGATGTGATTTTAAAATCACAATTTGATCAAAATTTAATAATAATACCGGTAATTTTAGAAGGCAAATCAACTTTGAAAAGATGATCTCTAGCAATTAGCATTACTCCGAGTTACAGCCTAACAACAGAAACTTAAAGTAGGACATAATCTTCAGTTAGAGAAGAGCACACACAGAAAGCATTCATAGACCAACAAGCTTTTATTTAATTCCTGTTCACCATTGTAATAGACCACCACAAATTCACAACCAAACAGCAGTAGCCATTAAAAGAAAAAGAGGCAAACCTTGAGACCATAGCAGAAACAGCTCCAGCCCAGAGATGCTTGGTCACGTTCATAGCATATGGTCCCCTAGTCTTGACCGTCCGTATCTTCTCTTTCTCCTTATACACCACCGCCTCCTCCACCGCTTCCTCCTCTTCCTCCATACTCTTATTCTCGTTTTGCCACAGCACTTCCCCAGGTTCTCGAACGTACCCATTGTCCCCATGATCGTCCCGCTTTATCGACAAGCTCACCGACAAAAACCCTCCGCCAACTCTCTTCCCTCGCCGCGGAGCCTCAAGTCTAAGGCTCCAAGAACCCGAAAAACTCCCCGGCGAGATCAACCTGACAAACGAAGCAGGAACATTGTGATGGTCGAGGAACAAGCCTCCGAGGAGAGGCAACGAATCGGACGGATCGGGTTCGATCAGGCGGTTGAACCATCGGTCGGGGCCGTGCATTGCGAAGCGGTGAGAGCGGTGGTGTGAGAGAGGGAGGCTTCGGGAGGTGCGTGGGTTGGTGGAAATGGGGTTTGGATTTCAACAACATTTAGAGTATTATAAAGAGGCGGTTGATGAAGAAAAAGTCAGAATAGGAATGGGAATAGTTATGGGAATAGCAGGAGGAGCTTGAAGAGCACGAGGGAATGGAATGAGATTTGGGGAAGGAGAGCGACAGCAGGAATTGGAACTAGACTGATGGTGATTGGCTTCCAATTCCATCGCCGCACGCTCGCATCGCGTTTTTCGTCGTCTTGGAGTTGGTGGCTGGCTGACCGTCAATGCTTCGGCCTTGCGCGTCACAGTTTTCTTTCGAGTCTACTATTTATCTTTCGAGTAGTAATGCCAAAGAAAAAAACTAGTCTTATGGTGCATAATATGGGCGGGAGTCGGGAAGATTCAACCATTTACCACCTATGGATTGCTTATCGATCAATTCCGATGGTTTATAAGCAAAATAAAAATATTATTTCAACATGAGTTTGGCCAGGTAAATGGTAGAAAATAAATTTATTGGTTAACATCAACAATTTTTCAAGTGAATTTTGAAATTTATCGGATAACTTTCCTTATTATATGTTGTCCAGCTGATTTGTAGTTGTCATTTTAGTCAATGTTCCATGAATTTACTTTTTCTTTTCATTTATCAAACATATTATTTACTTACAATGAAATTGATAAATCTTAACATAAAAACGTATAACCAACAAGTAACCGATTAATTGAAAAAGTTAAAACTATTTTTTGTTAGTATGAAGTTCGTTAATTAATTGACTTTTACAATCGGTATGCGAAAATGTCCTTACAAGCAACACCGATACCCACCCCTAGGTGTATACACATTATCATTCTCAAATTACACAATTTTGGCCATTTTTTAGACATATAACGTTTGAAAAATGACACCTATTTAAAATTATTATTAAATTTTGAATCCGATAATAATTTTAGTGATATCTTAAAAAGTGTGCATTTAAGAATGTGAGAATAAGAGTATTTGTAACATTTCTTTTTTACCATTATCTCACAATACTTATTCATGTTTTTGAGTTCCAACTAACCTTTAATCAATTTTACTTAAAAAAAATCTAAAAATTGGTTGAGTAACATTATTCTGCCTTTTATATAAGTGAAAAATGTATGTATGAATATCAATATTTAAGAAATAATATTATACACCATATTTTTATCCCATAACCGGTGATAGAGCAAGAAGGGGGGGGTGGGGGCCAAAGACCCTCTGCCGCCACTGAATATGTGAGGAGAGCGGTCCACCCAACTTAATAGTCACTGCAGGACCAATTACTGCTGGCAGGGCAGTTTCTCTCTTCCTCTTCCTTTGCCCATGGTTCTGTCTCTCCTGGGCTTACGGCCCACAAAGTGATTTAAAATTTAAATGACGACCCTCTGAGCCACAATTAGATGGGATACGCAGGCTAATGATAGTAGCAAGCCCAGCCCATATGGGCTACTGAATTTTATGCTCACTTTTCGTGATAATATTAATGTTATAAGAAGAAGTACTGTCTCCAAGAGGTAGCTTAATCAGTTAGGACCATGCCTAATGAAGTAGACGTCACTAGTTTGAACCTCTTTCCCCCCTCTTGTACGTCTAATTAATTAGAGATGGGCAAATTAATCATTTAACGTCTACTGATCACTTACTGACCACAACCGAACCATCATCGACTGATAACCGATTTATAGCGGTTGGTAGACAAAATAAAAATACTACTTCAACAATGATTCGGTTGGTAAGTGGTGTGTATATATATATATATTTTGTTGGTTAATTGACTTAACCAATTTTTCAAGTGAATTTTGAATTTAATCTGATAAATTTTCTTATTGTATTTGTCTAGCTGATTTATGGTTGTCATTTTGGTCCATGTTTCATGAATTTACCTTTTATTTTCATTTACAAAACATATTCTTTACTTATTTTGTAGTTATAAAGAAGTTGATAAATCTTAACATAAAAACTCGTAACTAATAATTAAGCAACTAACTAATTAACCAAAAAACTGAAACTATTAATTGTCTGTACGAAGTCGGTTAATTAATTGACTTAACCAACTTTAACAAATCGGTAGGCGAAAATGCCCATACCGACATTGACTGAACCGATAATCCGATACCCACCCTTAGAACCAATCAACTTCTTTATCTTGAACCTTTCGGCTTGGTATCCCCTCAACATTGATTTGCAGTTTGCACCATTATCTAGCTGCCCAACTATTCTTCATTAACTTTAGGCTTGTAGACTTTTTTACATCATCTGTCCAAAACCTAGAATTCCCAGATAGAGGTAGAACTTCTGGCAATTGGCAATTTATCAAGCTCACACTTTGATTTAAAAGGGCCTTAGAATGAGTTGATTTATATTAATTTTTTTCAAATTTACCTTTTAGGCTCCGTTTACCTCGACCTAAAATAGTTTTCATCGAAAAATATTTTTTAGGGAAGTCATTTTTCCTAAAAATATTTTACAACGTTTACTGCGTCCTCAGGAAAAAAAAATTATATAGTTTTTATATATAATTTTTCATTAAATCAAAAAGAGATTCTTAAACTTTTCCCTTTAGAAACAACTGAGGTCGGACGCTCAACAAAATGCCCCTCCTTCATACTACTATTTACCATAACAACCCTTCATTATATAAATAAATGAAAAAGATATACGAAGAAGAAATATAAACATCCATCTCACTAATTAAGCCTTGTCGGACTTGTTTGAACAGTAATTAATGGTTGTCTTGTAGAAAACATTAGAGAAACCACGTGTGCAAGTTGGTTAATTGTTTCTTACTTGGAAGTCAAAGCTTTTACGACTACACATTTTGCAATATTATTGGTGGACGATTATGTTAACTCTTTGTTATCGACACGGTTTTTAAGGTTTTGGAACATCTCTTTTTGGGTCATATTTTAAGCATTTTCTATCTAAGAATATCATCTTATATGTGAAAATGGTCCATTAATCCCTCAAAATTGGTATTAATTTGTTTGGAGATGATCAATCATATTTTAATTTGTCAATCTCTAGGCTCGGACTTGCCTGAGGTCCTGGGTAGGTCCTGGTCGGGTCCCAGTTGGGTCTCGAGCGAGTCTTGGGTGGGTCCCGAGCAAGTCCCGAACGGGTTCCAGACAATCTCGGCGAGGTCCTAGGTAGGTATTGGCAGAGTCCGTTGATTTGAGAATGAGAAGCTCAAAGTCAGAAAATGGTTTACGGTTTTTTGAAAATTAAAGAAGAATTTTTCGATCAAGGGAAAATATTTTCCGTTGACCACTATTTTACGTTGCAGTAAACACCGTAAAATATAAAAATCATTTTCTGAAAACCATTTTACGTCGAAGTAAATGGAGCCTTAATCTACCTCCAATGAACCGAAGGTCCAAAAGTCTGGCTCTACTATTACCACTGTCTATAATTGTTCTACAATGTTAATCTCACAGTTTCAATTCATTCTTGATTTTTGTTTTTTTTAATGAAGATTAATCTTATAATTGGTTAGGACTGCCACGGCGCCGCATTAACATTATAAGATAGTTGTAAAAGAAAATTGCAGTTTATAGTATTGAGAAATGCTAAGGCCTTGTTTGTTAAATTACGTCACATTTCTTCACACTATTCATCTCATTTTTTTAAAAAATCAACATTAAAATATTATTACTTTTATATCACATCATTCACTTTTTACTACTATTTAAATAAAAAAAAATCACTATAAAACCAAAATTTTCCACTTTTCAATAAAATATATATATATTTTCACTGTTCTATACTAATTAGGGAATTTATATCAAAGACCCGGTCTGGGGTGGGCCGAACAACCCCCAGGCAAAATGGGGTAGCCGAACCATCCCCTGTATTTTTTTTTTTATAAGATTTAATTTTTAAATTTAAATTAAAAAAATTAATATTTTAATGAGTCAAAACAGTGTATTTTGACCCACACTAACGGATGTTAAAAAAATTGGACGGCATAGATTTTATTGTAGTTTCAATATATCCAATGAGTAAATTGTCAAAAAAAAAAAAAAAAAAAAAACTTAAGGATTTAAAAATTTTGGAGTGCTGATTCAAGAGTCTTTGATATAAATTCCCTACTAATTATTACACTCATTTTTTTCATCATCAATCATGAACAATGCATTGTAAAGGGCTTGTTGTTTACCAAACAAGGCCAAATTTTTGTTCTAAAAGTTGGTTCCTAAATGACGTGTCAATGTCCCATGAGTTGGTGACATATTTCACAAAATAATAAATCTCATGAGATAGTGACACATCATTTGGGAATCAACTTTTGGAAAAAAAATTTGAGATGTGTAGTACTTCTCGTATTCTTTTGCAAATACTTAGGCACTTAAAAAAATTAAAACCTTCCAATAACATGTAGGCACGTGTAAACAAGTAGTAAAATAGTTGTAAGTCTATTATTTTTCTTTTGTATTTATAATGTAACAGCAACAAATTGTAAAGAACGTTCGATACCTAATTACACTTTTATCCTTTTGTATTTATAATGTTAAAAAGCTAAGCATTCATGTGCTTTCATTCAAAAGTTAAGGAGATGAGGGGCAGAGATGTTAATCGAACCCACCCCCCCTTGCGGTTCTGCATCTATATGTACGTCTTTGTCTTAAAGCTGCGTTTCTGCATATTGTTCGTGGAATATATTCCCCTCCTACGGCAACTTTTGGCTTTATATTCTCATTGGCAAATTGGCAATCTTATCTTTGCATGGCGTATAGTAGCCAGAGATTCAAAAGGAATCAAAAGAAGATAAGAAAGAAAATATCACCTTTTAACGATAAGAAGGATTCATAACAAATTTTATGTTTAGTAATTAGAGTACTTTTGGCACTAAAATGTGATTTTAAATCAAATCGCAAAACTATTTCCTCTTAAATGATCTTAATTTTCTTTGTTTTTTTTAGAGTTTAACTTATATGATCAGTATGAGCCTTAAAACCCTATTTTTACAGCTCCCGATCAATAACTAATATATAAGAAAAAAATAAAAAATGCACAAAAATAACATGCAACAAAATACACTGGATTTGAATTCGTTTGAACTCAAAGAGATAAAGAGCTTTAGCCACCCAAACCCAGCCACCCTCCTGCAACAAAATACCGGACCCAGTCATCTAGCCGTTGGTCCGTTGGTGACCCACAACTGAGTCTGACCATGACCCAGCTATGAGTCACCTTTTCCGACCTTTAGGGTGCTAAAATCTCTAAAGAGTTAACTTTGCAGCTATATGTTTTAGTTTTGAATCAAAAAATGAGTTTTGAGGCATTAGAAACGGGTTTTGATGCATTAGAAATGGGTTTTGAGGCGGGTTACGGCCAGCCAGACCCACGACTGGGTTTGGCCGGCCACATGGTGTTTTTGTTCTCTTTCTCATTTTGATTTGCTATGTTTGTACGTTCTCACTTTCATTTTTTGTATTTTTCTTAAATTGATGATGTGTTACATGGTGATTGGATGCTGTAAAATTGTTGGTTTAGTAGGGGCTCTTAATAACATAACCTTAATTATCTTAAATATCTCTCTATCAAAATTTTCTTCTTAATTGAATTTGAAGAAATTCTTCAAATTCAACCAATTAAACTGATATATGTCAGTAGAGCATGTGATTCTTATGTGCATTTTCTAAAAATGAATATATTTTAAAAGGCAATTGCCAATTTAATAAATTTGGTTGGAATAATTTTCTCTAATCCCTTTTTTTTTTTCTTCTTATTATTATTATTAATTTTTTAAGACTTTACCCTTTCTAATGGAAATAGGTGTACCATATAACAATGTCCCTCGGAAGTAAGCATTATGTGGTTTATTAGATCGACCCATCCCCGATATGACCTTAAGCCAGATTCACTGCCAACGAAACCTACAAGCTGAAAAGACATCATCTATGTTTAGGCCAATCAAGCTTGCACTACAAAAAATAGAGGCTTTAACCCATTGGTGAAGTGGGAGTAATGAAAATTTTGAAATGGCAATAAACTATGAGATTGCAAATGGGATTAATGACGTGTGTCATTGTTCACACATCACCAATTACGTCACATTCGGAAGGTGACGTGCCAATCTTTACGTGTCATTAATTGGTGATGTGTGAAACTGTAGCCTGTCACCAAAATAAAATGTCACCAAATTAGGTAATTTTGAAAAAAAAATTTCCTCCCCATATATGAGTTACAACTATCCATTATCCATTTACATCTATCCATCAACTCTTACAAATAAATCCATTAGCACAGCTCATATAAATCCATTATCACAACTATCCATCAACTATTACAAATAAATCCAACTATCCATCAACAATGTTTATCATTAACAAAAGATACAAGTGCGATACCAAATAAATTTAACAGTAATCTACATAAAAACACTAATGCAGCATCAAAAGACTTAAAAAATATATACAAGATCAGCAAATGCAACTGATTGATGACCGCCCTACTTATCCGCAACAACTGCAAATGATAAAACCAACAATCAACAAACATGATAACATCTTATCAAGTCTAGGTCACTAAGCAATGAGCAATGAGAAGGTCTTCATAATCAATAACTTTAACGTTAATAAACGGTCCCTAAACCATAACTTTAACCTAGAGAGCCAAACTTAACTCGAGTAAGTCAGTATGATAGGATTTATTATGAATGAGCATGTGTAGGGATCGAGCATATATAAAGAGAAGTTGCATCCACAATGTCTTGACTCTTGCCACTTGGATTACTAACTTTTCGCTGAAACCAAAAAATGGTGGAAACATGAGCTAAGGGAGTACGGTCATATAATCAAATTTTGTTAGCCCCATAACTCTCCCTCAATCATATCGACTACTAGTGAGAAACATTATATAAGATGAAAAGAGGTAGATCATGGTGATATACCCTAATTCTTGTGGTACTCATTATGCTTAGTTTTCTTCTCAAAGCTATTCACTCACTTAAACATCTTAATGACTCGATGCTGCATCACTAGCGGTTCACTTCTCAGCGCCATTCATTGACTCAAGCGTTATAGTGACTCTTCATTAGACCACCAACGAATCACTTTAACCTTTCTCTCAACTTTATCTTGTTGGCGTTATTCGTTCGGAGCTCCATGTGCGATCAAAGTGTCCTCATCGTAAATAAATAGTTTTTGTTTCTCTCTTTCAAAGAGAAAGCGTGTACATTTTTTTTGTACATTTCCATTTCATCTCCTTTTCATTTGTAATCAATTATTAGATTTGTATAAGATTCAGAGTTTGATTTCTCGGTAGTATATAATGACTCGTGTCTGATTCGTATAGGGCAATCGAAAGGCAACATTTTACAACACGACCAAAGAAGCAACCACCCAAAGTCCCTAACGTCGGTCTAAATTTGTTTTGGCTCGTCCCAGAAGGCAGTCACCACACCAGTCACAGACTGATCACAGGCAACGAAGAGATATGGGTGGAGGCTGTGAACAGAAAACGCCCCGTGACTCTCTAGTCTCTCCCTTTGATTGACTTTTGTCTCATTGTCTGTTGTATCGAGCCTTGTTTTCTCGCTTAAGCGGGTCACATGCAGCCTATTTCCAAAATCGAGACAAATCTCGTAACGTACCATAATATCAACCAAGATTCGCCCTATTCCCCAATTTGCCCTTCACACTTCACACATTTTACAGGGTCGCAGACTCACGGGCACTACTACTATTTGCATTTCTTTTGAGCATTACATAGGATCCAAACAAATGAATTTAATAAAATTTTTAAGTTGATGTGATAAAGATTTTTAAATTAAAAAAAATGTAATTTTTTTTTCCTTATTTGTTATGTCAGTTTAAAAATTATTTTGGATTTATTTATTTGGCTCTTTAGTACTTATATTTCCATTTTGATTAATCGGATGAAAAGTGCTAGAAATTTAAACAAATAAATTAAAAAAAAAATTCAAACCGTTGTGGCAATGATTTTTAAATTAAAAAAATGTAATTCTCTCTCCCTTATCTGTTACTTATAGTCTGTCATGTTAATCTGAAAGTTTTTCTTAATTAATTTATTTGGCTCTCTGACACTTCTCTAATCGAATATTAAAATGGCAGCAAAATGAATTGTATTTGATTCAATAATTTGTGAAAATCCTCTAGAATTTTTAAAGTGTCATTTTATATAGATTTTCTCAAATTTTAACTATTATTTTAAATTAAATTATTAAAAATGTTATCATATTATCATTTATCACTTCTACTAACTTAATATTTATTATAATAAAATCTAATAATTTAATTTAAAAATATATACACGAAGATTTTAATATAAGATTAACGATTTGTTTAGGTTTGTGATAAAAGAAAATTATTTTTTAAAAAACCATAAATTTGAAAACACTTATTTTATTAACATTTTTAAACCACAATTTCAAATGATATATTTTATAAAATTTAGATTAAAATCGCAAAAGGGTTGAAAAATTAAGAAAAAAAAAAGGTCATTGAAAGGGAAGCGGAGGGCAATTTGGTCACAGCAACTGGGCAGATAATGGGCTTTTTGTCACGTCGTCCACGTCGTAGTCAGGAGCTTCTCTGGCACATCGCGCCGTTTATAAGAATAAAAAGAAAAAGGCTTTTTCTTTCCACGTAACGTTCACCTGCAGGCTGCATCTCTCTGTCTCTGTCTCTCTGTCTCTCTCTCCTCTCTTTCTCTCGCTCCGTCGCTCGATTTAGGCTCTGAAATGATCGCATCCACGGCTACATAGTGTCTCTGCTGCATTTTTCTACACAATGGCTGCGAATCAGTTCGAAGAGGTAAAGTTTTCTTTCTCTTTTTTTAAATGCAAGCTGCTTTCGAGTGAAGATTTCGAACTGTTTCAAGCTTTGACTCTCTGATTTCAGCTGCATTTGGTGTTTACCTCTCTAATTATGCTTTTCATTTCGAATTCAAGTGGTTGTGTCCCAAGCTACGCCGTTTGGTTGCCGAGAAATCGAAGGGAAGGAAAATAAATAAATAAATAAATAAAATTCGAAGTTTCGAATTTTCACTTGTTTAGCTCTATTTTAAATATAATACGTCACATTCAGGGAAAGAAAAAGAAAATTATTGTCACGCAGTTCCTCAGCTACCGATGCAATAGATGAAAGGATTGTGTGGCTAGACCTAATTTATATTCCTCAACTTTTATATTTTTATTTTCAATTTTTTGTGGGCTTCTCTTGTACTAAGCACTGAATTTTGTGAATGTTTGTAATTAAAGCTGTTCTTTTTTTATTCTGTAAAATTAAAATCAAGAACTGACCTCGTTTACCTCTCTAATTAGGCTCTAATCCAGTTCTTTGAACAAGTAATTTCATTTCTTGGACTTGAAATCAGCATGTTGAACTTTGCAATTTGTGTGTCAAAGGCTTGTGTTTCTACACATTGAACTAATTTTTTTGAGCTTGTTGAATTGTGATGCTTGACGCGTGTCCTCAATAATTTAGAGAAAAATGTTTACTTCTCAATTTAAAGTATGTCTGAGTAATGCTTGCTGATTCAGTAGCCTATCTTGTCTTCGTGTGGTGCAGGAATGAGAATTTTGAATTGAACCCCGCTAATGATTGCCTGAAATTTTCTGTTTTTCAATGAGAATTCTGTCAGTTGGATGGATTTTCCAGATTTCTCTTGGGGTTGTTTACTATTGGTGTGACAGTGGTCTGGTTATTTTGCTGGCTTTCTGGAACAAAACTTGTTCATTTATGCTGTCACATATGTAAAATAAATTTCAATTATATAGTGCTTCCTTTGGACACTGAAATGTACCGCGACTCCTGTCTACACCAGAACATCTTTTATCTGTAATAGGAGGGGATGGTTGCTTAGACTCTTAGTGATATCGTAGCTTTCATGTCACGATGGTCGTGTATTGGTTTAATGATTGTGGTACGATGTATATCTTATGTATTTAACCAAAAAAATTCCATTTGGTAATCATTTTTCTTAATTAGAGGTGTTTTCATGCTTGAGGTGTTTTCATGCTTGATTCTGACATGTACATTTACTTGCAGGGAAAACAAAATATCCAGGGCATTCTGGACGGAAGTGGCAGTGTACCCGTCAGTTGTCCATGTTTCAAGCTACTAAAGCCCAGTTTTGATGAGGTCAACCAAAACTGTTCTATAGGTAATTGTACTTGATCAGTTTCACGATTATGGACCTTATTTAGGAAAGGATCTTTAATGGTTATCTTGACAATTTATTGCAGATATTTTGCCAATCCTTCTGGAGGAGGCTTCATTTCCAGAAAGATTAAATTGCCCCTCTCACAGTTCACATGTAAGTTCCTCCTTGTAATATTGTGATTTAATTTTTTTAAAATATATTAAATTAGTGAATTGTTGTTGCTTTGACTGGGAATTCGGTGCTTAAAAATAATTCATTCCTACCCATACAAAATGCACCAAAACACATGTTTCTTGATGCATGCTTATAGAAATTTGTACACCCAAAACTGAAAGTGTATATTCAATCTGACATTTCACTCAAATGCTGTACCCAAAAATCTGAGTGTGCATATATAATTCATTCACTTCATGGGTTTTATTATTGTGTCATCACTAGGTCATGATTTATAATGGCATGAATAGATACTGTTTTCATCTTGAACCAGAAGTTCTGTTTCCAACCTCAAGAAGTTGGTTGAAGGACACCATGAATGATGCTTGTTATTATTATTACCATCTAAGGTTTTTGATGTCAATTAAAGTTGTTGGACGTGCATTTGGATTATACTTTTAGGAACATGATTAAACAAACATTTATTGTCATTTTATCTATCAAAATAGTAAAAACATGATAACAGGAAACGAGGAAAAGAATCCATGTTTACTTGGCCTTTTTGTGAGGTTCAAACTTTTTGAAGGATGCTTGACCAAGTGGGTATATTTTAGTGAATTTTGAATATCATGTTTGAACTTGCCTTTTTGCTTTTTGGAGGAGATTATGTGCACTGTGCAATGAACTTTTTACAAGGAATATGCTGTAGCTAACTTCGATAGATTCATCTTTCTTGCTTGTAGATTATCTTCAGTTATTATCACTTTTGAATTCAAGAGATATCTTTTTGTCATCTTTCTTGTCAAAGAGTTTGTAGACACCAAGTCCCTGAACTTCATTGGTTTTGATCCTTTTGTTCTTACAACTGAATGGTTAATTTAATGTGAAAATGAGCATTTGGAAATGGGTTAAAGTATGTGTTTAGATTTTCAAGTTTCCCTTTCTTGCAGGGCCAAGATGTCTACAGCATTTCAGTGCTGTCTGGTGAAGGCAACAGTCCACAATGTGCTTCAGAGTTGGCATTTCTAAGCTTCTTGGAAGTTGCTAATCCATCCAAAAATCAGATGTGCTTGGATGCACAATTGAATTGTCAGAACTGCATTGATTTGAAAATGAAAAGCGTTGATGCTATTCCCCCATGCATTGTCGATATAAGTATTGAAAAGGAATATTCAAAAAAACCTGAATCCACTGATGAAGCTGTTGAAAGTTTAAAAGGCGAGGGTGTGCTAACTGTAAGTTTTCTCTGCTCATCTTCTTATTCTATAGCCTTTAGATTATCTAAAACAGCATATGTAAAGTAATTGCAAGCCACAAATATGATCTGGATAAATTTGATTTTCATTGTTTTGGACAACTTCTGTTTTCCTCTCTTTCTAATGTTTGTACTTCATGGCTTAAAGCATTTGCAGAAGGTGTTGTGGAGACAGGCAAGCCTTAAAATAGGTGGAAAACTAATGCAACTTTTGACGAACTATGGCACTTCAAGAGGTATGTAAGCATTTATATTACCATTTATTTGCTTGCTCTTTTCTTTGTGATCTTTTACATCCCCATTTTCTTGTAATCTCTGGTGATCCATGCATGCTTTAAAAAATACAATATTCTACATTTTTGTAAGAGAAATGATTGGTGTCAATATTTTGCCCTTATTTCTCTCATATCATCTTACAAATCAACCATTAGATTTGTGGACAATGATGAACCCCACAAATCTAATGGTTGATCTTTTATATTTGTAGGAGAATATGAGAAAAATATGGGCAAATTATTGACACCAATCATTTCTCTTTTTGTAATGCATCTAATAATGAAAACCTTTTCGCGTTTTTGGTAAGAATTAAAGAGAAGGACATTCCCATAAAAGGTTTCCATGTGGCTGTATGTTCTGAAGACATTTAAAACTTCTTCTGGCCAAGTGGATTCAGTATGATTCCTTGGTGACAAGATCAAGCACTAGAGAACTCCATGTTATGCTATTTCCCAGCAGAATGAAGAGCAGGTAGTGCACAAGCATGAACATGCTACACCAAGACACAATTAAAAACTCCCAAGAGATTTGATTGTCCTAAACTTGAATCATCATAGGCCGTGATCCCTTTTCTTTATATGGTTAATGAAATTGAAATCCTTCATTATGCTATTTCCCAGCAGAATGAAGAGCAGGTAGTGCACAAGCATGAACATGCCACACCAAGACACAATTAAAAACCTCCCAAGAGATTTGATTGTCCTAAACTTGAATCATCATAGGCCGTGATCCCTTTTCTTTATATGGTTAATGAAATTGAAATCCTGCATAATAATATAGCTTATAAACATTTATTGGGAGCCTTTGCGTATACTGAATCTTTCATAGTTACCCATGTTAAAATTAAGTAAACTTTCTTGCATGCAATAGATGCATATTTTATTACTCTCTAATTTCTCTTACTTTACCTTGAAGAATTTACTAATTATTTTAATTATTAATATTCATATACTTGAACTTCTTACACACTTTCTCTATCACTTTATGCTTTTAATGGTTTACAACTAGGTACTCAATTTGTTTTTCAACTATCATTTCCATCTAACAGATAAATCAGTGACTGAGAGGGCCCACGATACTCCAAATAATCGATGGAGAAGATATAAACGTTCTGCCTCATTCGATTCAAGGAAGATCTCCTTCGATTCAAGAAAGATCGTTCTCCTATTTTCAATCTTGTAAGCTCCAGATCCACAAGTAATTGAATACTGTTGCAACTCTAGGGTTTTTTTTTTTTTTTTTCTTTCTTTATTATGATTGGATTTACTTTATTTTAAAAAATATATATATTAATGTTAAATTTGCTGCTGACATCTTAAAAGACCCCCACCAGTGATAGAATCTGGGTTTTTATGAATATGTTTGCATTATTGTTTATGTACTATGGATAGATGGGAGCATTAAATCAATGAGTTGACCAAAGACATGTATTGTGGAACTATAACATATGACCATTGAGAGTAGGGACAGTAGTGTCTTCCATTAATATAGGGTTGTAGTAAGCTCTGTTTTGAGCCTCTTAACATTTGGTATTGATGTTAGCTATGAACTATATATGTTCCAAAATAATTTTCATGATACATTCTCGGCGTAGAACTCTTGAGATGCTTACTTATCAAAAAAAAAAAAAAATAAATAAATTTTGAGAGATGCTTACTTTAGAATTGGGAGAACATAATTTGTAGAGTGTAATACTAATGATCAAGTATGCACAAACATACAAATGGATTGGCAACGACATCTGCCACAGGGTAAATTGTATGGCAAGGGGAGCTTTTGGGGAATTTAGATGAGCAAATTGAATTGAAACTCCGAGGCAAACCTTTTCTTGCTCTCATTGAGCTTCAAAGAGACTCTGCACTCTAGTTAGCAGGCGTGAAATCAAGTTTTCTTATCCGGTTGCTTGGGGTATGGCTATGATGGATTTTGATGCACAGGTGCTCCAGCTTTTGGGGAGAGGGGTACGGGGGTGTCTCTTTCAATCCCCTGCCCCTTTGTTGTCTAACAGTGGCGCCTGACATTCATCACTAGATAGACCCGTATTTGCTTTATGAAAAAGCCATTAGAGACATAATTCCAACTCCATCTATTACATTTGTTTATGGCCCTAGGGGAGCCGTTTGAGGTGATAAGTTTGTCTACAGAGCTGTAATAGCGAAGGAGAAAGTGATTTTCTCACCGAATATGAGCTCAACCAAAATATTATATTTAGGGGTGGAATTTGTGGCGTCAACCTATAGGTTTTCCAGAGTGAGCAAAGGCTTACCATCTTTTATTATGGATTGACCCATCTAGAAGCAGAATGAAAGAGACATCGGTGTTAAATAGAATGTGGATGAAAGGTGAAGAAGAATAGGTGCCGAGAAATATGAAAGTCAACGGGAAAAAAAAAAATCGTGCTGGGAGCAACTCATCCTACTCTTTTTTTTTTTTTTTTTCATTTCTGCTTTGCCTAGTTATTGTCATACTGTTTAGACTATATGAACACTTAACTATGGGATTGTAGTCTATTTAGCAGTTTAGGATATTTGGTTGATGGATCACTTTTAACTGAACTTGATGCTTTCTTTGAACCACACATCAAGAAGTTACCAGCTACTGTAAATGCTTTCAATAACTTTGTAATTGTATTCCTCGCCTTTGGGTTTTTCTCTTCTGTTTCTCTCTTCATCGACCATTGACTCAATCATGTGATTATTTTTTTCAGGTCAAGTTTGGGAACATTGGTACTGATATATCTGACGTTGAGAGTGAGGCAGAGCAGTGATGGTTATGTTCATGTCTGATGGTGGTCTTTGCTTTCTCTGCCTTCCATTTCATGCTTCTACTTGTTTTTATGAAGTTCTGTTGGGAACTACTGTTGAAATTCCCTTCATAATGTTAATACAAACATGTTACAATGTACCCTCTGTACATAAGTAGTGTTATCCACATTTCTACTAGATTTTCTGTAATAAGGAACTACTATCATAAGCTTTTCTCTATCATCATGTTTGTGCTAGGTATCCACTGTGCAATCCTCCTATTGAATTCCGATGCTGAATATTGTGAAAATAATGCTACTCTTAACACTCATTTTACATCAGTTGACGCAGCGTGTTTTAAGTAATTCTTTATGTTAACCACTTAAAAAAAAAAACAAAAACAAAAACAAAAGCAGAGACACTAAATTCACGCCATATCAGCTGGCGTGAAATGGATGCAAAGAGTAGAGTTGTTTACTCCAGCTAAATGTCTGGATAATGTTCCAATTCCATCTATTGCTTCCAATTTATTTTCAGCTAATTGGAATGCTTTTATGTCTGATCTGATCTATATTGAAAAAGTAATGTTATTTAGTAGGCTTATGCAACTATATCATACAACTTGGCGATGTGGCATTGAAAATTAGTTTTTGGATTAACATTATAAAAAAAAGAAATAAGTTTTACTATCATGTCATTATAATTGTATAACAATTGAGAGTGTCTTGTATACGGTCATTGCACAAAAGGTACCTTTTGTTTTGTGCCACCAATCGAGAAGGTGACACCTCAGCCTATCATCTCGAACTTACACTTTTGAAAAACATTCAACTACACCTGATTATACCAAATTTAAGTTAAAAAATATATATTTTCTAGACAAAATTAAGAAGCCCTGGAGACCTAACACCAACGCAACCCACACTGCCGGAGACCCAACGCTGGCGCAACACCACCATTGGAGATCCGAACGTCAGCCCAACAGTCTCTGCCGTAGACCCGCACCACGCCGCACTACCGTCTGCCGTCCACCGCCTTCGGCCACCTCCGGCGAACAAAAATAAAATACGCGGCCACTGGAGGTAAGAGATTCGGCGACTTTTGGGCAGAAAAAAGAAAAAAGCCGTGACCATGACCCACGGTTGGGTCTAGTCGTGACCCTGCTGTGGGTCACCATCTCCGGCAACCCTAAAAATTCGTTTCTAATGCTTCAAAAATCGATTCTAATGCCACAAAACTTGTTTCTAATTTCTCAAAACTTAATTTTGGATTCAAAACTAAAACTTAGAGGGAAAGGTTAACCATTTTTAGGATTTTATCACCCTAAAAGTTGTCAGAGCCATGTGAAAAACCGAAGAAAAAACCAAAAAACAAGACCCAAAGCAAGACCCATAAAAAAAAATCAAAAAATACTTACCGGTGGTAGAAATCTGCCTGGGTGTGGTGGTAGTGGGCTGATGTGTGGTGACTCTGCAGTGGGTTGATGTTTGTGTTATAAAAGAAGAGTGAAAATAAGGGTTTGGGTTTGTTTAATAATAAGTTGTTATAATCTAGTGCATTCAAACTTTTTTCCCAATTTGAAATAAGCTTTGTTGTCACTCATTGAGTGGTTTTGTGCAACCTCCACATATAAGTTATTCTCATAACAATTAGAGAGCAATTGCTATACGGTCGGTGCAAAAAGAGGGGGTTTTCTGCCCCCCACTCACAAGTTGATACATAAGCATTTCAATAAAAAATACACATTCTTAAAATGAGAACAAAACACCCAGCTTCTCCCTCATGCACTCCCTAGCTTTGTTTTTTTTTTTTTCGTCTTCTTCTCCCTCACCTTGCCGATCACGTCCTCCACGGCCAGCCCATCAAATAGGCGAACGGAGATCCAGCGAATGGAGATCCGGTCGAGCCCAACACCTCATCCTCCTCTCTCTGTCGCCATTTTTGACTTGTTGGAAAACCCACCTGACCAGCCGGAAAACCCAAAAAACCCAGCCTAAAAAACCCATTTCTAATGCCACAAAAATTGTTTTTGGTTTAAATCTAAAACCTAGAAGGGGATGATTAACTCTTAGAGGATTTTATCACCATAAAGCCGGAGAAGATGATTGTTGGCACCGAAGAGCACGACCCGGAGAGGCGGCAATGAGCTGTGCGGTGGCAGCGTGCGATGAGCTGGGCAGCCATGGTTTTTAGCTTGAGGTTGAATGGGATTGGTTTTCAGTCATGAGGTTAGATTGTTTTAATCAGGTGTAATCAACAGCATTTTTAAACTTGTTATAGGATGATGTGTCACCCAATTAATGGTTGGCAGAAAATGGGGCTTTTACGCACCGACCGAAGTGAAGATATTCTCTAACAATTATGTAATAGTTTACTAAATGACAATTTTCATACTAAAATNAAAACCCAGCCTAAAAAACCCATTTCTAATGCCACAAAAATTGTTTTTGGTTTAAATCTAAAACCTAGAAGGGGATGATTAACTCTTAGAGGATTTTATCACCATAAAGCCGGAGAAGATGATTGTTGGCACCGAAGAGCACGACCCGGAGAGGCGGCAATGAGCTGTGCGGTGGCAGCGTGCGATGAGCTGGGCAGCCATGGTTTTTAGCTTGAGGTTGAATGAGATTGGTTTTCAGTCATGAGGTTAGATTGTTTTAATCAGGTGTAATCAACGGCATTTTTAAACTTGTTATAGGATGATGTGTCACCCAATTAATGGTTGGCAGAAAATGGGGCTTTTACGCACCGACCAAAGTAAAGATATTCTCTAACAATTATGTAATAGTTTACTAAATGACAATTTTCATACTAAAATCGATCCGAAGAAAATCTTCTGTAAAAATGAAATTTTGAATATAGTTTTAAATCACTAATGACACTTGAGAAATTTCAAGATCATTTCTGTAGACACAAAAAAAAAAAAAAAGGTAATAAAGATTTCAATATTTTAAAATTGGTATATGTTAGAACGGAACCATTACTGTCTTTTTCTCCCCAAATACGAGGAAGCAACCCGATGGCTTGTTACGCTTGTATAGGTGATCTCACTGAATTTTCATGTCCTAACTGCTTTTTTCTCTGTATCTTATGAAACATGTTTCTCTAGCAAGAGCAACCTCCTCCCTGCTGCTCTGTGTTGGATGAATTAACAGTGGGCTTCAGATTTACGTCGACCATGTCTTCCTGTTTAGTGGAAGAAAGGGTTTCCATCCCTGGCAAGGCAGCAGCAATCTTACGGAAGAGAGGCTGCATTTGCAAATCATGGCAAGTTATCAAAAATGTGAGAAACCAAAACAAGGTTAAACAAAAAACAAAAACAGACAGGCATATTTGCCCTAGAGGAAGACCAGATCATGCAAGACTATATAAGATCAGAATTTATACGAGAACACATGCCCTATGAATTAAGGATATTTTTTTCCTTTAATTTTTCACCTTGATGTTGAATCCTGCTTTTGCACTGGTTTCTATGAACATGACTCCAAACTCACGAGACTTGGCATCTCCTTCATCTATAGAAACTTGCCTGTTTGAACATCAAAACATCATAATCATAGATTCATAATCAAAACAGTTTTTGTTTTCAAAACAGAGTACCAGTAACAAAAATAACCGGATTAATAGTCCTAAGAAACTCCTACATAATTGTAGTAATGACGCCAAACTTACTCCTTATGATTAGATAGTTAATATGTTAAGTCCTTATTAGGGCTGTAAATGAACAGAACCACTCGTTAATAGGTTTAAGCTCAGCTTCAAATCGGTTAATTTATTAAACAAATAGAACTTGAACAAAGCTTTAAGCTCGCTTATTAGACAAGCCGACCTCACATAACTAATTTTATTATTTTGTATAATATTATTTTTAACTTTATAATGAGAGCATGTTAAATATTTAAAAAGATAAAAGAAATTTCTTTTAATTGTGAATCTTGTTATAAATATATGTGTATTTGTGTGTATGAGTGAGTTTGTTTGTATGTATATTTGTGCATAATGAATGTACATACATACCATAAGACAAACATATAGGCTCGAGATTATAATGCTTAATATTCGAGTTAATTTATTTAATTACTCAAATAATAAATCATAACAACGATTAAATAGCAAATAATTAGTATAAATTTATGAAAAAAAATTAAACAATATATGAATCTAATTGCTTATGTAAGTTTATTTTGTAACATGTTACGCGTGAAAAGTGTTCAAAACATTCATAGATTTGGTGGTTATTCATAAAATAAATGTCAACAAATTAATAGAAAAAGAAACGTTTTGCTTATATGTAGAAGTGTAGAACCATAAATATGATTGAAGTCTTTTGGACCAAAGTACCTCGCATGCTAGGAGATCATAGAATTAGATTTAACAACCAAAAAAATTCCATTACGATATGAATTTGTACGCTTGAAAATGATAAAAGAGTAATCTGCACAAAACTCGCCCTGATTATAACCCAATTCCTCACCTTTTATCGACAAGATCTGTTTTGTTCCCAACAAGGACGATGATGACATCACTGCCCCGTTCTGTACGCACCTCTTCGATCCACTTACTAGTATTCAGGAATGATTGCCTATCTGCAAGGATGACGGCTTGGTCAGGTATTTAGAAAACTATATATTTATATCATTATATGCATAGTTTGAGGGATGATTAAGCACAGAATTAACTCACAAGGGTGTCTCATGCAGTGTGAGTTACATAATGAGACAAAATTTACATGAACATAAAATCACAACATAGTGTCCATCCATTACAAAAAGAGAAGAAAAAATTGCAATTAGTTACCAATAAAAAGTCCGAGCCATGCAGTAAGAAATTTTTAGTTACTTCTTATCCTTGTGAAAATGAATTCGAATAGACAGAATTAGAAATGGCATATTGCATTAAAAAATTTTGAGGGGCCAGAGCCAGAGTAAAAAAACAGACCTAGAAACATTTAAAGGCTCTAAAAAAACGTTTTCTAATACTTTTTTTTGGGGGGGGGTGGGTGGTGGAGGGGCCATGGCCTCAACAGCCCCCCCCTCCCCTTTTAGCCTTTAGGTCCGTCCTTGAATTTATAATCGACGAACAAACTTGGAAGGAGTATAAATAAAATAAAAAATCAAAGGAAACAAGCTAACTTCTTTTGAGCTGGACTAACTACTACTACTCACTTGCTACATCGTAGACAATTACAGCAACAGAAGAATCTCTAATGTAGCTTGGAATGAGACTCCTAAATCTTTCTTGCCCAGCAGTATCCCTGTGGAGTAGAATATCATATTACACTAACAAAATAGAAGTATTTGTATATAGACATCACTCATACTTGGAAAAATTTTTGGAAAAGCAACGATAGTGTTGCCATAATCAGCTACTAGACAGTCTACTGACAAGGTTCATAACAAACTTTAGCTTGGTAACTCTGACCAACATATTTATTCTGTCAGCAAAAAAGCTTTAACTTGGAAAATGTTTACCAAAGAACAAACAATAATATTCTTGGACAGAACATGACATTGCCCTTATTGTATTGCCAAGGTAATGACTATTATCTCCAATGAGTCAGTATCGTTTTGTAACAATAATAATTGGCTTTTCACTTAGAGCTTAAAAGACATACGATAATAGCCAACTTCATTCTATAAAGAAGAAGAAAAGGGGATACATCCTACCAAAGCTGCAAACGAACTGTCCGATCTTCAAGGTACATAGTTTTTGACAAAAAATCAATCCCAATAGTAGCCTGCAATTTATGTACCCAAAGATTAGGCAAAATTTTCTTAGTTACAAAATTTAGAGTCCATTATTTGGATTTGCTAAAAAAAAAAAAAAAAACCCTGTTGAAGCATCTTCCATAAAACCTAACAAAAACAAATTTTATTGTTATTCGCTCGCATGCCTTTTGTACACATTTTCTAATTGTAACGTTAACATCGCNTCTTCAAGGTACATAGTTTTTGACAAAAAATCAATCCCAATAGTAGCCTGCAATTTATGTACCCAAAGATTAGGCAAAATTTTCTTAGTTACAAAATTTAGAGTCCATTATTTGGATTTGCTCAAAAAAAAAAAAAAAACCCTGTTGAAGCATCTTCCATAAAACCTAACAAAAACAAATTTTATTGTTATTCGCTCGCATGCTTTTGTACACATTTTCTAATTGTAACGTTAACATCGCATTGAGGTATCGCATCTGATAACTTTAATTCAAAACTCTATCAAGAAACTAAACTATATTGTTATTTGCATCGATTGATCATCCACGTGAATTTAAAACCTCATCACTCTCAAATGAATCAATCACACGATAAGCCGAAATTCATACAACATAGCTAAGAATTCAATAACGACGTTGACAACAAAGAATAAAATCATAGCCTTGAATTTGAAGCAAAAAAGAAGTGCTAAATAGAGATTGGTAGAGAAATTTGGGGACCTGATAGGTGGTGTCGAATTTGTCGTACATGAAGCGGGTGATGATGCTGGTTTTGCCGACGGATTGATCGCCTAAGAACACCAGCTTGTATTTGGCGAGAGGGGACACCGTCGCCATTTCTCAGATTCTAAGAGATAATTCTCACCAAAAGTGAAGGTGACGAAAATTTTTCTTTAGATCTGAATCTCACAAATAAATTCTCTGAGAATTTGGAGAGAGAGAGAGAGAGAGAGAAAGACGAAGAATGTTTTGATTTTAGTCTCTTTGAATTTATACTCAGAAGGAGAAACCGCCAACCACGACGAAGTGGCCAAGTCAAATCTTCTCAACGAGTTTGCCTCTGTTTTTTCTCCAAATTACATTCATGCCTAAATAGTAAATACCGTCATTTTTTTAAAAAAAAATTATATTATTTTATTAGTTATTTAATTATTTGAGTAATTAAATAAATTAACTCGAATTTTAAACAATCTACTCTAAAGTTTACGTTTTTATCTTATAGTATATATATATTATATATACATTCATACACATACAAACACACATTTATATGTACATAACTACATATACATAAACCCACTCATATACACATATACAAATACACATTTATATCAACGCTCATAACTACAATCATTTAAGCTATATCTATTACAATTCTGATGAGAATTTTCTTTCATCTTTTTAAATACTTAACACGTTCTTCCTTCAAATATAGAAGTAATGTTATAAAATACAATAAAAAAGTAAAGTTATACGAGCTTATACTACAAGAGTCAAGTTTTTACGAGTTTTAGCTCATTTAATAAACAGATATAGATTTTTGTTAAAGCTTTGTTTGTTTAATAAATAATTTAATCATGAGTTGAGCACGAGCCTCTTTGTGAGCAATTTTGTTCATTTGCAAGCCTGTATTCTATGCATTATACATTGGACTCTTTTGAGCATGGTAGATTAGTAGGCAAAGAGGTTTTGCACTTTAACCGATTCAAACTTTCCAATTACTTTCTCATTTAGGCTCTATTTTATTTCGATGCAAAATGGTTTTGTTGTAAAATTTAGAAAAATAATTTGAGGGTTTTTTTTTTTTTTTTTTTTCCAACATTGGGCCTATATAGAAAATCAAAGATGGCGGACTACGGCCGGTAACCTTTGGCTGCAATGGAGAATACACTACGAGAGAGAGTGTGTGCAAAAATGATAAACTCAAACTTGAAAAATAGTTTACGATTTTAAGAAATGAAAATTATTTTACATAAATTACAGAAGGTTTTCTGCTCAGTTGAAAATATTTTTGGTTTAACCATAATTTTCAAGCGTACCAAATACCAAAAAATTGAGAAAGTATTTTTTCGAATAACATTTTAAGTTGAAACAAACAAAACTTTAATCTTTCATTTTTATTTTTTTTTGTGCCTTATTTTATTTATTTTCTAAGAAAACTGTATTCCAAAAAGAGAAAATGTCACGTCAAAGGCAACCCTTTCACTTTACAAAGAAAGTAGCTTCATCGCATTGTATGGCATAGAGAGAGGATAAAGTAACATGCCACTTATTTTCTTCCCTAGCTTTTATTTGTTTAAGGCCACAACTCTTGAACGAATCTACACGGTACTACTTTTTCTTAGACATGAACGTTCTTAAGCTTGTTTGACCATCATTTCTTGCAATTGAAAATTTCGTGCAATTGTCTACTTCTAATGATTGAGCAAACAATTAAGAGAGGTTTCGCGCTAGGGGTGTACAAACGGCAGTTATAACTGTTTCGTAACCGCTAATTGCTTATAACTGTTAATTGCTAACCACATAATCGTTTTGGTAGGCAGTTATAAAAAATCGCTAATTGCCTAGACACAGGGCGGTTAGCAGTTTTAAGAGTAGGAAAAATTGGTTAATAACTGATAACTGCCTACCCTTATATATAATAATAATATAAATATATTTTATATTAAAAATATAAAATAAAAACTATGATGTTTTGGTATTAAACACTAAAATGGTGTTGTTTTAAATACAAGTTAGGGATAGAGTTTTATCACATTCATTATTTTTTAGAACACTTTGATCCTTCTTCCAAAAAAAAAAAAAAAGAACACTTTGATCCAAAAAATATTTGAAATAAACCAGAAAAATAGGCATAATGAAGGCCCAAAATATCTCAAAAAGCTCACAAGCTCATATAAAAAAATGTTATAAAACTGTCGATTATTGGTTTGAATATATGTTAACTGCTAACCGCCTAAGTGCAACGATTGTGATTATTAAAATCTAATAACGCCTTAGGTAGTTGCGGTTAACGGTTTTAACTAATAATCGCTAATTGGAACCACTTGTACACTCTTAATTTAAGCATTTGCTCGGACAAAAAAAGCTTATTAAGACTTTCACAATTACAGTAAAAAAAGAAGAAGTACAATCCACGTAAAGATTGCAGTCAATCTCAATCCTGGCATGAATTTGAACGTACAAGGAAACGGAAAAACCCGGTCCTCTATTTCACAAGGCCAAGGGTTGATGGAGACGATCATTCTCGTACTTTCTGCAGTCACTCTAAGCTAACTTGAATAGTGCCGTTGAATAGTTAGAAATGGGCAAAAACCCAATCCAAAACATTATTGGCTTGTAGTAGGTAACAAAACATGGCCACCTTGACTCGTGGTTTCGTAGTAGTATTGCAAATGGCCACCGTGGAAGTCATTGGTTGAGGCCTCCATCGACGAAACCTAAGGGACCTATTGAAAATTTGAAAGAGGAGCCAGAGATTTACCTCTCGAGTGAGAGAGGAGTGGAGGGTAGGCATAACCAGTTATGATATATATACGTAATTTATAAGTTGAAAATTGAAAATGTTAAATTTTTATTTATTTATTTATTTATTTTTATAATTGGGTTTTGATTGATGGTCCTTTTTTTTGTTTATTTATGTTGGACATATAGTCTATAATGATATACAATTCGACTCAATATAATTGAATCATCACTAAGTTTATTAGATTTTGTGTAGCTTAATTATACAATAATAAAATGTACATGGAGGTTGGCAACCGTATTTAGAATGAGTTTATAATATGAAAACTTTAGAATAATTTTTCCCTATAAAATGTACATGGAAGCATAGCATAATTATTAAATAGGCAGAGTTTTTCTTCAAATTGAGTTGAACGAATTTTCTAAAAAAAAATTGAATAAAATTTATTTTAACTTTGTTCTTATAATTAAAAAAAAATATGTGATTCTCACATGCAGATGACACATGTTATTTTTATAGAATATGTTAGAAAAATGAACCCAATTCAGAGGAAAACTTTGTCCTTATTAAATTATCATGATGTAATTTTTAGCGTGATTTTATTATTTTTGTTGACGACAATACGAGGGCTGCTCTACGATCTTTCTTCGCACTCCTCCATGTACCTATTGCACAATCAATGGTTAAGAGAATTTGTCGGGTGGTGTTTCGGCGAATCCTCCTCCAATGATTAAGTTAGCTTTGTTCTAGCATTAACTTTAGGAATAATATTGTGTACCTTCATATCTTGTATGGGCATCTCTATAAACCAGGTTGTTGGAGCCAAAGATGGTAACCAGGCTGTAAATTTGGGATTTGGGAGTGATTGCAGTGATACCAGATCTCTGACCTGATGTTGGCACGCTGCAATTATTTGAGAGATATTGTATCTATATCCAGTGTTTATTGCATATCCCGTGAACGGTGGATGCTAATTTCATTCCATGTTTGATCCTGAATTCCTTTACTGAGCATTTTGATACACCCAGGCGATTGCTATCTCGAGCCTTCCCTTTTTGTGGTCGACCTGAGAGACTAGGGGTGTTAACTTGGACTCGGTTATTGGTTGTAGGCCAAAACCGGGGACCAGAACATGGGTACCTTGGTTATTAGTTTTGGACAACCGAAACCAGGTAACCAGGACCCATAACCGATTAACCAGCCGGTTCTAGTTTGTACCCGGTTATCTGGACTGGGTAACTAGTTTTTTAAAAATAATTTATTTTGGGTTTATTTAATAATCTTTTCCTCTATCCTTCACACAAATACACCATTAATCTCAAAAATTAAGGATATAGAAACATAGAAACATAGGTTCACACACAAAGGATAGAAGCAAAAAAAAAATACAAGCAAAATATATAATAATAATAATAATTATTATTATTATTATTGGGGTCCCTAATTTTTAGTTTTTTTCAATCGAAGCCGAAACCGGTACCCTAGTTTCCTGGTTCCGATCCCGGTTTCCTGGTATTTTTTGATACCTTTACGAGAGACGCGTGACCCCGGAACCATGACATCCGTTGACCTCAATACCTTCCTAGATCACAAGTAGGGGTGTAAATGATCCGAGTTTGGGTGAGCTTTGCTTGTTCAAGCTCGGCTTGTTAAACTTTTTCTTGACCTCGAGCTCGAGCCGAGCTCAAGACCGAGCCCCAAAATTGTGTTTGAGCTCGGCTCATATATTAACCGAGCCGAGCTAGCTCATGAAACTTTAAATAAAATTTAAATAATATAAAACAGCTAAATTTAGCTGGCTTGTACTTGAGTCGCACTTAGTCAAGTATTGGCTAGAGCCTTACTCATTGATGCGGGGAGGGTCACTTGTTTGTTGTTTCTTTGCCATTGAAATGTGCATCCTATTTATAGACAAGGATGAGAGAGAGTTAGCTTAGTCTTCTCGATGTGGGACAAGGATTTGCACAGTTTGTTTGTTTGTTTGTTTTTTAATGCTGGAAGCTAAATTGGGCCTTAGCCTTAGAGGCCCTTAGACTAAGGATTTGCCTTAAATCTTATTCGGATTACTTAGTGGGCTTAGCTAATTGGGCATTTTTCATTCACAACTAATAAAACAACATAATTTTAGCAACTCTACCAGATTTAAATGAATAAAATTATGGGCTGGGCTATCAAACAGGTTGAACATCTTTAATTCAATTAGAGGGAAGCGTTAAGTATAAAAGCAAGCCTAAGTGTTTGGGTTGGGCTATCAAATGGGTTTAACATATAATCAACTAATTATTGCAATTCTTAATATATATATATATATATATATATACGAGCTGATTCACGAGTTTAGTCGAGTCGAGCCAAGCTTGCTTTGTTTAATATTTGAGCCATAATTTGTGTTCATGAAACGCTTCATTTAATATTCGAGTCAAGTACAAGCCGAGCTCGAACTTGCTCGCGAGGCGCTTCGCTCACTTAACAGCCCTAATCACAGGCCAAGTTGATGTGCCGAACCCCTTGTTGGCTTGGGTCGAGCCATGGCCCGGACCGACAACATTATTCATAACAATTTTTGGTTTTTTTTTAGGTGAAAATTCAGGCTTTCAGTAACACGTGATCAAAGAATGACAGAAGTATTGTGGAGCAAATTGAGAAGGCAAAGTTAAAAATGTGTTTAACTGCAATTGCTTTATATAATTAATTTACCCCAAACAAGGCACCGAGAAGAAGAAAGGAATGCTAATGAGTTTCCAGTCCGGAAACGAAACTAGCGAATTAGACAAGTCCGCGTGGCATTACATTCGAACCACAAAGTAAAGCCTTTTAGTTGGAAGCCAACTAGTCCCACATCGTTCATTTACAACAAAGAAGATGACGATATAATGTGAAGCATAGCAGAAGTCAGTGTCCTTCGGGACATCCGATAAAATTGGAACGATACAGAGAAGATTAGCATGGCCCCTGCGCAAGGATGACACGCATAAATCGAGAAATGGTCCAAATTTTTTTTTCTTCCTCAGCGATCAACGATCTGATCTCGCAAATTTGTGAGTCTATGGCTTCTTCTTCGTCGTTTGGGTCTTGCTCAAATAGTAAAGCTTAGATTTTGCTCATGTTCTTTTGGATTCCGGGTAAGTCATTTGGAACTAGTCAATCTTTTCAAATTGAACTGAGTTTTTGTATTCTGCAATTGGGTTTACGTTTTTATTTTGCCAAATATTCTACCTTTTTTCCTGCGGTTTACGGTTGTGATAGTAATCCCTGTATTCTGACTGATATTTGGTGCAATTTCGAGTCTTGATAATTGATTTCTTTTAGAATTGAAGCCCGAAACGTTTCTAACTGCTGGAGATTTTTAGATGTGCCAAGGAGGGTTATTTTTCAAGCCACTTATGAACATGATATCTTGCTTTTTTTGTTTAATCAGCAAGAGGTATTGCCTACATTTACTTTTCTTCTTCTTCTTCTTCTTCTTTTTTTTTTTAGAAGAAGAAAAAAAATAGTTTTTGTAGATGTGGGAATCTTCTTCTTTGCTGCCTTTGAGATTAACATAAGGTTTCAGATTTGCATTGTCCATTGTTAAATTTCACTTGCTGAGCATAGCTAATCGCATTATTTTAAGAGTCTGTGGCTTAATGAATGTGCACATTATGCCATG
Source organism: Carpinus fangiana (assembly GCA_006937295.1). Classification (NCBI taxonomy): domain Eukaryota; kingdom Viridiplantae; phylum Streptophyta; class Magnoliopsida; order Fagales; family Betulaceae; genus Carpinus; species Carpinus fangiana. The sequence continues at coordinate 40,256,183 of CM017321.1, forward strand.
CTTCTGATAGGTAATTGTCTAAGAGCTTACTGATATTGCATTTGCTAGGCTTCTGCTGCTGTTCATGCATCAAAAAACATTCCACTATTCTTTGCACAACATCTGGCACTGCATTGTGTGTTGTTCAGGTGAATAGTGAAAAAAAAGGGATATAAATTTAGTAAGGTCATTTGTTATTCATTATTGTACTTTTTAATGGAGTATAAATAGTTATTCTAAGACCTGTTCTTTACACTTTTCTTTGCTGTAATGTCAAAGTCATACAATTTTAGAAGAAAGAGGAGGTAAATATACTCACTTCACCAGTTTCACCTGATTGGCATTTTTATAACAAGGGATCAGAAAATCGTTGCATTGGCATCTTCCAACACCATCCCCACTCTCTTTTCAAGCTCTGAAATCAATGCTGGTGTTGCAGAATATACCATTGCCATCTTTGACATCTTGAATAGGAACTTACATGAAACAACCTCTTGTTGAGGATGAAGTATGTTTACTAGGCTTCCAATAATTGTTTTTGGCTTCTTCCTCCTCTCCACTATAAATACTGAGCTGCAGCTCATTCTTTCCTGCCCATATCCTCTTAGTCCTCCTAAGTCGATGTCCATGTCAGGCAAAACCATCTATCTTTCTGCATAGTGCATGATACATGATTTACCTATGACCTCTGGTTATGTTCCCTTTGCCTTTATAGCTGATATAATTCCCTATGAAATGGTCATTGCAAAGGGTAGCCACACCATCAAACTACCACCCTTCTTCATAAACTGCATCCCCAGTTGTTGAGATTTCTCTAGAAGCATTCCAAGCTATCGAGTCACAGCATCTTCTGACAATTTAGAGATTTTCAGCCCATGGAGGTAGACTTTCACAGGATTTGAGGACAATAATGGTGTCTTTCCATGAGGAAAGCTTCAGTCTTGGTGATGAAATTTCCATTTTCTACTTCTTCGTTCATCTCTAGAAATTCTGATGCACATCTTAGTGGAGCTATGTTGTTACAGTTTAAGTCTACTGGGAGACCATAACAAAATTATAAAATGATTTTGAATGTTTCTGGTCCTCCTAGAAAGTTTTCAAGCTTGATGTTCTGTAGAAATCCTATTTCTCTAGAAATCGTATGTTGCCACATTGTGCCACCAAGGGATACTGTTTCAGCCTTTCAGGGTAAATAGATAAGTTATGAAATGAGTTAATATTTCTGGGTCTGGGTTTCTTCCCCCTTATACATCTTCAATTCATACCAAAAGAAAAAAAAAAAAGAAAAAAATTCATACCAAAAAGTCATATCTGGCCGCTGACAAAAAATCAGTAATTATGAAACAAATAAAGGAAGCATTAAACTACTAAAGAGTAATTAGTAAAGACTAAGCCAAAGATGGGCAATGACTGAAAATACGGCCATTGCTAAATTCTAAGCACAGTCTAGCAAACGTATGAAATACCATATTACCCCTAATGCTAAAAAGGAGTTCTGCAATATGGGTGAATGTTAAGTAGCAAGCAACGTGGTAGAAAGGGATGAGGAGTCTTACCAATAAACAAGCAATGGCCATCAATTAGGATTCTATCAGTAATGAATAAAGGGATATTATTTTGGAAAATCCTAAAATCTTAACTATGGGCCAACTTTTGCCTTATTTTTTAATTTAAAAAAAAGGGTTAAATGCATTTTCAGTACCTGTGCTTTAAGCCAAAATCAAATAAGCACCTCGGTTTTCAAAAATATCACAAATGGTACTTGTGGTTATCAAATAAACCCACTTGGTACTTCTGTCAGAATTCCGTTAGTTTTTTTAACGGAATGCCACGTCACCCTTACACATGGCGTAGTACATGTGGTTTCAAGGCGCCACGTGGCGTGGTACCTGCGTTTTTGGATGCCACGTCAGATTAAATAATAATAAAATTATGTAAAAAAAAAATTAAAAGAACTTGTGTACTTCCTAAAAAAAAAAAATCAATCGTCCTCTCAATTCTTCTCTCCCACAACCACTTAGGTTTTTGTAGACCCAAATGCCATCTTTGTCATCCCTCCCTCAATGATGATTAAAAGGAACTCTCATAGCAGACTATTAACAGTAGTCGACAGACACACAATCAGAAAGCAGACACTAAATTAAATAAAAATTCAAGCACAAGGGTTCCAATTACAAACTTTGTTGCAGACCCTAGCGATTCTGAGGAAGATCTTCCTAAACAAGGTTCCATCGGCAATGCTCGTCCAATTACCGGATTGTCTCGACGGACAAAAGCCTCTTCTCCAAATGCCAGTAGGAGTTCTTATTTGAATGCTAAGGGTACGTCTGAGGCATCATGGACTCCGAACTATGGAGCAGAAAGGAAATCCTCTTCAACCGAAGCTCTACGAAAGCCCTCGTCTCAGACCCAAATACTATGTCACCCTTCCTCAGAGAAAATATTTTCCCCCATTACCCTTCATCTGAGGTAAGTCTGTTTCCCACTGTTTTTACAATTTGTTTTGATAAGGTTCATTTGCAAAAATAGATTTGAATCTGCAAAAACCTAAGTGGTTGGGGGAGAGGAGAATGGAGAGGACAACGGATTTTCTTTTTTTTTTTTAAGGAAGTACACAGGTTCTTTTAATTTTTTTTTTACATAATTTTAATATTATTTAATTTGACGTGGCATCCAAAAAATCAGGTACCACGCCACGTTGCGCCTTGAAACCACAGATACCATGCCATGTGTAAGGGTGACGTGGCACTCCGTTAAAAAAACTAACGGAATCTTGACAGAAGTACTAAATGGGTTTATTTGATAACCACAGGTACCATTTGTGATATTTTTGAAAACCAAGGTGGCTATTTGATTTTAGCTCAAAGCATAGGTACTGAAAATGCATTTAACCCTAAAAAAAAAAATGAAAAATGAAAAAAATGTCTAAAGCAATAATATCTATTTTTGGTCCTTTTTTTTTGGTATTTTTAAAAAATAAAAATTGTATTTTTCTTCATAATAGTGCAAGGTTTTTATTTTTATTTTTTAAATGACATTATTATGAAGAAAAATACCATTTTTTCTTTTTTTAAAAATACAAAAAAGAAAAAAGAAAAAAAGAATTACCAAAATAGATATTATTGCTTCAGACATTTTTTTTTAAATTTTTTTTTATTTCTAAATTACAAAAAGAAGGTAAAAGTTGGCCCAAAGTTAGGTCCCTATCATCCTGCTATTATTTTATCCTTTCCGGTATTTGAATGTTATTAGTATTGTTTTATCACCTAGCCTTATGAAGGAGATGTCACTACTTACTAGTTCAAACCTCCCCTCACCATTCCCTTGTGTAGACATGTCAAAAAAAAAAAAATTAAATTAAATAAAGGCTTTAGAGCTACATTATGCTTTTATTTAAGAGAAATGTTAAAGTCACAACATTGACCCAACAAAGACTAAACTTCTCTCCTATGTATCATTTAAAAAAGGAAAATGCTAGGGGTTCTCCCCGTAGGTTCTCCTGGCGTTCTCCCAGTCTTACATAAAACATGATTTAAGAAAAAATAAAATTGTAGTGGCCTCCACACCGGTTTTTTTAGGCATTAGCATCAAATTTGAGGCATTAACACCAAATTTGTGAGGCATTAGCACCAAAATTGAGGCATTAGCACCAAATTTAGGATGATCAAATCCATTTTGGGTGATACCATCCCTAAAGGGTTAACCTTTCACCCTTAGGTTTTAGTTTTGAATCAAAAAACAAGTTTTAAAGCATTAGAACCTAACTATTAACTCATAAAAATTAATCGGTTGGCAAAAAAACGGTACTACAATTTTATTTTTTCTTAAATCATGTTCTATGTAAGACTGGGAGAACGCCAGGAGAACACTATGGGGAGAACCCCTAGCAAATCCCTTTAAAAAATAAAATAAAAAAGTAAAGTTTGGTGTTTTGAATTCAATTTTGTTCTTTTTTAATTTTTTAAATGACACGTAAGAGAGAAGTTGGGTATTTGTTGAATCTATATTGTGACTGTATCACATCTTTTTATTTAATGAACACATGAAAAAAATTAATGGTAAGAGATATCAAATCAAATCATATTTGAAAATATGATTTGATTTGGTCATAATCAAATACAATAAAACAAAATCCTATAATTTGGATACATTCAATTACAATCTAACGAAATCCTATAATATCTCTAACAAAACAACCTAACGAAATCCTATAATATCTCTTACAGTTATAGTCATCTTTATCTGGAAGACATTATAAGCCCATTTAGCCATTGCTTGAATGAATAAAACAATGGAATAATTATCCTACAAACTACTGTTTATTGTTTGAGAGGCCTTGAATCACCCTTCCATGTTTGTTTCCATCTATCAATGTTCACCATAAAATCCTACTTCATTACCAAGCCGTAATAACTGGGTATCAGAGACAGGTTTCGTGTTCTAACCTATGGTCGGACATGACGAAACCTGGCTCTGATACCAAATTGTTACAGCATGGCATAACTTGGCTCTGATGTCACTTTGCTTGCTAGGTAACGGTAAAAAAAATTAACTAATTCTTATATTATTAATTATTTTATCAGTGCAATGGTTTTATTGCAGGTTCCAGACTAATTCTTACCTTCGGCCAGAGGCTCCCTCCAACGGTCATGTGGTTGAGCAACGAGTTGAATGGCAAGTCTCGAAAATTTTGCTTCCCAATTCTTTACAGGTTCAACCAAATTTTATGTTGAACGTAATTCACAAAAGCTGTATATATTCATGTGTTTCATCGTTTGTATTTTGCTAATGTTATTAGTAATTGATTTTCCAATATCACTCTTCTAAATTTAAATGTTTGTTTGAAATCAAATTTCTATATGTAATTTATAATGGATTGTTATTTCTTGTATGGCAGTGATGGTAGATACAATTTTTTCTTTTCTACCACACTTTTGAAGCTTTTTCTGATTCATTTTGCACAAGGGGTCGTCAGTTGGACGTGTCAATGCAACACAGCCAGCATGCAGCAATGCTGCATCTGCTGATTCTATGATGAGTGCCAAAACTGAACCGGTACTCTGTTTTACGGCAAAGCAAGGGCATTCAAGCCTTTCATTTTCTGGTCTTACTAGTGCTGGGTAATATCAGGATTGTGGGGCTTCTTCAATGCTTCTCATGGGAGAGCCTCCATGCCGGGAGAGTTCCTTCAATTTTTCTTTACAAGGAAAATAAATAGATAGTACATATAAATATTTGTACAACGATTCACTGCAACCTCCTTTGATGGTAATCATTAAGTTGACAACTTTGTCTTTTACTTGCTCTTTGTATTATAGCCTCCGGAAAATAGAGTTTTCTAGTTTGGTGTTTCTAAATGTCTTCTATTCAAGGCTTTTGTATTCTCAACTTTAATCTAATTGTTTTCTAGGTTCGAGAAAAGAGTGAGGCAATGCCTCTTGCAAAGCAAGAGCTGATGTAAGAAGGCGTGTTAAGGGATGCTTTGTCAAAGCTGGCGAAGCTTATGATTATGATCCATTGATCCAAACCAGAAGCTAATGAGAGTACAATTTTTAACCTTGCTTTGTAAAAGGAAAGAATCACTCTTAATGTCAAAAAATCCGTACTATCACCTAAACAATGGATGAAACTAATGCATATTATTTCCTGTGGAATGACAAATCTCAGGGGCCTTGGTTTTCATCAGGAGAAAATGGTGGGATATGAAATGCTGGGTTCCAATGTTTTACCAAGAATGTTCAGGAGCAGAATTTTGATCCACCATCACACTATAAAAGGATTGATGGATTGTGACAACATCCAAAATAGACCGAGCCACCACCCTTGACTTTAGGCTACGGGTTTTTGTTTCCTTCTGTCTTTGTGCAGTTATTCTCTAGGAAAGGATAACCTTACTGGTTTTTTTCCACCCATAATACCGTAATAATTAGTATTTCTTGTATTCCTTGCTCTGGTCACTTCTATAAACGCAGTTGCCATGGCAATCGGCATTGTGGGGTGGCTGTTCTCTCACATTTGCCAGGTCAACCAAAAAGCTAGCACTTGTAATGCTCTCATTTCTTTTGAATTTCCCATGTACAGCGTAGGATCTTTATGTTCGCCTAAGTTAGTGTTGTATCTGCTCAATAAACACTTCTGTTGATGAGACAAAAATTTGTACATTTCTCTTTCATTTCGTGAACATGTATATGTATATCACGGGATTATATATATATATGCTTTTGAGAAGAAATAGTCCAGTGGTTTCACATAAGTGTAAGAATTTACTTCTTTTGAGTTGCCATTAAAAGACTTCTATTGTATATTGTATTTTTGTTCTTATGATGTGGTCATTTGTCCCCAAGAGATAGCTCAATCGACTAGGGACCACACTTTATGAACCAGAGGTCACAAGTTCGAATCCCCCTCCTCCTTTTGTGTGGACATGTCAAAAAAAAAATAAAAATGATGTGGTCATTTTGTTCTACATATTTTTATGCAGAAATACTTGTTATGGTTGTTTTGATGCTGACCTCTAGGTGGACTTTGCATTGGTGAAATTTATAATGTTTATGGCCATGAACCCATGTCTCGCCCTTCTTTCACCATCTTCACACACTGAAAAGCATAGCATAAGCTTCAGATTTTGATAAAAATGAACTGCTAAATTCTATCCACTAGTGTCCCCAAGAGGTAGCTCAATCGGCTGGGACCACGAATAATAAAGCGGAGGTTACTAGTTCGAATCCCCCTCCCCCCTCTTATGTGGACATGTCAAAAAAAATAAAAAAATTCTACCCACTAGTTCCCAATATCAGTCAGCATCCATTCTGTTAAAAAGAAATTTCGTAGAAAAAGAACCATATATTGGCATAATAAGCATTAATTCTTGTGAGCATTGATAAACAAATACTGCATTACAAAAGATAACTTCCTATGAAGTAATAACACAACGAATTCCATTTATCTTTTCCTACTAAGCTCCAAAACATTAATCATCATCAGAACTACTATCTTCTGACATCCTTCCTACATCGTCGTCTGCTACAGTTGTTTCCTGCATGCATGCACATCGCAGAAAAAATGACTTACAAATGCATCTGAAAGGAGGGAGAGAGAGAGAGAGAGAGAGAGCAACTAGTGCAACAAGATACAGAAAAAATTCTCACCGGCACCTTGTCCCAGTCCTTCAACTTGGAATTCGTCAACATGTAATTATCACGCAATGGCGCCCAGGCAGGCCCTTCTGCCTCCGTCTGGGCTGTAGATGTATGACCCTGCATATCACAAAACCAAACAGTCAATTCAAAGTTGCAATTGGATGTATGGTAAGCTGGGAGTGACAGCTTCCATCATTTAGGTTCAGTATGAACTTAACGAAATCCACAGATTAAACCGAGTTATATAAAGAGTAATATAAAATGACATAAATGCAAGAAACTCACAAAAAAAAAAAAAAAAGGGAGAGGAAAGGAAAAAGAAATGGACTACCTTAGTGGGAGTATCGGCTGCTGGCTTTGATGTCTTGCCCAACTCAGAAAAGAAGGTTTCTTTCCTCCGCTTCCTTATTGCTGGCAATATTCAAAGATACTCACTTAGAATCACTTTAGGGACAAATGTGGATCAATTCAACGATTACATAATGAGGCTTAAACATTGGACCACAGAATAAGTTCGTACTTAATTTCTGAAGTCAAATATGGCAATTAACATCAACAAAACATTGTCTTGTGAGCAGTCTCACCCAACAAAATTAAAAAGGGAAGAAAAATGTAACGATCAAATTGTAGTAAAAAAATGTAATGACCAGACTTGAACCTCTATAACCACGGTGTTTTTTTTCTTTTTCTTTTTCTTTTTCCTGTTTTTGGTAAATGAGATAATTTTATGCAAATGAAACAAATTTAATTAGCATAAAATTGCTGACTCACTTGAGTATCCACATGACAACAATGCCATTCCTGCTTTTGTGTAAAAACCACATGGGCTGCACTTCTTAGCATAGGAAAAAAAGGGAGTAAAAGAAGAGATGGATATGAGGATGGTATGACAGCTTTCAACAGCAATAACACATGAATCTTTCTTTGATGTCAGGTCACAGGGAACACTTGGGCACTGTGACCAAAGCAGTTAGAGCTTAGATGTAAAATTAGATGTTTGTGGATTGACAAGAGAACTTGACATGGTGATGGAAACTTTTGGAGATGTTGATACTAATGGGAATTTATGAGCACCAGTCATATTTGTAGGCAGTCAGGAGACGAGAAAATAGAAAATGTCCAGAAAAAAAAAAAGGTCAAAATCTTTTATTTGGAAATTCAAAAGAGATGTGCTTATGTGTATGCAAAAGATTAACGAATATAATTTAAAAGCACTAGTTTCAATCTAAGAACACCCCATGCACATATGCTGGTATAACTTGACATGCCTACATGGGTCTGTAATACTTGATAAATTGCACTGGCAATGAGAGCAATCCCAGAAGATGAATATGAAATATAATAAGGCAAAGAATAAGAGGATATCAAACTGTATCAGCATACCTTTTGCATCTTTAGACCTCGATGGATTTAAACCTTTCTGAGCATTTTGTGCCTTGTTGACCTGAACAAGATATGAAGATATCAAGCACAGAACTTTAGGTCTAAATGTGACAGCAATAGGAACAAGCTAACAAAACAAAATTGAAAAAAAAAAAAAAAACCTTAAAACACAACAAAACATGGTTAAATCTTCATAGAGAACTTACAGCATTGAACAACTTGACCACTGAAACTCCAGCAACACACATGGAAAATGTGAACTAAGTTAGCATTATTATAAAGTAGGCAAAACAATCTGATAAAACCAGTGCCCTTGTGACATAAATCTCAAGTAACAAACATAAACGCATTACCTCCTTTTGTAGCAACGCCTATTAGAAACTTCTCTTGCGAATCCAAATAATTAGCAGGTTTGACATGCCCCCTTTCTCCCACCTATATCATATGAATAGTACAAAACTCATAAGCAACCAATCATATATTATAGGGGAAGATTAATGATTTAAATGTGCACAAACACATGAAACACTAATGCTTGTCATAACAACTGATTTTGAAATTGAATTACCAAGTGTTTTTCCTTCTTGGCCTCCCCCTTGACCTTTCGTTCAGCCTCCTCTTCTGCAAGCTTCTCTGCAATGAGCTTCCTGTCCGCCGACAAAACTGGACCCTGCAAAGCAAATGGCAAACTTTATACAAATGTCATTGTATACAAAAGCAACCAAACAGTTATCCTAGCCTATCTTACGAGTGAATCAGTAGTCACGCTCTTCTTGATAATACTGCTGAATGCCATCTTGAATGCTCTACAACCCTCCGCAAACTTCGTAATTCCGAGTTGAATTTCACCATCTTCTTCATCATCAGAAACCCCATTATCCACATTCACATCCTCTCCTTCTTCCTCAGGACGTTCTTCATCTCTGATCACGGGCATAGGTTTCTTGTCAACATGATCATGACCATCACCATCACCATCATCCTCGTCCGAATTGTACTCTCGTGCCCGCTTGCGAAACAGTTTCTTCATTTTCCTGTCAATCTTTTTACCCTTTTTGCTCTGTTCAATGCCCTGTAGCATCATCGCATTTGTGGGTTTTTTCTTAGCCTTAGCGCCCTTCTTCTTCCCTATATTCCTCTTCATCGGAACCTTTGCCGGTTCTGCCACGTGGGTTTCCTCAGCCATGCCCCAACTCACCGATAGCTCAACCAGTTGTACTCTTTAACTTTCTCAGAGCCAATCGAAGACCTATACCACCGATTCCAAATAAGAAGAAAAAAATAGGGTCTTTTCAATTGCGTGAAATTTCGGTCTGAGTGTATAAATCAAAGGCAATCTAGAAATAGGGGTACCTCGTATTCGACTTGGATGCAGAGGACAACGAAGGGGACTGGATGTGCTTCTTTGTGATACAAAGAAAATAGCATTAGGGTTTACCAAAACCCCTTTCTATTTTTATTTTTTTTTTATTTTTTTTTTAAAAAAAGGAAAATCAGTGCTTTTTAAAAATAAAATCATAAATTGAGTGCATTTGATTGCACTAATTTGCAATAAACTCCTTGTGGTTCTCTAAAAAAAAAGAAAGAAAAGGAAACACCCTTATGGTAAAAAAAGGTTATGAAAACTTCATGTGATATGCAAAAATAACAAAAGTCCTTGCACCTAATTTTTGTCTAATTTCTTTCTTCTTTTCTTTTCTATTTTTTTTTTGGATAAAAATCGTCAAATAACAAACGGGTCTTATGAGTAGCATGTGTCATTTGATTAGTGCTTACCGTGGGATTTGACTATTTCCATACAAAAAAATTAGACAAAAGTTGAATGCAAAAATATATTTGTTAGATTTGCATATCACATTGAGTTTTCAAAATATTTTTATACCACATAGGCACATACAACTTATTACAAACGAGCTTAAAACCCACGTAATGCACAATGTTTCAACATATATAACCAACTTAAATGCATGTTTAACCTTTTATAAAGACATTTGTCTGCAGTCGCGGATCCAGGAATTTCATCCATAGGGGGCATATTTTTTTTAATGAATACAAAAAATAAAGTTGAACGAAAATATAACTAATGGAATAAGTGAATAAAATTGAAAAGCAAAACGACGCATTGTTTTTCCAAATTCTTTTCTTGAAAAATCATGGTTAAAGGGTTGACAATGTCCTTTTTGTAAAAATACTCTTCGTATTTAGTCTCATCACTATGATGATAATTACACATTTTTTTTCTTAAGCTGGGATCTCCGGGTAAATTTGTTAAATCTACTTCAACACGAGGTCGTTTAGAATTAGATTCTAGCTCAATAGAATCGTTGTTTTTCTTCATAATCTCAGACAACTACAAATTATATATTTATACAATTAAAATATGAAACAAAACTATATAAATTCGTAAATAATTAAATATAAAAACGATTATCAAGAATAAGCTGAATTAATAGTAATATAAATTTAATTATATATTTACAATTTTAAATACCTCAATTTTTCGTTGAAGTTATTAATAAAAATAGCTGAATAGACTGAATCCTAATTCCTGAATAACAAATTAGTAATATAATATTAAAACAATTAAATTAAAAGAATAATTTAAATTTAAATCTAAAAATTCAATTACATATTTACATATCTTAATTTTTCTTTGAAGTTGAAAAGCGAAAAAAAAAATTGAGGCTTAATTTCATTGAAATTGAAAAATAAAAAAGTTAGAAGCCTGAACAAATAAAAATTTAACCACTTTTGTTTTAGGTGCAAGTTGGCGGCCGCTAAAGCTTTTTTTCTTTTTTTTCTTAGGGTTTACGGTTTACTGTAGGGAAGATGAGGTAGAAAGGAGAAATCCTTTCTTTGTTTTACTAATACTGGCGGTGGAAAGCAAAGGCTCAAAGCCTTTTTTTTGTTTTGTTTTTTTAGTTGACCGCTAGCTTTTTGGCCTTTTTAGATTTTTTTATTATTATTTTTTTTAATTTGAAAAGCTGGCGGCAGCTTTTTTTTTTAGTTGACCGCCAGCTCAATGCCTTCTCTTTTTTTTTTTTCTTAACGTTTTTATTCCCATGGACCCACCCCCACCGCCCACTACTATTGGTCTCAAATCTCACTTAACAAAACTCACCATTTAGATGGAAATACAGTTCATCATCATCTTCTTTCTTAGGTTTTCCTGCAACCGAAGCTGAAACTAAAAAATTGAGGTTTTTAATTTTTTTTTTTTTTCAAATTTCAACTGAGGCATTATATGACTTAAGCATGAGGGTAAGGGCATAATCATGGTTGAGAGATGGCATAATAAGGGCAATTTTTTTTCTTGTTTTGTTTACCATGATAAAGGGGATTTTTTGGGGCATCCTCGACCACCCCCCCCCCCCCGATCGGCCCCTGCTTGTCTGAATAATTAAACTCCAATTGTTGCAATGATATGTGCATGTTTTGGCTCCTTCCTCCTCCCAACGAGAAATACTGAGCTGCAGCTCATTCTTTCCTGCCTATATCCTCTTAGTCCTCCTAACTCGATGTTCATGTCAGGCAACCATCTCTCTGCATAGTGCATGATACATTTATCTATGAGGCTATGATCTCTGGTTTTGTTCCCTTTGCCTTTATAGCTGTTATAATTCCCTGTGAAATGATCATTGCAAAGGGTAGCCACCCAATTTGGAGATTTTCAGCCAATGGAGATAGAGTTTCACAGGATTTTAGGACAATAAAGTTGTCTTTCCATGAGGAAAGCTTCAGTCTTGGTGATGAAATTTCCATCTTCTACTAGCTACTTCGTTCATCTCTAGAAGTTCTGATGCACATCTTAGTGGAGCTATGTTGTTACAGTTTAAGTCTCTACTGGGAGACCATAACAAAATTATAAAATAATTTTGAATGTTTCTGGTCCTCCTGGAAAATTTTCAAGCTTGAGGTTCTCTAGAAATCGTATGTACGTAGCCACATTGTTTCAGCCTTTCAGGGGAAATAGATAATTAAGTTATGAAATGAGTTAATATTTCTGGGTCTGGGTTTCTTCCCTCTTACACATCTTCAATTCATACCAAAAAATCAGTAATGATGAAACAAATCAAGGAAGCATTAAACTACTAAAGAGTTATTAGTAAAGACTGAAGGCAAAGATGGCCATTGACCAAGATATGGCCATTGCTAAATTCTAAGCACAGTCTAGAAAACGTATGAAATACCATACTACCCCTAATGCTAAAAAGGAGTTCTCAGTTCTGCATATGGCTGAATGTTAAGTAGCAAGCAACGTGGTAGAAAGGGATGAGGAGTCTTACCAATAAACAAGCAACGGCCATCAATAATTAGGATTCTATCAGTAATGAATAAAGGGATATTATTTTATCCTCCAGTATTTGAATGTTATTAGTATTGTTATTGAAGAAAATAATATCACACAACTTTTAATCTAACCAAAGTCTTCTAATGGTGAAAAGGTAATGGGCGTAGTAAGCAAATTAACCTGACAACAAATGGATACAAATATGATTGTAATCACAATGGAGAAAAAAAAGTATTCAGTGTATTCCCGTGGTTAATAGTTTTAGCCATTTCCCAAAGGGAGGGTGGGAGAAAGATGAGAAAATATTAAATAGCAAGTCTTTTTTAATTAAATGGACAGAGTTATGGTTGCCCTATATAGTCTTATACCCATGCCGTGATAAAACCTGAACCGTCTTTAAGAGGTAGCTCAATCGGCTGGGAACTACGCTTTATGAAGTGGAGGTCACTAGTTCGAATCCCCTCTTCTCCTCTTGTGTAGACATGTTAAAAAAAAAAAAAAAGAAGACATGAACCTGACACGCAATATAATGGTTGAAATTTTAGGGATAAATGCAAAATTGGTCAATGTGGTTAGCCTAAATTACAAATCATTCATTGTGCTATACAAAATAATTTATTGGTCCTTGTAATTGGCCTAAATTACAAATAATTCATTGTGGTATAAAAAATAATTTATAGGTCCTTAGGGTAGTTCAAAATAACATTTTATTCACTGAAATCAATTTTTGTTAAGTGACTTAACATAATCCCTTACTTTGTCATGTCATACGGCCAATAAAAATGCGATACAAGTTATTATTAAGAGAAATGCTAAAGGTCAGTAAGTTCTCATATTTAACCCATATTCTTTTACAATTAACCATTAGATTTATTGGATCCATCATTAACTTATGTGAGATTTACAAAAGTCTGCAAATTCAATGGTTGATTGTAAGGAAATATGAGCTAAATATAAGGAATTTATTGACCCATAGCATTTTTCTATTATTAATTTATGACTTTAAGAAATGACAACTAAGATTTTTCACATCATTTAGGACACCAACTAAGATTACAAATCAGCCCCTACTCCACATTATACTGCTACATTAAATTAACATAATCTCTTATATCCCTAAAATTTTACTCTGTGTGTAACCCTTTATCATTTTCATCTTTCTCGCTACAATTTGGACCATTTTGCGATAATTTGACTGTCGCATTTTGTGAAGTGGCTGAGAAAGATGAAGATAGGAGAAGGTTACACACGGGGTAAAATTAGGTTAATTTACTATAGCAATACGACGTGAAGTGAGGTTGATGTGTAATCTTAGCTGGCGTTCTAAAAGAGAAATGCTTTAGTGCAATATAATACTCACATTTGGCCTATTTTTAGTGACGTGGCAGATTGATTATCACATGAAAGGGATGATTGAAATTTGAAATTTGAATTTTAATCCTCTCTCCTTCACTAAATATGGGCCAAATGTAAGCATTATATTGCATTGTAGCATATCTCATTCTAAAATGATATGACAAATCCTAGTTGTCATTTTTGAAAGTTTGAAATTAATAATAACACATGTCGCATTTTTATTGGGTATGACGTAACAAAGTAACATATTTTGTTAAGTGACTTAACGAAAATTGATTTTAATGAGTAAACTTTTATTTTGGCCTATCATAAGGACTTTAAAAATAATTTTTTATACATAGGGAGTAATTTGTAATTTAGGTTAATTACAGGGACCTATAAGGCTATAAATTAATTTTTACACCACATAAACCAATTTGCATTTATCCCGAAATTTTATAATGGCTGGATTTTTTTTTTTTTTTTTAATTTTTAAAAAGCATTTCTGTTTTTATTTACGTGAATTTTTAATTTTTTACTTAAAAAAAAATTAAAAATTGGAAAACTTTTTAGGTTAGAAAACGCACGCGTGAGTCGTGACTCTCTTCCCAGGTTAAAAACACTCTCTTCCCACATTTTCAGACAAATCTTCCCTCTTCCCTCTTCCCTCTCACCTACGGCCGGCCACCAATTGCTAGCCTTTATTATTTCACATTCCACGGGATTCTCCTTTCTGCATCTTTTCTGAGGCTTCTTTCTCTAAGAGCGCATGCCGAATGGGTCCGGAGACCACGAACGCCAATCCCCGCTGACACGGGCCACCCACATCTTCGGCGACGAGCTACCCACTGTCAAAATCCATCTTTCCTCTCTCCCACTGACGACGAAACGCACAGGTTTTATCTCTCTCTCTGTTATATTTCTTGCGTCAAAGTTACGTGATGTTGTGGAACAACTCTTGGGGTTATTAATGGTGTTTGTCAATGAAGTTTGGTTGACATAGCACGCAGATGAATTAGGCTATCAAAGCGAATCCGTTTTTGTTGATATAATTAATATCTAAATTAGTATTAAGAGGTGGTTGGATGTTGATTATTTTAATTTTCTTATTTGATCCTGAGGCTTTGATACGTAGGAAAGAATAGGAATTGATTTCTTGGGCGCTTATTTTTCTTCTACGTTGCTTTGATTTATGAAGGTAATATTAATTTCTTTTTCTTTAATCTCATATTTTTAGAGTTTCTATAATCATTCACAACCTTCGGTTTCTTTAATTTTTTTAATTTAACTCATTTCTCTTTTTTTAACAGGATTTTGGTACCTGATTCTATTTTTATTTTTTATGATTATGTTCTGGCCGTACTCCCAGTACTAAATTTTTTCCCTGACTTACTTTGACGGCCTTTTTTTTTTTTTTTGGTCAAATTTTTAGCTTCTTACTTGATTTTTTTTTTCTTCTTGTCATTTATGCACCAACTAATTATTATTGTCATTTTTAAAAACAAAAGCATTGCACGGGTTTCAATTATGAATTGAATTTACGTACCGCGCGGGTTTTTTTTCTTCAGGTAGTGGGCACTTGGGCTCTTATTTTTGGGTCAGCCCAGCTCAAATTCACTCTCTCACTAAAACCCTAACCCTAAACCCTTTGACGCTTGCAGAACACGAAGAATCACAAAAAAAAAACACCCGGTAATTTCCTCGTATTTTTCTAATTTTTGTTCCTTTTTGTTTAATTTCTATACTAATTTTGATTCTGAGATATAATTCATATTGTTTTGAATTGTAGTCCTAGAATTCTGAAATTAGCGTTAGCTGGTTTGTCAAAAACCCTAGCTTTTGTTCTAGTACCTGTTCTTGATTTATGTAATTTGAGGAATAATTTATATATTTTGGGTTATGCTAAATGTTTGCTTTAATTTTTATTTTTTTTTAGGCTATAGAAGTTATTTGATCGGAAAGCTCTGAAATTCATGATTCTTGGAAGCCATGGCTCGGTTCCGAAATGTAAGCAAAATCTTGTCATGTTTTAGTTTTTCTTAACTTTCCCAGCTGTTTGGTTGCGGAGAAAATGGAAGAAAAGGAAAAGAAAATGAATTGCGGGGTCTTATGGTATATGTGTGGTATATTCTGGAGGTGGAACAAATTGTAGCGTGAGAAGCTAAGTCAAATAACTGTACTACGTTTTGATTTCGGTGTTTTGTTTACTTGGGTTTTCTATAACTAATTTGTTTCTTTCATTTTCTGAGCAACCAAACGGGGTTCTAGTTTTTATTAGTGTTTACAGGTTTGCGTGATTTTTTTGTTGTTATTTGAATTAAACAGAAGAAGAAGGTGTTTGTGAAGCCGGTTGTGAAGAAGAAGCAACCTAGTGTGGACCATATCACAGGCGATAAGATTCCAAAGAGCTTTGTGTTTGCGAGAGGGAAGTTGCCTGGTCCTCTCAGGCAACTTCAAACGGATTTGAGAAAGTTGATGCTTCCCTATACTGCTCTCAATCTTAAGGTAAAGATTATTTGTTCTCTGTGTTGCTCTCTCTTTCTGTTTCTTTGTCTCCAGAAGCTTAACTCTGTTGCAATATGATATTGATGGAAGTACGCATCACATGAGTGTGAATTTTTAAGAGTGAAAAATATCTTAGCCTCACAAAAGCAACTGAAAGGTTTTTGGGGTAATCGTGTAATGCTTTTCAAGAGGAGTTCTTTACTTCTGTTTCAGACTAATTTAAATTGTGAGTTGTTAGCTTATGCAATTTATAAATGGTGGGTTCGTTGTAATAAATACTTGCGATTTTTATATGAGGAATTCAATTAAGCAATATAGATCATAGGCAAATTATTGAGCATAACCGTTGACAGCTTAAATCCTACATACTGTGATTCCCCCAGTAATGTGTCAACAATAGGCTAAAATTAGATTAAAAGCAAGTACTCGGTGGTCTCTAAGCTGGATTTGTCTATATGGCCAGGCATAATGTTGTTGAACTGTATGATTTTTTATTTTTTGGGTAATATCCTAATTTTATTACAGAATTTTTTAGTTAACTGATATTTATTATTATTATTGCAGGAGAAGAAACGGAATAGTCTCAAAGATTTTTTAAATGTTGCTGGGCCTATGGGTGTAACGCATTTCCTCATATTGTCAAAAACTGCAACCTCACCCTACCTGAGGGTTGGAAGGACCCCACAAGGCCCAACTCTTACATTTAAGATACACGAATACTCATTGGCAACTGATGTTGCTCAATCTCAATTGCGTCCTAGATGTCCTCAAGACCTTTTCAAAAATTCTCCTTTGGTAATTTTATATTCTTACTCAAGCTCACGTATGAAGCACAAATTCATGATTTGTTTGATTTGCTAAAAGTTAGAGAAAGTAAAGAAAAATGCTAAAATATCTCTCTTCCTTTGGGAATTTGTATTTGTCTCTTCTTTCACCAAACGATCAGTAGTATTATACATCATTACTAGCCTTTTAGCATGAGACATAACAAGTTAACTGTAGTACTCTCTTAGTGCAGCGGAACTCATGAATTGTTCGTACGAGCCAACTTTATGTGTACCTTACACAATACACATATCTTCTATTAGCTAATGCTGTTGAATTTATGTGTTTCTCAAAAGAGGAAAGGGCCGCAGCCATACAGTTGCATAATTTGACTTAAACAGATGGTGAAATAGTCTCTTCTTAAACTTTGCCAATATTAATCTCTGTATATTTTATTGGCAGATTGTTCTTTCTGGTTTTGGGACTGGCGATCAACATCTAAAGCTCACAACCATAATGTTTCAGAACATCTTTCCCGCCATTGATATAAACACTGTGAGTTTCAGAGAAATTTCAGTTTATTGCCAGCGCCAGCAAGACTCATGATCTTATATCCCCTCTTAATGTTGTTTTAATGTGAATTTTTCAGGTCAAACTTTCTTCTTGCCAGAGAATTGTGTTGCTTAATTACAACAAGGACACAAAGCTTATCGATTTTCGGCATTATTCCATAAGATTACAGCCTGTGGGTGTCTCCCGTAGAGTTAGAAAATTTGTGCAGAACCATCAATTCCCAGATTTAAGGAATCTTCAGGACGTGAGTGACTTTATCACAAAGTAAGGAGTATTTCTTATTATTTTAGTCTTCTTAAAGCAAATTATGTTAGCATGCAGTATTGGGAATGAGCGTTATATTACCATCCACTGTGAAGTGTTTCCTGAGGTCTACAGGTGGTTCATCATGGGTCACTACCAGTGATAACTTTTTATATTGTTAGACTTGATATTTAAAAGTTGTCGGAAAGAATATCATAAAAATGATCTCAATCTGACTTTTCTACCTAATCCCCCACTCTCAACAACAACAACAACAGAAGTCTTTGTAATATTAGGTTTGAGCGTGTATTTAAGTGTCACTCTTCCAATAAGGACATTTTCTGGCCAATCACCTTTTTACTTGATTTTCCTTTTGATATATAGTAATGCATATCATTATATTGTTATGTTTTTAATTGGGATTTAGAGAATATAGCAAGGTAGGACCGTCAAGCTATATGGATGAATAAAAAGATAAGGGCTTTTCAATGTCTTTATGCTCTTTTTATTTTTTATTTTTTTTATTAATTCAATCAATTAGAGCAGTGATTTGACGGTATATTAGTGCAAGGCTTCGTAGTTTCAAAAGTTTTTTTTTTTTTTTTAAGGTAAATTGTCAACTTCAATCATCTTCTTTTATGTACATCAATATAAGAAACTCATAACCAGTACAAGATAGAGAAGGGGGAAAATGAACAGAAATGTGCATTTATGTAGTCCCATTTGTTTGCCTATTTGGATTGACTAATCTTACACATTTGTTCTGGTTTATTTGTTTTCCTTGTGGCCTTAAAGGGGTGGGTATGGATCAGAAAGTGAAGCAGATGAAGAAGCGGCGACCGTGACTCTGTCTAGTGATCTTGGTAGAGTAAACCGGGCTTCAACAAAAAGTGCTGTCAAACTTCAAGAGATTGGACCCAGAATGACTCTTGAACTCATCAAGATTGAGGAAGGATTGTGTTCCGGCGGGGTCATCTTCAGTGCATATGGTATATTTTCTCTCATGTGACATGTTGCTTTCCTTTTCCTCTAGCAAGGTGATCATTTATATGGTTTTAAGAAACATTATGACATATTTGGAAAACAGCATCTCTTAACTAAATTGACTAATGATCCTAGGGGTGACCGATTACAAGAATGCCATATGACGTACTTGTGCAGTTCTACCATGACCTAGTCTGGCCATTCCACCAGCAATCCTTTTCTTCACATCAATGATTTCTACGCATTCTTTATGAACACAGAAACATTTTCTCAATCCTCTTAAGCTCCCTAAATTGCAACCCTTCTAAACTAAATGTACTGCTTTGGATCCTTAACTGCCCATTTTCTGAACGCATTTGCACTGTGACCTGTAAGTTTTTTTGATGCATTGCCGCCGCCTTGCCGGTAGAATTGTCTGTTACGAATAAATCTCCGAGCCATGTTCAAATGAGATAAATCACAATTCTGCTCAGATTTTCTAGTGATGTTACTGGGTGTGATCTTCAATGTACTCTTTCGGATTCTATCTGATTTGTCTTGGCTGCTACATTATATAGCCAGTAGTTCATTACATCCTCTTCATTCATGGTCTAACTGCCTCCCCGGTCCTAATTTTCCCTTGTTAAGTGCATTGCTTCTTTCCTGATCTCATATCTCATCTCTCCCCAATTCAACTTATGTTCTTCATTTTAATCTTTATCTTCCTATACAAAACCAGGATTTGTGATCATTGGCCCCTTATTATCTTTATCGGATGTTTGTTCCTCTCATTTTATGGTCTTATCCTGTTTCCTTTCCTTATTTCTACATGTTTGTTATCCTTATCTTGATTTGCTATCAATCTTATTGTTTTAATACTTCTGTTATAAGTCACTCTTCCTCTATTCCTTATTCTTTATCCGTGCCCTTCCTTGAAAGTTGATATATTTTCTATTAAACCTTTGTCAGGAACTTAACTTTTATTCTCCTTCTCCCCATGCAGGAAATGGTGAGGGCAAGAAAACGCAGGACAATGGGACAGATCCTGAAAATGAGGATGCGGATGAAGACCAAGAAGACATGGATGAAGGTCGGGAAGATGATGAGGTGGACTAGTTACTGCCCAAGTTGGAGACTGAAGTGTAGGGCACTTTTTGGCATTTTTGAAGCCTCGCTCCTAGGCGAAATTTTGTACCTATATCTATCGTGAAACTCTATTGAGTGCTAATTGTAGAGAGAAAGTATCCTTGGCACTGTTGCCTATAATCATAAATATTATGTTTTTTTTATTTGTTTAGAAGTAAAAAGGAACATTATTTCGTTTTCAACAAGAGTATTTGTGAGTCTGAATTGCCTTCAATGCATTCTGAATCTCTTTAAATAAGAACACTATGCATGCAATAAAGGCATACCATTGCCCTGCAGCAAATTCAAAAACCATAAACCAAAAAGGGCTCCCTAAATACTTACAACTACAATTTTGATAATCTAAAAAAAAGGTACATTCAACTTTTTTCCAGAAATGTGAGCACAAATGTATACGATACAACCTGCAGTACATGACCCTTAAGGCGAAATGCTTCAAGACTAGAGCTTCAGTTCCTTCTCAAGTGTTGCTCCTGCATGCTTTTTGTCGGGCTTCAATTCTGCAGCAATCCAAATTGGCATATAAAAAAAGGTCAAATTCTTATATAATCGTCTGCAAGTTATTATATAGTACATGTAGTTGACAGATAGAATTCGGGCTACCACATCTTGAACTCAGGAGGATACAAACACTAGCAGAAACCTTCTCTAAACATGAACATATATGCCATGTAATTCAGCTTCAGGTCAAATCTCAAGGCCATCTAATTGACTACAATAATAATGAAGATTTTGGAACTAGTTTACTCAAACAGTGTTGTTAAAGTTACTGCAACTTTTATTACAAGTTCTTTACAAACTGCGTAATACTCCACATAACATTTGCCACGTTAGCCTAAAATGTGGATTGTAATGTGGGAATTCATATATGATATAACACTTACTACATTTATAATCTAACTTAATAGTTAATGTGACGCTTACCACATCGGTCGCTAAAATATAAATTGCCAAATGACAATCTACTTGACACTCATTTTCATAACATATAAGTTGTCTGATGAGTTTGTAAGTGTTTATAATAAAAGTTGTAGTACTCCAAGTATTTTGCCAAAACATTCATTGCTTCTTATATTTCCATGCCGGCAAAGTCTAGATTTTTCATTGTTAAAAATCAAAAGTTCATTGAATTCGATGGATTTATGCTTTTATCTGCAATATGCACCTTTTTTTCGGGATTTTTCAATTTCACCTGTGAAAATTGGGATAATTTTGGGCCATGAATTTCATAATTTTTTGGCAGGCACCACTAGAATTCAGTTTTCGATCTCAAAAAATCCTAGGTTGTTCTAACCGTTTTGGTTCATTATATTTGAATGTATCATAAATTTAAATTTGATCAAATAATTAGAAAAAAATAAATTTCGGGCTAATCACGCACAAATAATTTCACAAACACAATGAATACATGACACAAGAAGAAAAATACACAAAAATCAAAATATAAAATCTCCCTTTCTACCACGTTGCTTGCTACTTAAACATTCACCCATATGCAGAACTGAGAACTCCTTTTTAACATTAGGGGTAATACGGTATTTCATACGTTTGCTAGACTGTGCTTAGAATTTAGGAATGGCCATATTTTGAGTCAATGGCCATCTTTGCCTTTTGTCTTTACTAATTACTCTTTAGTAGTTTAATGCTTCCTTGATTTGTTTCATCATTACTGATTTTTTGGTATGAATTGAAGATGTGTAAGGGGGAAGAAACCCAGACCCAGAAATATTAACTCATTTCATAACTTAATTATCTATTTCCCCTGAAAGGCTGAAACAACGTGGCTACGTACATACGATTTCTAGAGAATCTCAAGCTTGAAAACTTTCCAGGAGGACCAGAAACATTCAAAATCATTTTATAATTTTGTTATGGTCTCCCAGTAGACTTAAACTGTAACAACATAGCTCCACTAAGATGTGCATCAGAACTTCTAGAGATGAACGAAGTAGTAGAAGATGGAAATTTCATCACCGAGACTGAAGCTTTCCTCATGGAAAGACAACTTTATTGTCCTAAAATCCTGTGAAAGTCTATCTCCATGGGCCGAAAATCTCCAAATTGTCAGAAGATGCTGTGACTCGATAGCTTGGAAGGCTTCTAGAGAAATCTCAACACCTGGAGATGCAGTTTATGGAGGTTGGTAGTTTGATAGGGAATTATAACAGCTACTAGGGCAAAGGGAACAAAACCAGAGATCATAGGCTCATAGCCTCATAGGCAAATGTATCATGCACTATGCAGAGAGATGGTTGCCTGACATGGACATCGAGTTATAAGGACTAAGAGGATATGGACAGGAAAGAATGAGCTGCAGCTCAGTACTTATAGTGGGGAGGAAGAAGGAGCCATTTTTTAAATAGAATGAGATGGTAACGTATTTTTCAAAGTAATAAATTACATAAAATTGTGACACAACATTTGGAAACCATATTTTAAATAGAATTTTTGAAAAATATAGCACTTCTCCTAAATTAATATCTTTTGTTAGACGAAGAGTTACTTTATTTCATATATTTTGCGCCCCCATTATTATCATTACCTATTTGTTTGTTCCAACAATATAACTGATTTTAGCAAAATAATTTGCAGAACACACAAAAGTAAATTCCAAATGAAGGATACGACTAATTGTCTGGGGTTCCATTTCAAATGGCAGCGTCGGATGAGCCTTAAATGTTTCTTTTTCCTGTGGAAATAGAAGAAAAAAAAGGGTCCTAAAATTGAAGAAAGAAAAACATGATGGGGGTCAATGTCACAAATAAGAACAACTATCACATGAAGAAGAGACACAACATGAATGCTATCACTCTTTGATAAGTAGAAGCGGTTCATTTAACAAGATGCAGTTGCCACAGCAATGAACTTTTAGAAAGGACCAAATGAATAGAAACATTGCAATGTTTTCACTTGTGGATGTGCATGGTACACATGCCAATGCAACACCATTTTCAACATAGATAGCAAAAGCATGACGTACTCGATGCAATTACCTAAGGCTAGCAATTTGGGCTGGCGTGTCAAGTTCAGGTTGATTCGGCAAACAGTTAAGAGTCAACCCAAACATAATCCATTTAACTAAATGAATCAAACACTTCAACCTTGACACGACCTGTTATTAAACGGGTCACAAATAGATCAACTCTTTTAACCCATTTGGACCAAAAAAATGACTTGTTTGACACAACTCAACACAACCTGTTTGACCCGATTCCACACACACACATATATTTTCATAAATAGGTCAAACTGTGGGTCAATCAGATTGACCTATGAATGAACCTTTTTCATTAAACGGGTCAAGCGGTTCGACCTGTTTATGACCCGAACTAATTTGTATCAAACCCTAACCCTCTAACTTTGAATTGGGTTTGCAGATCACGTTAAAAATGGTCAACCCTACAATTACCCAAAGAGAATTATTCCCATTTACATTCCGAAAGCTGCCCCAAGATGGAGCCATGAGTATCTGGACATGCTTATGGAATCTAATAATCAACATTGACATTGAAAAAGAAATGTGAGGTATACAACAAACCTGTCCTCAGCTGTCAACCTACAAGTGAACAAGTGGGGTACTAATAACGACTTCTTTGACATGCAGTGGAACCTAAAATGGTATATTTGTGCATCAAAATCCCCCAAACCCACAAAAATGGTCAACCGACTCAACCCTACAATTACCCAAAGAGAATTATTCCCATTTACATTCCAAAAGCTGCCCCAAGATGGAGCCATGAGTATCTCGACATGCTTATGGGATCTAATAATCAGCATTGACATTGAAAAAGAAATGTGTGGTATACAACAAGCCTGTCCTCAGCTGTCAACCTACAAGTGAACAAGTGGGGTACTAATAACGACTTCTTTGACATGCAGTGGAACCTAAAATGGTATATTTGTGCATCAAAATCCCCCAAACCCACCAAAAAAACAAAAAAAACCTTTGCTATAGTTGATACTGGATCTAATTTGTCTCTCTAAATTTGTCTCTCTATCACATGGAATTTTGTGATAGTTGATACACATACAAGGAACAAAATAAACAATCCACCAACCATCATAATGGTGCTCCTATTCCAACCACAAACACATTTCTCAGGCATTTATTTAGACCACAACCCACTCTCCTGTTTCAAATTATTTGACCCTATGTATCGTCACTCAAAACAGGTCTCCAGCAAGAGAGTCAGCACGAAGATGTCTCTTCATGTGATCAGACCACGAAGCCATGGGAGTGATTCAGATGGCACTGATCATGTTCATGACCAAAGCATCATAATCCCCACCGAACTCAACGCTATAGCTGATAGCTTCGAAAAGAAAGAACTCACATGGTAATACAAGAATTAGTTTACAATTGGCAGAAAAAAAAAACAAAAGTTTATCATAAGAAAAACAAAACAGTTTATCAATTTTTTTTTTCATATTTTTTCCTCTAATACTTTTTTGTTTTTAACGGCTTGTCATCTCTGCCCCTCATGTTATCTTTCTTGTAGGTTTATCACTTCTCAAATCAAAACTGATTTATCAATCGAAGTTCAAGCTATCACCTTTAAAGTTCACAAGGTAACTATAAATAAGACAAGAAAACATAGCTCAATATACAATGAAATGCACAAATTAAACTGTTGAAACTTTTCCTTTTCCAGAAGGTTTAATAACTGCTACAATCCAAGACTATCAAAACCGAAAATATATCAGCCACAAATATATATCAGGGTCATGCAAATGGAGACAGCACTTTGCACTCAATACAATGCATTAGAGACGTTGGATGTATTGAGCATACAGTTATGAAGTATATAACAAATACCAATGTACAGTAGTCACATGATTTGGCATTTTTTGTTGGATACAATTTCATGAAAAATCAGTTCTATATATTTTTTTCACAATTTTAAAAGGGGGTGGGGAGTTTAAAAAATAAGAATCATGTTCTTGTTCTTGTCTGAAAGGTGCATCAAGTTAAAATTAAAGTACTTAAAAACTCGCTTTTCATTCCTTCATGTAAAACTTCTCTTCGTAAAGCTCTAAATCTATCATCATTTGTTTTCTACTTAAACCTAATGGGGGAAAAGTGACAGTAGGCCTGGCGAAGCAATGTAAAGAAATAGTCCTCCTTCCCCTTACAGTGACATCATGTCAATACTGATATTTTGTCAGGGACAAGATATGACTTTTTTCATATGAATTGAAGATGTGTAAGGGGGTAAGAAACAATACCCAGAAGTATTAATTCAATTTCATAACTCATCCATTTCCCCTGAAACAGTATCCCTTGGTGGCAAAATCTGGCTACATAGAACGATTAGAACTTCAGCCTTCACTCTCAAATTCAGGGTACAACCTCAAGCTTGAAAACTTTCCGGGAGGACCAGAAACATTCAAAATCATTTTAAAATTCTGTTATGGTCTTCCAGTAGACTTCAACTGTAACAACATAGCTCCACTAAGATGTGCATCAGAATTTCTAGAGATGACCGAAGAAGTAGAAGATGGAAATCTCATCACCAAGACTGAAGCTTTCCTCACATTTGTAGTCCTTTCCTCATGGAAAGACACCATTACTGTCCTAAAATCCTGCGAAACTCTATCTCCATGGGCTGAAAATCTCCAAATTGTCAGAAGATGCTGTGACTCGATAGCTTGGAAGGCTTCTAGAGAAATCTCAACAACTGGAGATGCAGTTTATGAAGAAGGGTGGTGGTTTGATGGTGTGGCTGCCCTTTGCATTGATCATTTCATAAAGATTATAACAGCTATAAGGGCAAAGCGAACAAAACCAGAGATCATAGGTAAATGTATCATGCACTATGCAGAGAGATGGTTGCCTGACATGGACATCGAGTTAGAAGGACTAAGAGGATATGGGCATGGAAAGAGTGAGCTGCAGCTCAGTATTTATAGTCGGAAGGAGGAAGGAGGCATTGGACTCAGCAAGGGGCATAAAACCATTATTGAAAGCCTAGTAAGCATACTTCCTCCTCAACAAGAGGCCGTTTCATGTAAGTTCCTATTCAAGATGTTAAAGATGGCAATGGTATATTCTGCAACACCAGCATTGATTTCAGAGCTTGAAAAGAGAGCGGGGATGATGTTGGAAGATGCCAGTGTCAATGATCTTCTGATTCCTAGTTATAAAAATGCCAATCAAGTGAAACTGGTGAAGTGAGTATATTTAGCTCCTCTTTCTTCTAAAATTCTCTGACTTTCCCATTACAGTACAGAAAAATGTTTAAAGAACAGGTCTTAAAATAACTATTTATACTCCATCAAAAAATACAATGAATAACAATTGACCTTACTAAATTTACATCCCTTCTAAATTTTCATTAATTGATGATGCAGTTCACCTGAACAACACACAATGCACGACATAGATGTTGTGCAAAGAATAGTGGAATATTTTTTGATGCATGAACAGCAGCAGCAGAAGCCTGGCAAATGCAATATCAGTAAGCTCTTAGACAATTACCTAGCTGAGATTGCAAAAGACCCAAATCTCTCTATCACTAAGTTTCAAGTTCTAGCTGAATCATTCCCAGAAAATGCTCGACCATGCGATGATGGTCTCTATAGAGCCATTGACATCTACCTCAAGGTTACCCGTTATATTTTCTCTTCTTTTTCTTTTTTTTTTTCTCATATATTATAATCTCTTTTTTTTTATGAAACTTTGCAATGTGATCGACATTTCAGACACATCCTTCACTACCTGAGCATGACCGTAGAAGACTGTGCAAAATAATGAACTGTGAGAAACTCTCTCTTGACGCATGCATTCATGCTGCACAAAATGATCGATTGCCTCTAAGAACCATTGTCCAGGTATAATTTTATTGAATTCAAGACTTTGTCTTCCATAAGCCTTGTAGGTATTTTTAATGAGTAACAGCTGTTAGTCTTTCAGATAGTTAAATACTCAGCTTGAATAAAATATATCATCACATAACAATAGAAGGTGCAGACAGGATAGTGACACACTAAAGTTTGATTAAGAATGGTCAAGGTGCCAAATATCATCATTCCTAGGAAGTAATGCCAGCAATCCTTCATAGAGACAAAGAATATAAAAGATGCCTCAGATAAATTGCAATAATTACAAAAACCTCAGGTGAATTTGGATACTTCATTGATAAACTAATAATAATTACTATGACTCTATTTCTGCTACATAACAATATATAGATGTTACCCCGAACACACGCAAAGAGAACAACCCTTGCCAACATGATAGATATAGAAGATGCACTTGAAACAAAATTCATAGTCATGTAACTAAGCAATAGACCGCAAATGCACTCAACATATATAAAGCCCATGAGCTCAATGCCCACCCGTATGTAGCATATCAAACTTAATATTTCTTACATGAGGAAATAGATGACACATGCATGCAGGTGCTGTTTTCAGAGCAAGTAAAGATGAGGGCAGCAATGCAAGAGAATGAGCCAGCACCAAGTGGAAATATCTCAGAACAGGAGGGAAACCAGTCATCTACAGTCATGGAGATCAAGAATCTCAAGGTTGGGCTTGAGGTTGTAAAGACAAAGATGGCAGAGCTGCAAAGCGACTACTCTGACCTGCAACGGGAGTATGAAAAGCAAAACAAGCCAAAGAATGTATCAGGTTGGAGTTTCACTTGGAGGAAGATCAAGAACTCTTTACATGCTAGAGTGGAAGGGGACGAAACTGGAGATGGACAGCAGAGACCCAACCGCTTCAGACGAAGGTTATCCGTCTCCTAAATTTTCTTAGCATCAAACATCATGTAATACAAATGCAACAATAGCCTTAGAGAGGATCATCCGTATCTCTGTTCCAGATTCAGTGAGTTTTTTTGCACAAGGTTTGGAGAAAGCTGATAAGAATTCCTTTCAGCATAGAATTTTAGTTTTAGTCTCTAGCATAAATATAGCAGATGCCCAGAGAACTTGTTTCAGCAGACAATAAAGAAAAGAAAATCGTAATTTTAGTTGTATACTATTTCTAGATTTATCTATTCTCAACTACTCATACGACGGACTAAATCTTATGCCACAAGATTTTATGAATGAATAAACATAAATTTTAACGTTAAATTTTTCAGCTAAGAAATTGCTACACCCGTCTCATTCTAATCCACAACAAGCGGGGCATTGGACTGAAGGATTCAAATTTCACAATTACATGTTCATCACTCTCGGGTGTACCTCAGCACCTTCCACCACACAATGCAGTGCACGACATAGATGTTGTGTAAAGAATAGTGTGTTGGAAGTAATTTTGGATGGTGCACAAATTCTTAATAACAAAACAAGTGGACTATTTTTTGATGCATGAACAGCAGCAGAAGCCTAGCAAATGCAATATCAGTAAGCTCTTAGACAATTACCTATAAGAAGCATGGCATAAGGTGCACATTCATTAAGCCACAGACTGACAGACACTCTTAAAACAATGCCCTCAGCAAGTGAAATTTAACAATGGACACTGCAAATCTGAAACCTTATGTTAATCTCAAAGGCAGCAAAGAAGAAGATTCCCACATCCACAACAACAATCGTGTTGATGCACAGTTTTCCGATTGGTGACGTGACACGCTTGTTGGGTCCCTGGTTCAAGTGCTCTAGGTACGAACTCACCTACACAATGAAGAAAACAATAGGATCGAAGAGACCGAGGGTGAGCCGGCGGGGCTACTCCGATGCCTAAGTCAGTATTTTTCTGAGAGTAATGAGAAAACGGCTAAAGCGTAAAGAGTGCTAAAGTTGCGTTACCAGAATGTGTGATAGTGACTTGTATTATATAGGCATGGAGTGGTAGTCCCCTAACCAGTGACTGACTCTTCCCTGATGTTCTGCGAGGCAGTTTGTTATCGAGGGATTTGAGTAGTTATCAGTTTCAAGATCTGATGAGATCAAGATAGGATTTGGTTGTTATGGCGTTTGAATTTCGAATTCCTGCAGATAATGTATCTGATTCTGTGATTTCAGGTGCTTTGGCATTTGAATTAGATGGATAAGGTCGAGTCTTATGAATTCAATCTCCTGATTCCTAGCTTTCAGGGCTTCGGAAGTCTTGGACTCAAAGTGTCGAAGGTATCGGATGATCGAGGCCCGAGACGTTCTCGGATGATCGATGCTTGAGGCATTCTCGGATGCTCGAGGCGCTCTCAGGTTCTCGAGGCCTGAGACGCTCTTGGGCCCTCGAGGCTCGAGACGCTCTTGGGCTCTAATGACGTGGGCTTTCATTGGGCCCAGTAAGATGTTGGGCCGGTTCTGTAGAGTTGATTAATGATCCAACAGTTACCCCCCAATTTCCTTGTCTGGAGGACTATGGAAATTCAAGTGCTTCAGAAGAATGGATCAACTCAGGCAAGAAACAGTTGAGTTTCAAAATATCTCGGATAACTCCGAATGGAATCGAGACCAAACACCATTTTTAAAGTGTTCGATGTCTCGAGACCTTGTCGAGTATCCGAGGCCACGTTCTCGGATAACTCTAAATGGAATCGAGACCCAACACAAATTTCTGAAGTGTTCGATGTCTCGAGACCTTGTCGAGTATCCGATGCCACGTTCTCCGATAACTTTAAAGGACTCAAAACCCAACACTTAGAGCATTTCCAAAGTGTTCGATGTCTCGAGACCTTGTCGAGTATCCGAGGCCACGTTCTTGGATAACTCTAAAGGGAATCGAGACCCAACACTTAGAACATTTCCAAAGTGTTCAATGTCTCGAGACTTTGTCGGATATCCGAGGCCACGTTCTCGGATAACTCTAAAGGGAATCGAGACCCAACACTTAGAACATTTTCAAAGTGTTCGATGTCTCCAGACCTTGTCGAGTATCCGAGGCCATGTTCTCGGATAACTCTAAAGGGAATCGAGACCCAACACTTAGAACATTTCCAAAGTGTTTGATGTCTCGAGACCTTGTCGAGTATCCAAGGCCACGTTCTCGGATAACTCTAAAGGGAATCGAGACCCAACACTTAGAACATTTCCAAAGTGTTCGATGTCTCAAGACCTTGTCGAGTATCCGAGGCCACGTTCTCGGATAACTCTAAAGGGAATCGAGACCCAACACTTAGAACATTTCCAAAGTGTTCGATCTCTCGAGACCTTGTCGAGTATCCGAGGCCACGTTCTCGGATAAATCTAAAGGGAATCGAGACCCAACACTTAGAACATTTTCAAAGTGTTCGATGTCTCGAGACCTTGTCGAGTATCCGAGGCCACGTTCTCGGATAACTCTAAAGGGAATCGAGACCCAGCACTTAGAACATTTCCAAAGTGTTCGATGTCTCAAGACCTTGTCGAGTATCCGAGGCCACGTTCTCGGATAACTCTAAATGGACTAAAGACCCAACACTTGAAAAAAAAAGAAAAAAAAAAGGGAAAAGTATTGAGAGATCATTCACATTTCAGTCACAACAACAATGCAAAATTTGGAAGAAAAGTATTTATTAACATTTTATTGACGAATGTCTGTACAAGAGAAAGTTAATCGTGGGACTTTACAAAAAAAATCATTATGTATACACTATCTACAAATCCCCTTGGGGAGCGACAGGGGGATCTAGTTCGGCAGAAGAAGCCTCAACATTCTCAAATGCCTTTCTAGCTTCATCTCCCTCCTGAGCAGCCTAGGGCCCAGGGGCTGGCGGTTGATAGTCGAATTCAGCTATGCCAGCAGCGTCGGGCATCTCTTCCCTTCCCAGGGAGACTAGACGAAGCATGGCCTCGGTGGTACAGGGAATGTTCTCGATATTTACAGAGTTGAGATCCACACTCTGAGCTGGGTCCCTCCACCAAGTCCTGAACGTCTCGAATCCGAGATAGATTCCGTCGGCCCAGGCGGCATCCCTAATCCTCGAAGCAAAGGACAGCTGATGTAGATAGTTGGCCGCCTTTGCTTGAGCCTCCTTCAGCTCGTGCCTCTGCTTCTTGTGCTTCTCCGAGAAGTGCTTGTACCTCTCCTCGGCAACGAGCCTGCCCTTTGTGACCCTCTCGACTAAGGAGCGACTCTCCTGCAGCTGTTCAAGGGTCTCGGCATGCTTCTCCTCGAGTTGCCCTAACTCCTCCTTTAAAATAGAGTGGTCCTCCTGGAGCTTCGCATGCTCAGCCTGCAGGGCGGCATGGCTTTCTTGGAAAGCTGAATGCCTAACCCTCATGCCCTCAAGCTCCTCGGACATGGAGGCAAGCTCGACTCTGGCTCGGTCCCTGGCCATGGAGGCCTCGGAAGCCTCGCACTCCATTACCTTCGAGTGCTCACCAAGAACTCGAAGGTCGTCTTCGTGCTTGGCGACCACCGCCTTAAGCTTGGCGTTCTCCTCTTCAGCCTCCGCCAGCTTCTTCCTCAAATCCTCCGCCCCACCATTGTTGGCCGAGACCTTCCTGAAGTAGCAGTACAGGATGGTCGACCTGAGGAAGGCCTATGAGTAATAAACATGGTGTTAGACCTAAACAAGAGACAAAAATAAAGTACCATGACGAAACACTTACCAAGAATTGCATGGTCAGCATCTCCTCTGCCATGCCTTGGGCTGAGACATCACGCCCCTTCAGCTGGAGCTTCTCGTGGTCGACCATGTCCACCACGGCCTTGAAGGGATTTCCTTTCAAGTCTCCTCCCATCTTCGCCAGCTTCCCTCCGAAGGTCCAGTTGGCCCATTCTGGCTGGATCTCGATCGTGCTCTCGGAGGACTCAGAAGTCTCGGACGCACCTGCAGCTCGAGGCCTCTTCAGAGCAGAGGCCTCCTCCGCCTCGTCGGGACTCGGGCACCTTGGCCTTTTTGGAGTCAGAGCTCGAGAAGAAGCCCCTTGCTCAGGGATTGAAGACAAGGGCTCGTGGGGGGTCCTCAAAGCGACCACATGGGAAGGCCCCATGTTATCATCAGCTATTCCAACGGAGTCATCGGATTCTGCATAGATGTCCTCCAGGATATGCTTGATGTTCGAGCCCAGGGGTTGAATCGGCCCGGAAAGGATTGGCCCCTCTGGCACTTGTAAATGCTCATCAGCTTGTCCCACTATTTTTACTGGGACAGCGAGGATCGGCTCATTGGCCAAGAACGCAGCTACCTCTTCTACCCGAGGCACAGAAGGAGGAGGCACTCGACTCCTTCGAGCTACTAGAAAACCCGCCACGTTCTTCGTCTGGGCGGTTGGAACGGCATTCTCGGCCGCAGGAGCTGCTGGCTCAACCATTGGGGCTGCCGATTCAGCCCCTACTACCAGCTTCCTCCTCCTGACAAGGGGTGCCTCGATCACCTCAATGTCCGACTCCTCCTCGGCAGCAGGGGTTGGCCTCTGGATTACCTTGACAGGCTCCTCACCCTCCAATTCCTCCTCCTCATCAGCCAGCCTTAGGGCCCTGGCCACCTTAGGAGGATCCCTAACATTCCTCTTCTCCACCACCGGACTCTTCCTGAATGGTTTCGCGATTGGTAGGGTTGGTGGAGTGGGAGGCCTCGGCTCCCGAATCTGGAATCGCCCCCCAGTTTGAATGGGGTAGTCAACTTTCTTGGGCTTCTCGGGCTCGATCAGTACGCCCTTGCCCTTGTCGACCCTCTTACTTTTGACCTTCTCGGCCTTTTGGGCTGGGTCTTTACGCGGAGTAGAGCCCCGAGTGTTCACAGCCGGAGGGTTCCGGTGTTCAGGACCCCGCAGGTACTCCTCTCTCAACGCCACCGCCACATGTCCGGCGGGTGCATAGACCATCTCTATAAGCCTCGGCATCGTGCCAAGCACGGCGTAGTTTAAACAGGAGACGTGTTTTCGAGTCCACTGAAGGACTTCGTTAACCCGAGCCACCTCATTTGGCGTCAGGTGAGGTTCTTGAGAACCCTTCTCGGAAAGTACGTTCACATCCCGAGGAACTCTGATGTTGTTAGCCTTCTCTGTAGGGGCAAACTCCCACTGCCCTGAGGCGAAGAAATACTTGTTCTTCCATCCTCGATTGCTGGAGTACTTGGTCTCCAGAATTATCAGTTTACCCTTCCGGGTCTGAATGTTGTAAACCCCGCCTCCTAGGTTTTTGTGGACGCGATGTAGGAATAAAAACTCTCTCACAGTCAGCTGGCGCTCCTTGCCCAACGCCAGAGGCCACAACACCATGCAGCCAAAGAGATACCTCCACGCGTTTGGAGCAAGCTGATGGGGAGCCAAGTCTAGATAGTTGAGCAGCTCTCGAACCATGGGAAGAAAGGGGAGGCGGAAGCCTGCTCGAAACATCGCCTCATACAAACAGACCTCATGGCGGTCTGTACGAGCGATGGCGCCATCGTTCTTGTCATCAAACCGCAGAGAAATATACGGTGGGATGAAACACTCCCTTCGAATCCGACGCTCTTCGGTCCTTGATAGCCTGCCTTCCCATGTGGCAGGGTGGGAGTCACCAAGTCCGTCAGAGTCCTCACCGCCTCTTGGCATTTTGTTAAGAAAAATTTGCAAAGAAAGAAGAAGACGAAAGAGAGTAAGAANCTGGCCAATACAGAATATCAGCAGAGCTCCCGTTATCGACCAGAATTTGATGGATTCCGTGGTTGGCAACTGTCAAGGTTACCACTAAAGCGTCATCATGGGGCATTACAACCCCTCGAGCATCCTCCTCCGAGAAAGATAACACCACATGATCTGTTTTTGCTGTCTTCGTAGGTCGGTGTAGGGAAAATACCTCGCCATGCATACTTCTCACGTACGCCTTCCTAGCTGAGTTAGACTCCCCACCATCGGCAATTCCGCCCGAGATTGTATGGATTTCTCGGACTACTTCCTGATTCCTGAGAGGCCTATGCTCCCCTTCTCGATTATATCTGTCCTCTCTCGGATTCTGGTCTTGTCGCCTCTGTCCGGCATGTCCGAGGCATTCTCGATTGCCTTCTGCTGGCTGGTGTCCTTGTTGATTCACTTCTCGAACCCGTTCTTGCGCAAGGAATCTGACCAGCTTCCCATTCCGCACAAAGGTCTCAATTTCCCGTCGAAGAGAAATGCAATCCTCTGTCAAATTCCCATGATCATTATGGTATTCACAAAACTTATTTGGATCTCTCCTGAAGGGTTCTGCTCTCATCTTTGGTGGCCACCTGAATGCTAGATCTCCCTTTATGGCCATGAACACTTCGGTGAAGCTGGCGTTTAAGGGGGTGAAGGTTTCTGGCTGGAACCTTGGGCGCTCTGTCTTCCGAGGCTCGCTTTTTACGAAAGGAGGTCCCGGTTTCTTTTCCCCTTTTCAGGAATTCTTTTCTTCCTTTGGCTTAGGTGTCACTGAGGGCTTTTTGCCTTCCTGCTTGGACTGCTCTTCCAGTGTCTGGGCCTTAAGGAGAGTTCCAACCAATTCTTCCTGATGAATGAACTCCTCGGTCAACTTCATGAATTGGGAGAGGGTAACCTTTTGGGTATTTTTCCTCCCAATTTCTGCCATTAATGGCCCTTCGGCTCTTACACCTTGCATTAGTGCGTTGAACATTGTTTTATCGTCTGAGCTATCTACTTCGAGCTTCTCTTTGTTAAAGCGAAGCATGAAGTCTTTCAGGGATTCCTCCCGTCCCTGGCGGAGAGTTAACAAGCAAGTGACGCTCTTCTTCCTCTTAAGCGTCTCAAGAAACTGGGTTAGGAACAAGCGTCCTAGCTCTTTGAAGGTGCCCACTGACTTTGGGGGGAGTCCAGTGAACCAATCTTTCGCTATTCCCTTCAGAGTTAGGGGGAAAGCCCTGCATGCTATCTCGTCGGGAGTACCATGCAAGATGAGATGTTCTCAGAATGCTTCCAAGTGAGCCTGCGGATCTCCACTCCCGTCATACTTCTCTATCCGAGGCATTTTGAATTTGTCAAGCATAGGATATGTTTCGACCCGCTCAGTGAATGGGAGGCGCTCGTCCTCTAGCATGTCCCATGCCGTGAGATGCGGATCCTCTCCATCAATTCGGCGGAGAATCCTAGAGTACTTGTCCTCCAGATCCTTCATCTTCGTCTCTTGGAGGCTGTGCCGAGTTTCGTCATGGTGGGACTTGTTATGATGTTGTCTCGATCGATGAGACTTCTCTCCTTCGCGCCTATCTCGGCGAGACCTTTCTTCATGAGACTTCTCGTGCCGAGACCTTTCTCGGCGTGATCCACCATTCTCGGTTTCCGCCCATCGAGACTTGTCGTGGTGTTCCTCGTCTTGGATCGTTCGACGATCCCCTTGAACCGTGCTCCCATTATCCTCTTGGTGAGGATTAACAGGCCGTTTTTCCCTGCGAATTCTATCACGCCTTTCCTTCTCACGACGTTCTTCGCGCTCCCTTTCCTTCTGGCTGCTCCGTGCCTCAGCCAATGTGAGCCGAGTGTTGAGCTCCTCGTTCTGCTTCCTGAGAACCTCCATTGATTCCGCCATGTTTCTCAAAAAGTCCGCCAGCTCTGGACTATTGGATCCCCCAGGGGCGCTAGGGGGCGGTTGCACCAGACGAGGATGTGGCTGGTGTGAAGAGCGTGTATTCACCATGTCGGATTTTTGTATGAATGAGAAGTGATTGAAGAATCTACGTTCCCACAGACGGCGCCAAACTGTTGATGCACAGTTTTCCGATTGGTGACGTGACACACTTGTTGGGTCCCTGGTTCAAGTGCTCTAGGTACGAACTCACCTGCACAATGAAGAAAACAATAGGATCGAAGAGACCGGGGGTGAGCCGGCGGGGCTACTCCGATGCCAAAGTCAGTATTTTTCTGAGAGTAATGAGAAAACGGCTAAAGCGTAAAGAGTGCTAAAGTTGCGTTACCAGAATGTGTGGTAGTGACTTGTATTATATAGGCATGGAGTGGTAGTCCCCTAACCAGTGACTGACTCTTCCCTGATGTTCTGCGAGGCAGTTTGTTATCGAGGGATTTGAGTAGTTATCCGTTTCAAGATCTGATGAGATCAAGATAGGATTTGGTTGTTATGGCGTTTGAATTTCGAATTCCTGCAGATAATATATCTGATTCCGTGATTTCAGGTGCTTTGGCATTTGAATTAGATGGATAAGGTCGAGTCTTATGAATTCAATCTCCTGATTCCTAGCTTTCAGGGCTTCGGAAGTCTTGGACTCAAAGTGTCAAAGGTATCGGATGATCGAGGCCCGAGACGTTCTCGGATGATCGATGCTTGAGGCATTCTCGGATGCTCGAGGCGCTCTCGGGTTCTCGAGGCCTGAGACGCTCTTGGGCCCTCGAGGCTCGAGACGCTCTTGGGCTCTGATGACGTGGGCTTTCATTGGGCCCAGTAAGATGTTGGGCCGGTTCTGTAGAGTTGATTAATGATCCAACAAATCGTTTTCTTCTTCTAAGAAAAAAGAAGGTAAATGTAGGCAATACCACTTGCTGCTTAAACAAAAAAGCCGTATTATGTTCATGCTTGAAAAATAACCCCCCTTGGCACATCCAAAAATCTCCAGCAGTTAGAAACGTTTCGGGCTTCAATACTAAAAGAATATCAATTATCACGACTAGAAATTGCACCAAATATCAGTCTTACAGGAATTACTATCACAACCGTGAACCGAAGGAAAAAAAGGAGGAATATATGGCAAAATAAAAAAGTAAACCCAATTGCAGAATACAAAAACTCAATTCAATTTGAGAAGATTGAATAGTTCCAAATGACTTACCCGGAATCCAAAAGAACATGAGCAAAATCTAAGCTTTACTATTTGAGCAAGAACCAAACGTATGAAGGAGACAGAGAGTGTTAAAAAACGAAGAAGACTGAAGAAGCAGCCATATAATCACAAATTTGAGAGATCAGATCGTTGATCGCTGAGGAAGAAAAAAGAATTTGGACCATTTCTCGATTTATGCGTGTCATCCTTGCGCAGGGGCCATGCTAATCTTCTCTGTATCGTTCCAATTTTATCGGATGTCCCGAAGGACAATAGCTTTTGCTTCTGTACTACTTCACATTATATTGTCATCTTCTTTGTTGTATGCGGACGATGTGGGACGATGTGGGACTAGTTGGCTTCCAACTAAAGGCTTACATGTGTAATTCGCTAGATTCGTTTCCGCAGGGGAATGGATTAATGGCTCGTTCCTTTCTCTCTTATTTACGTTTTACTTTGAACTTTGAAAGACAAGAGCCTGCAAACTCATTACTGTTTCTTTATTCTCGTTGTCTGCGTCCGTGTTTGTTTGGGGTAAATTAATTATATATAGCAATTGTAGTTAAACAAATTTTTATTTATTTATTTTAAGTGAAATTTCATTAATTTATTCAATCAAAAGCGTCAGAAGATTACAACTTTCAACGTGTATTATTACATGAATAAAATCAGGATATTCTGCCATCTAAATTTTTTCCGTTGGCGTATGAAGTATCTATTTCGCCAACAAGTATACCGCCATATTTGCTTATCTTCATGTATGCATTACAAGTCAAGACTGAAAGCTTTGCTTTGCAAAACTTTATATCCTCAATTAGCATACCCTATTTGTACCATAGTTGGTCTTCCGTATGAAAAATTTTCAGAGTATTACCTTTCATAATAACAATTTGTAGACCTAAATCTCTTCCAAAAATTACTGCCTTCCAATCCACATAAACCTCTATCATTATTAGGTCAGTAATATACAGAATAGACATATACAAGGAGGCCAAGACCAAACCCAAATTGTCCCTTACTATAATCTCCACACCCATAAGCTTCATAGTCTTATTACTACGCTGCATCTCAATTGATTTTGTATACACCATCTTAAATGCTTTCTACAATTTTTTACCAATTGCAAAAGAGCAATGTTAAATTTTTAATTTTTTTTTCTTTAAAATATGATCTCCAAAATATGTGTTACAATTCTATGAGATTGTAACATATTTTTTTAAATAATAAATTATATAGGATTGTGGCACATCATTTGAAAATAATATTTTAAATGAAAATTTTGAATAATGTAGCACTTCTCCTAAATTAATATCTTTTGCTAAATGAAGAATTACTTTATTTCATATATTTTGCGCCCCCATTATTATCATTACCTATTTGTTTGTTCCAACAATATAACTGATTTTTGCAAAATAATTTGCAGAACTCACAAAAGTAATTCCAAAAAGAAGGATACGACTCATAGTCTGGGGTTCCATTTCAAATGGCAGCTCCGGATGAGCCTTAAATGTTTATTTTTCCTGAGGAAATAGAACAACAAAGAAAAAGAAAAAAGAAAAAAGGACCTAAAAAGGAAGAAAGAAAAACATGCTGGGGGTTAATGTCACTAATAAGAACAACCATCACATGAACAAGAGACTCAACGTGAATGCTATTACTCTTTGATAAGTAGAAGCGGTTCATTTAACAAGATCCAGTTGCCACCGCAATGAACTTTTAGAAAGAACTGAATGAATAGAAACATTACAATGTTTTCACCTGTATGCACGTGCAAGGTACACATGCCCATACAACGCCGTTTTCAACACAAATAGCACAAATACTAAAAGCATGTCGTACTCGATGCAATTAACTAGGACTCGCAATTTGGGCTAACGGGTCAAGTTCAGGTCAATTCGGCAGAACCATTAAGAATCAACCTGAACATAATCTATTTAGTTAAATGAATTAAACTCTTCAACCTTGACACTACCCGCTTGACTCGTTTATTAAACAGGTCACAAACAGATTGACTCATTTGGACCCAAAAAAAAAAAGGCTTGTTTAACCTGTGGGACCCATTTCGATCAAAACACAACATGTTTGACCTGGTTCAACATTTATTTACCACATAAAAAATATATATAATTTCATAAATAGGTCAAATCGTGGGTTAATCAAATTGACCTATGAATGACCCTTTTATTAACGGGTAAAGCGGTTTGACCTGTTTATAACCCAAACTTGTTTGCGTTAAACTCTTACCTTCTAATTTTGTGTCGAGTTTGCATATCGTGTTAAAAATTGTCAACCCTGCAATTACCCAAAGAGAATTATTCCGATTTACATTTCGAAGGCTGCCCCAAGATGGAGCCATGAATATCTGGACATGCTTATGAGAGCTAATAATCAACATTAACATTGAAAAAGAAATGTGAGGTATAAAACAAACCTGTCCTCAGCTGTCAACCTACCAGTGAACAAATGGGGTATACTAATAACGACTTCTTTGACATGCAGTGGAACCTAAAACGGTATATTTGTGCACCAAAACCCCCACCCAAGAAAAAAAAAAAAAATCTTTGCTATTTGTTAGTTTGCNGGAGCCATGAATATCTGGACATGCTTATGAGAGCTAATAATCAACATTAACATTGAAAAAGAAATGTGAGGTATAAAACAAACCTGTCCTCAGCTGTCAACCTACCAGTGAACAAATGGGGTATACTAATAACGACTTCTTTGACATGCAGTGGAACCTAAAACGGTATATTTGTGCACCAAAACCCCCACCCAAGAAAAAAAAAAAAAAATCTTTGCTATTTGTTAGTTTGCTTCATTACTTCAAAAGAAAAATATGGAAAAATCGATACCATCCTGTCTATTTGTGCATCAAGAAAAAGTCCAAAATGATGGCCAAATACAATTATCATATGCATACAATCTTTAGAATTTCAACACGTGCAACATATATATGTGCTTCTGTTCTATTACAAGTTATCCACACAATCAAGTAAACATATCCCACAAGTTTTAAATGCCAGAAACAATCAAACTTTCTCTGAACCACACAGCCATCTATTGGTCTAGTCCATGTTTATGTGGTTCAAAACGAACATGTCATAGCCAACATTCTCTGTACTTCATACAATAGATACTGGATCTAATTTGTCTCTCCATCACATGGAATTTTGTGATAGTTGATACACATACAAGGAACAAAATGAACAATCCACCAACCGTCATAATGGTACTCCTATTCCAACCACAAACTCATTTCTCAGGCATTTATTTAGACCACAACCCACTCTCCTGTTTCAAATTATTTGTGACCCTATGTATCGTAACTCATAACAGGTCTCCAGTAAGAGAGTCAGCATGAAGAAGTCTCTTCATGTGACCAGACCACGAAGCCATGGGAGTGATTCAGATGGCACTGATCAAGTTCATGACCAAAGCATCGTAATCCCCACTGAACTCAATGCTATAGCTGATAGCTTCGATAAGAAAGAACTCTCATGGTAATACAAGAATTAGTTTACAATTGGCAGTAAAAAAATAGTTTATCATAAGAAAAACAAAA
Organism: Carpinus fangiana; assembly: GCA_006937295.1. NCBI lineage: Eukaryota > Viridiplantae > Streptophyta > Magnoliopsida > Fagales > Betulaceae > Carpinus > Carpinus fangiana. The sequence continues at coordinate 40,296,676 of CM017321.1, forward strand.
CAGTTTATCAATTTTTTTTGCATATTTTTTCCTCTAATCCTTCTTTGTTTTCAACTGCTTGTCATCTCTGCCCCTCATGTTATCTTTCTTGCAGGTTTATCACTTCTCAAATCAAAACTGATTTATCAATCGAAGTTCAAGATATCACCTTTAAAGTTCACAAGGTAACTATAAACAAGACAAGAAAACATAGCTCAATATACAATGAAATGCACAAAACTGTTGAAACTTTTCCTTTTCCAGCAAGTTTAATAAATGCTACAATCCAAGACTATCAAAACCGAAAATATATCAGCCACAAATATATATCAGGGTCATGCAAATTGAGACACCACTTTGCATTCAATACAATGCATTAGAGATGTTGGATGTATTGAGCATACAGTTATGAAGGATATAACACATACCAAGGTACAGTAGTCACATGATTTCGCATTTTTTGTTGGATACTTTTCATGAAAAATCAGTTCTATACATATTTTGTCACAATTTTAAAAGGGGGAGTATAAAAAATAAGAATCATGTTCTTTTTCTTGTCTGAAAGGTACATCAAGTTAAAAAATAAAGTATTTAAAAAACTTGCTTTTCATTCCTAGCAGTAAAACTTCTCTTCATAAAGCTCTAAATCCAACACCATTTGTCTTCTACTTAAACCTAATGGGGGAAACCTGACAATAGGCCTGGCAAAGCAATGTAAAGAAATAGTCCCCCTTCCCCTTACAGTGACATCATGTGAGAACTTAAATGGACAGATATGACTTTTCATATGAATTGAAGATGTGTAAGTGGGTAAGAAACCCATACCCAGAAGTATTAACTCATTTCATAACTCATCCATTTCCTCTGAAACAGTATCCCTTGGTGGCAAAATGTGGCTACATATGACGATTAGAACTTCAGCCTTCACTCTCAAATTCGGGGTACGACCTCAAGCTTGAAAACTTTCCGGGAGGACCAGAAACATTCAAAATCATTTTAAAATTCTGTTATGGTTTCCCAGTAGACTTAAACTGTAACAACATAGCTCCACTAAGATGTGCATCAGAATTTCTAGAGATGACCGAAGAAGTAGAAGATGGAAATCTCATCACCAAGACTGAAGCTTTCCTCACATTTGTAGTCCTTTCCTCATGGAAAGACACCATTACTGTCCTAAACTCCTGCGAAACTCTATCTCCATGGGCTGAAAATCTCCAAATTGTCAGAAGATGCTGTGACTCGATAGCTTGGAAGGCGTCTAGAGAAATCTCAACAACTGGAGATGCAGTTTATGAAGAAGGGTGGTGGTTTGATGGTGTGGCAGCCTTTTGCATTGACCATTTCATAAAGATTATAACAGCTATAAGGGCAAAGGGAACAAAACCAGAGATCATAGGTAAATGTATCATGCACTATGCAGAGAGATGGTTGCCTGACATGGACATAGAGTTAGGAGGACAAAGAGGATATGGGCATGGAAAGAGTGAGCTGCAGCTCAGTATTTATAGTGGGAAGGAGGAAGGGGGCATTGGACTCAGCAAGGAGCATAAAACCATTATTGAAAGCCTAGTAAGCATACTTCCTCCTCAACAAGAGGCCGTTTCATGTAAGTTCCTATTCAAGATGTTAAAGATGGCAATGGTATATTCTGCAACACCAGCATTAATTTCAGAGCTTGAAAAGAGAGCGGGGATGATGTTGGAAGATGCCAGTGTCAATGATCTTCTGATCCCTAGTTATAAAAATGCCAATCAAGTGAAACTGGTGAAGTGAGTATATTTAGCTCCTCTTTCTTCTAAAATTCTCAGACTTTCCCATTACAGTACAGAAAAATGTTTAAAGAACAGGTCTTAAAATAACTATTTATACTCCATCAAAAAATACAATGAATAACAATTGACCTTACTAAATTTACATCCCTTCTAAATTTTCATTAATTGCTGATGCAGCTCACCTGAACAACACACAATGCACGACATAGATGTTGTGCAAAGAATAGTGGAATATTTTTTGATGCATGAACAGCAGCAGCAGAAGCCTGGCAAATGCAATATCAGTAAGCTCTTAGACAATTACCTAGCTGAGATTGCAAAAGACCCAAATCTCTCTATCACTAAGTTTCAAGTTCTAGCTGAATCATTCCCAGAAAATGCTCGACCATGCGATGATGGTCTCTATAGAGCCATTGACATCTACCTCAAGGTTACCTGTTATATTTTCTCATTCTTTTTTTCTCATTTATTATAATCTTTTTTTTATGAAACTTTGCAATGTGATCGACATTTCAGACACATCCTTCACTATCTGAGCATGACCGTAGAAGACTGTGCAAAATAATGATCTGTGAGAAACTCTCTCTTGACGCATGCATTCATGCTGCACAAAATGATCGATTGCCTCTAAGAACCGTTGTCCAGGTATAATGTTATTGAATTCAAGACTTTGTCTTCCATAAGCCTTGTAGAGTTGTAGGTATTTTTAATGAGTAACAGCTGTTAGTCTTTCAGATCGTTAAATACTCAGTTTGAATAAAATATATCATTGCCAAACAATAGAAAGTGAAGACAGGATAGTGGACGCACTAATGTTTGATTAAGAATGGTCAAGGTGCCAAATATCATCATTCCTAGAAAGTAATGCCAGCAATCCTTCGTAGGGACAAATAATATAAAAGATGCCCTAGATAAATTGCAATAATTAGAAAAACCACAGGTGAATTTGGACACTTCATTAATAAACTAATAATAAACTAATAATAATTACTATAACTCCAGTTCTGCTATATAACAATATATAGATGTTACCCCAAACACACACTAAGAGAACAGCCCTTGCTAACATGATAGATATAGAAGATGCACTCGGAACAAAACTCATAGTCATGTAACCAAGCAATAGACCACAAATGCACTCAACATATATAAAGCCCATAAGCTCAATGCCCACCCGTATGTAGCATATCAAACTTAATATTTCTCACATGAGGAAAAAGATGACACATGCATGCAGGTGCTGTTTTCAGAGCAAGTAAAGATGAGGGAAGCAATGCAAGAGAAGGAGCCTGCACCAAGTGAAAATATCTCAGAACAGGAGGGAAACCAGTCATCTACAGTCACAGAGATCAAGAATCTCAAGGCTGAGCTTGAGGTTGTAAAGACAAAGATGGCAGAGCTGCAAAGTGACTACTCTGACCTGCAACAGGAGTATGAAAAGCGAAACAAGCCAAAGAATGTATCAGGTTGGAGTTTCACTTGGAGGAAGATCAAGAACTCTTTACATGCTAGAGTGGAAGGGGACGAAACTGGAGATGCACAGCAGAGACCCAACCACTTGAGACGAAGGTTATCCGTTCCCTAAATTTTCTTAGCATCAAACATCACGTAATACAAATGCAACAATAGCCTTAGAGAGGATCATCCCTATCTCTGTTCTAGATTTGATGAGTTTTTTTGCACAATGTTTGGAGAAAGCTGATAAGAATTCATTTGAGCATAGAATTTTAATCTCTAGCATAAATATAGCAGATGCTCAGAGAACTTGTATCAGCAGACAATGAAGAAAAAAAAATCGTAATTTTAGTTGTATACTATTTCTAGATTTATCTATTCTCAACTACTCATACAACTGACTAAATCTTATGCCACAAGATTTTACGAATGAATAAACATAAATTTTAACGTTAAAATTTTCAGCTAAATAATTGCTACACCCGTCTCATTCTAATACACAATAAGCGGGGAATTGGACTGAAGGATTCATCAAATTTCATAATTAAATGTTCATCCCTCTCGGGTGTACCTCAGCACCTTCCACCACATTGGTTACACATCAACCAAAATGTTTACTTCTCTCTCTGCACTCCTCGAAAACCAATTCAATTTAAAGTGCCATTTGATCAAGAATCATTTTCCAAAATTAATTTTGAAATTCAAAAATCAAGTGGCTAACATTCTTTAATCTTCACTTGCAAAAATTGTGGAGAAACACAAATCATTAATGTTTCAAGAATTGAGCACCAGTTTCAATCACACAAGTAGTCTCTTCATCAAAATCTCAATGCTCCACATTCCATCTAAAGACTTTTTAATTCTTCTTTCCTCTTACATAGCTTATTCTAATCTATCAAAAGGTTCACAAATCAAAAAGCATTACACAACCACCATCAGCTCAATCACTATCATTTTCTAAGAACCCTACCTCGCGCCAGCAGCAGACCTCATACTGCTCCACGGAAACTTCGCCACTTCGCCACGCTGGCGCTCGCCGCGACGACCGCGATCACCGTGTCGCTGACCTCCATTCTCATTAGCCCTAGGCTTCTCGTCGAGCCAGTGCCTCTTGCCCTCGCCATCCTCCACGACGCTCGACTTGGACTGCTTGTTCAGTTGGCGCTTATCCTCCTCGATGATCCGAATCGGGTAGAGCTCCGGCGAGATCGAGAGCGGGTTTCTCAGAGTTACATAGGCCTTCTTGTAGTCGGGCTTCGCGATCAACAGCCCTCCGCGCTTCTTCTTCTTTCCCTCCATGTTTAGGGTGCGGACCTTCTCGACCTCGAAGCCGTAGAGGGACTCGAGGACGCGCTTGATTTCGATCTTGGACGCCGACGGGATGGTCTTCAGTGCAATCTCTTGGATGTTGGTGAAGGTGCTAGGCATTAGGAGCTTGATTGGGAGATTCGCCATGTGGACCACTCGTCTTCCCAATCTGCTTCCCATGTTTTCTTCTCTTTTCTTTGTTTTCCGTGCTTTTGGTTTCGAGCTCTGCGCGAGTCTGCTAAGGCTGTGGAGTAGTTGCAGAGTGATGGTGAGCAATCTGTTCGCTTCATTTTCCCCTCGGGAGGGAGGGTTCGATTGGGCCGAGCCTTGGGTGGTGGATGCAGTTTTAGGTCCAGAGAGTGAGTATTATTGGGCTGACAGAAATGGATGTGGCCTGGCATAAGTGTAACACCAAAAAGGAAAACCCATTTTATGTTATATCTGGGCTGGGATTCAAAAACCCATTTGCCATGGCTCTCAAAATCAGTTCGTTAATCCTCCACATTCCTATTAAAAATTGAAAATTCAAATTTGCAAGAGTCTATTTTGAGGAACATTCTTGTATCTTGTTCGATAGATGTACCCTCCAATCTGTTTGAAGAATACCATATCTTATAACACACCGATTGCAAGACATTGCAGTGAGGTCTATTGAGCTTTGTAATAAAGCTTAAAAAATAAAAATAAATAAATAAATAAATAAAAAAAAGGAAAAGAATGGGGTGCACCATGATGTGGTTACATTTATTATCTATGGATTTTTCAGAGGAAAATTACACAAGTAATAAGGTTTTTATTTAGATAAAGGCCATGAATGTTACTAGAGCATCTCCAAATGGTTTAAAGAGTTGATATTAGATAAAACATAACTAATATAAACCCTTTTGGCTCACCAACAAATGCTTTAAAGTAAAATGTTTGCCACTAAGTATAAAAGAAAAAAGGGAAATATAGAAAATCGAAATTGCTCCTAAGGTATGTTACGTCACCCCCACCAAATATGGTATGTAAAAGAGTAACAACAAATATTTTTTAATGATACAATAGAGCCCAGAAAATTTATGTAGTTTAATTGCGTTCTGCACAAACAAAATTAAACCCAAAATACCCTCAAATTTTCTATTCTATCAAGAGACAAAAAGTCTAATAATTATCTAAAAAAACAGAGAAGAGTTCTAAAAAGAATTGAATAATTAGAGATAATTATCCACTTAATTGCTGAGATAATTTTGAAATTAAACTACTAATTTAACAGGAAAAAAACTTAATTCTAACTGATAGATTAAAGTTAATTTGATTTTACAATTAACTTTAATTACAGCCTAGTAAATCTAACCACCGGATCTACCTAAGAAGCATCCTATGGTTTAGATCAAATCACTAAATTGAACAATCATGACCATCTAAAAATGAATGGTCATAATTAGATTGCTTCGATGCTTCATGCCAACATTGCCAAGTGCACGCACCCTCAACACTAGTGTGTATACACCCAAACATTTTTAATAGCTTATTTAAGTTTGCTGAACCTTATAAATGTTAACTTCACTTTCTCTCTTTTCACTGTGCAACAACTCTTGATTCAATGCTCTTTAAAATATTTCAACACTAAGCACATTGAGCGAATATTAGCTAAAATATAGCCTTTTGGCTCACCAACAAATGCTTTTAAGTAAAATGTTTGCCATTAAGCACATTGAGCGAATATAATATTAAGGACAAGGGTTTATTTTTTGTTTTTATTGATTTCCCTCTCCTTTAGCACCCTTAAAAAATAATTAGTGTAATAGATAATATGTTTGAGTTTGCATAAAAAGGTAGTAGCAAAAATAGAAAACATATGTGTTTTGAAATTTTTTTTTTTTATAGCAAAATTACATGTAGCAAAATTATGTAGGCTGGGCCCCACACACAAAAAGTCCTAATTCGGCCCATCGGCCCATGCATACATGACCACATTTTGTCTATTTTTCAGACAAAAAATAGCCGAAATGAATTATTTGAAAATCTGGCTATAGTCATGCAGTTAATTACAAAAATTAGAAATCGGGTGAAAACTCATGGACTAATTTTGAATTTCCCCAAAAATTATAACTATAATTATACTCTCAAGTTTTGCATAAACTTACTACATAATAAGCCCATATGTCGATTGTTCTCATTACAGAACGCAATGAAATTCAACTTCTGCTCAAAGACATAATGACACCCCCATTCAAATGCTTATGAATTTGATAAAAGCAGCAGATGATTGGTGGGTACAAGTACACTTCTAAAAGACTCCTTCAACTCTTTCATTTACAACTTGCAATGCTTTGAACCAAATGAAAAATGTTCTCACTTGGGAGGGAGCTGATCTAACAACTTCCCTTAATGGTGACAGCCTAGGATTCCTTCTTTTTAACTTGGTACGGGTATTTCTGGTGAATTGAAATGCTACAAACCACGAGTGGAAGAGCCAAAAGACAATACAATGAAGGCGGTTTCCCTTCAAAAATGAACTGTAGCACAGCCGTGACAAGAAGTGCAGAAACAATGACAAACCCCTGCAATCATGTTAAAAATAACTTATACAATCAGCACCTTCATAATGGTAGTAGTTTTCTTGATAAATAATTTTTTTTAAAAAAAGAATGTAGCAATAGTTTAAGAAATGGAAGGATTGACCCTCCCCCGTCATTCTCACAAACATGTCTGCCAATTAGATGTATCTGTTTTGCCAATTATAGTCACCACCATATATCAATTCTTACGAGAATCATCCAGTCGAAGTCTCAAAAGAATTATCTAATAGTAGAATTTCCTAGTCGCATATTAGCATGAAGCCATAGGACTAAAGCTCAGCTGCCACTGATACAGCAGGCCCAAGGTACCTTGGCTTTTCTATGCTTACAGCATGAATCATGTGGATTCAAGATGGCATGTATGAGTAATGAGATCAATTTATTTTTTTCTATTTCATTTCAATTAACCAGTCAATTTGTGACATAGACTTATAGAAACCTAATGGAGGGCATGAGGCAATCAAATCATAACTCTTCTTATCATTGCAGGTTGCATGCTTAAAATTACTGTACTGTTATGGAGTCAAACTTGCCTTTCTAACACCCCCAGCATGGCTTGTAACTAGGCCAACAAGAATTCCTCCAAGTGCATTTAATATAACTGGGACCTGAAATGAAACAAAATTTTCAATTTGGTTTGAAGTTGAGCCACATCAATAATATATAATAGTAAGCGCAGTATCACGAGGACAATCATCACATATTTTTAGATTTACTTACATAAGCATCTATAATGCTTTGAGAACTTCGTATCTCTTTAGGTCTTTTTAAGGGCAGGTGAGAGGGTTCCTTTTCTTTTGAGCCTCTTTCTCTTTTTATTTCTTTTTCTCTTAATATTTTGTGGAACCACCCATGGGGTGGGGGGGAAGGGGGTTATAACAACAATAGATCTCCAAATCCCACACTATTTTCTGGTTGACTGTCACGCTGAACATTATCATCAGTTCCAAAAGAAGTTTCAAACTCCCAACCTCTTTGGCCTTCACCTCATGGTGCCCACACCACATCATTGTATAACCAGGTCATTGGTGCCTCTATCATTAATGAACTTAAAATATAAAACATCTTGAACATTATGTTTCTTGATGAACTTTTTGGAAATTTCTAACTACCTGCTGCTGCAGCCCAAAATGTTTATAATTTGCAAGCAATCATGCATAGTAGTGCAGTCTTCCCACAATTAATATATAAACAGATCAATTGACATTTTTGGGGCTCTACAATATAAACAAAATCCATCTACCCTGAGTTGAAGTAAAGGAGGACGCAACTCCAAGGTGTATATGTACCCCAAACACTAGAAGCATAATATTTAATTATCCAAAAAAAACTAGAAAACTATGTTCAACCTGTACTCAGCTAGTCAACAAGCACAGTGAAGTCTACCTAGGAAATGAATAAAAGGAAAAAAAGAGGNTTAAGGGCAGGTGAGAGGGTTCCTTTTCTTTTGAGCCTCTTTCTCTTTTTATTTCTTTTTCTCTTAATATTTTGTGGAACCACCCATGGGGTGGGGGGGAAGGGGGTTATAACAACAATAGATCTCCAAATCCCACACTATTTTCTGGTTGACTGTCACGCTGAACATTATCATCAGTTCCAAAAGAAGTTTCAAACTCCCAACCTCTTTGGCCTTCACCTCATGGTGCCCACACCACATCATTGTATAACCAGGTCATTGGTGCCTCTATCATTAATGAACTTAAAATATAAAACATCTTGAACATTATGTTTCTTGATGAACTTTTTGGAAATTTTTAACTACCTGCTGCTGCAGCCCAAAATGTTTATAATTTGCAAGCAATCATGCATAGTAGTGCAGTCTTCCCATAATTAATATATAAACAGATCAATTGACATTTTTGGGGCTCTACAATATAAACAAAATCCATCTACTCTGAGTTGAAGTAAAAGAGGACGCAACTCCAAGGTGTATATGTACCCCAAACACTAGAAGCATAATATTTAATTATCCAAAAAAAACTAGAAAACTATGTTCAACCTGTACTCAGCTAGTCAACAAGCACAGTGAAGCCTACCTCGGAAATGAATAAAAGGAAAAAAAGAGGCATATACCAACAACTGCAGACCACTACAAAGCTGAAGTGTTGATGGATATACCTGGACTGAAAGAGGACAACAATTGAAAAGCATGTCGATCTAAATTTTTCTACTTCCAACTGATAGCTATAAGCCTATAAGAGCATTCACAATTGAGGAGCCAAATTTTTATGCAAAATGGCTCATCAAAACTCACTTTTATCTAGTTTAGCTAATAAATTTTTAAATGACTCTACATCCGATTAGCTATATTTCTATCTATTCTATTAAAATATTTCTCTTTATTGGGAAAAAGAGAAAACAGTGAGAGAAACAATAAAAAATTAAATGGCTCCCTTAAAATGTGCTGTTACATTTAGCTCTTTTTTTTTTTTTTTTTTTTTTTTTGCTCTTCCAATCAAATATCCATTTTGCATTTTTTTTGGCTAATCCAATGTAAGGGGTTTTTTTACAAATCTGATTAGCCATTTTAGATAAAAGTAACATTTGGTTCTTCCATTGTGAATGCTCTAAGCAAGATGGGAAACAGTTTACGATCATTGATGTGAACTGTAAATTCTTCTCTTTTTGGTCCTACAAACTATCAGATGGTTGTGGTAGTTCTCCACCTGAGTAGGTGCTCTTCAACAGACAATCGATAGAAAGACCAGCATAAATATAGATTCAACTGGCATTGCTTTCTAATAGAACAATAAGATCATTACCAAAGTTAGAGGAGTCCAACCATAAAAGAATCCATGCTGTCTGATAGCTTCTCCATCTGGAGACTTAGAGGTAACGAGCAGCAAGCACATGCTTCCAACAAAAGACATTTCTACAGTCATCAAGTATGATGAGTGTTTCTTTACCTATAACAAAAGGAAAATGTAATGGACAGGGAAGAATTGACAAGACTATAGAATCACTTACTCTAATTACAGAAAAAGAAATGTTTTACTAACCTGAGAAGCCCATTGACATAAGGCAGAAGCCAGTCCTGAGAGTACAGAAGCAACCAAAATAGGAATAATTCCATAAAATAATTTTTGATCAGCATTACCACTACTAGATCCTTTGCTAGAGCCTTCACCAATGCTTAGAAGGACAGCTGCAACAATCAACAAAAATAGGGCTCCAATTTGTTGAATTGATTGCTTGTGCCTACACATTGTGTTCCCAAAAATTAGGCTTGAAGTTATTATCAGATACCACACAACCACTAGACCGCCGCATAACTAGAATATCTATAGAAACAGATGTATTATCATGGCATTTCTGGTCAAAGTTGCTTAACATGTTTTTTGTCCCTTTTGCAATAGGATTAAAAATAATTTTTAAATTATTTGTTTCATAAAATAACTGATGTTCTCATTAACAAACATTAACATAATTACAAAATGTAAGTGCCTCTAGAAGATAATTTTCCATCTGTAAGAATTGTGGGAAAAAAGAAAATGTACCATAGAACTCCAAATATGGACATTCTGTTCAAAGTATGAGCAATCCATTAACAATGGACAGTGACAATACTGAATATTCATATCTCCCCTATAAGTTGCTAATGAAAGGCAAAGTTGTCAAAGGAAGGTCAAACAAGTACTTAAAGTCTTAAACGACAGAACTATCCTAAAAGCCACAAGAAAACACACATTCTACAGGATATTCGTAAGAGAACGAAATGGTAGCTAAAGAAGTCTTACAGCATCAACAAATGGGACAATAGGCTACTAGCAGACATCATTTGCATCGCTAATAGATAGATTATTTCACACCTTTCTTTGAATCTCATATCATGTCATTAAATGGTAAAGTGGGCACCAGGCAATTAACTACTCATCAAGTCATTTGCAAGTCTCAAAACAATCTTTCACTTAATATCCCACAAAGTAAATGCAGCATAGCAAGAAAGCATCAGCCAAATGAACCTAAACATCGTCATAGTCTTGAGTTTCTATTAATAATAGTCCATAAAAGGTTTTGTTGACATGGGGACAACTGAGAGAGATACCATACCTACCAAAACAACAGCAAGAAGAATTGAAAGAGATGCCATTCTGGGACATACCTCAAGATCACGTATGTAAAAAAAGCAGTGAAAAGTATTTTTGTTTGGTTTAGAATCGAGAATGTGAGTGAATCAAGATTCTTGTAAGAAATCTGCAGTAGAATATTTTGCAGTGCATAAATAACTGCAGGAAGTCCTGATGCAGTCAATGCACCAACCAAAGTCCAGTCCTTGTATACTTTCTTTAAGCCGCCATCTTTTGCCATGAGATTTAGGGCACATACAACCTGAGAAATATATGAATAGTACATGTCTCTTTATCCGGAAATAATATAGCAACAACAACAATAATTTAAAGGGAGTCAGGACAGATAGGAAGAAGAAATCATATCTAGTACAAGGATTACCTTTACTATCTCACACATCAATACAAATGAAGTCACAATAACTTCTCGTCTGCAGAGAAAAACCATAATGAGAAAATGAAACTTGCACTTCATATGTGCATGCACCAACAACCACTTCTTTATGATTTAAGGAAATAAAATTGAGCAAAAAGGATTTAATTTCTTAAAAGCAATAAACCTAGCCACCAATACAGGGAGGTGAGTAATTATATAGTACATGTTTCCATGAATGTAATAGATAGTCCTTCACAAGTGATAATAAAAATTTAAAAATTAAAATTAAAAAAAAAAACCAACTTAATGATATACTACAATGAACTTCGATGCTTTCAACATTCAGAAATTGAGAACAAAAAAGTTGAAGTTTGTGGATGATTTTAAAAAAGTGATTTTCTCGACCAGCAGCAAGAAAACTACAAGAGTAAATTGTCTGACAATGCAAACGTCAAAGAAACAAATTAGACTATGTTAATTGTTCCCATGGGTGGAACGTGAGGTCATACATTCGATCCCATACAAGTATCTGAGTTAATAAAAGCAAACAAAATAAAAAACAAGGAACAAATATTTAGAAAATGAGCACAAATAGCTGATACCGTGTAGCAAAAAACACAAGGGATCAAACATGTATGCTGAATAGCAACTCTAGGGTCCTTAATCCTTGTTACATAGCAAGAGTTTGTTTTGTATCTATAAAGCCTACCATTTAACCAAAGCAGCTTCAAAATCCAAATCCAAATCGAAATCGTGAAGATAGCTCCAATATATGACAACAAAATCACCATTTCATAAACCCTACAACCAAGTAATGTACTATCCCAAATTTCAAAAAATCTACGCCTACGGTTGCCTACAATTCAAATAGGACCAAAAAAAATCCAAAGTAAAGAATCAAACAAAAAAAATAACAAAATTCTGAAACGTTATTCTCTAAATGGAATCATATTGATCAGCATGTTGAGTTGGTTGAAGAATAAGCGGATGTACCTGGTGAAGCGCTTGGAGATCAAAGGCTGAGCTCCATATTGCAAGGTGAGCAGGACCGAGTAGAGCCACACCAACGCGTCCGTCTTCTCCGAGCTCCGTGTGGATTTTTGTGGCTTGGTCGCTACCGCCATTATTGGCGACCCTGAGAGATTTGTTCAAGGTTTATTGTTGTTTTTTGCTTTTAGCTCGAGGAAGACATGTAAGGAATATGCGAAAAGAAGATGGGACAACGGAATTTCTTTCCATGCGAAAAGAAGAAAGCACAATTTTTTGTTCATTTTTTTCTTCTTTATAGACCTACTTTTTCACGCACGTATTTAAATGATCTAATTTTCGCAGCTCTGTTCAATTCATTGAAGTTTTTTTTTTTTAATTTTTTTTTTTTAATTCTTCCCTAAAATAAAATAAATGTTTTTTTTTTTTTTTCTAGTGACGAAAAAATAAAGAAATGCCATACTTTTAATATTTATTCAAAAAAAATTATGGTATATATTTATAATAAATGGATACATCATACATATCATGTCCCCTTGCTGATATGTATCCATTTAAGAAACTTGGGGTACACTTTTTTTCTTTCTTTTTTATAATTTTAATTTATTTCTATTCAAATGAGAAAATGGATTAGGTCTTTCTCATTTTTTATCCGAATGGAAGTAAGAGTGAAAGACGGATTAGGGATATTTCCGAACACAAGGTGGGAAGCGGCTTATCTAACTAAAGTGTTAGCACACATGTCACAGCCATGCAATCATCTCTGCCAGATTATGCAACCACCTCATCATCTCCTAAAGACCTAAAGCCACACATGTCACAGCCATGCAATCATCTCTGCTAGATTATGCAATCACCTCATCATCTCCTAAAGAGCAACCTAAAGCCACCTCATCACCTCCTAAAGAGTAGCATCTTGTGATAGTCAAGTATCCAAAGGATTCTGCATTAACAAAATATGATCCTACCAATGGTGCAGCAAAGGCATTTAGGCAATGAGAAGATCTTCACACATTGACAGCTATGAAGATGTGCATACACAAGGAAAGACTTGATCTTAGTTTATACAGAATATCTTGTAATAACTCAATCCTATAATATCAAGGATTTATATTTTATGTTTTATATTTGTAATTATTCTTTCCTTTTTGTATTCATGTAACAAGCTTACAAAAGCTTACTTTGTAACCTTATTCTGTTTTATTGAATACAAGAGATTTTCCTTGTGCAAATCATTTATCTCTTCTTCCTCTCTGAAACATTTTATGGTATCAGAGCATTAAAGGAAAACTCCTTCGATCCTACAACAATGGACTCATCCCCTGCTTCTCCTTCATCCTCTGTACCCATCACTGGCACACTTATCTCCTCATCCCCTACACTTGTCACTACAATATTCGCTATGCCTAGCATCACCCAATAGATTCCTACCAAACTTGATGGCCCTGCAGATTACTTGAATTGGGTTTCACACTTTACACCAATTCTCAAAACTCATGAGCTTATGGGCTTTATTGATGGCAATGAGCCATGCCCTCTCAAATTTGTCATTGATGAAACTGGACAACCAACCACAATGATTAATCCAAATTACTCACTATGTCAAAAGAATGATCAATGCCTCCTTAGTTGGCTTAATACGATCGTCTCAGATCATATGCTTTCCTCTATTTATGGACTCAACACAACCAAACATGTCTGGACTATTCTATCCACAAGATATGCCTCCCAATCAAAAGCCAAAGTCACCTTCTTGAAGCACTAACTGCAAACCCTTAATCAAGGGTCCAAAACCTACCAAGAATTCCTTGGAGAAACAAAACATTGTGCTGATTTACTTGCTGTAGCAGGTCAACTTGTAGAAAAGGAGGACCTTATCTCCTATGTACTTGGAGGACTCAATCCTGCCTACACCACCTTCATCACTCTCTTCAACTTCTCAACCAGAACATCCTCTATGTCCTTTGAATACTTCCAAGTATAACTTCTGAATCATGAGATTCTGCTTGGTCACCATCAACAATTGCAGCAACCACCCTCGTCTGAATCTAGCAACTTTGCCCTCTATTCTCACAAACATAAGTCTTTTAGTGGTAGCTACTCCAAAGGCAAACCAGGTGGCTATTACAAGAATAACTCTCAGTCTCACCTTTCAAGCAATTATCCAAGACAAAATTCCAACTTCTCTTGAGGATACCAACGCAACTCCTACCAACAGCCTAATTCTAGGCGCCATGGCAGCAGCCACTTCAATTCTGAAGGCAATCACTTCTCCGAACCATCTACTTACTTTGTACCAGTGAAAGCACCTTGCCAGATTTGTGGGAAGCCAAGACATCAAGCCTTGGACTGCTTTCATAAGATGAACTATGCTTATCAAGGGAAGACCCCACCCTCTCAACTAGCTGATATGATGGCCAAAACACAACATGAGGCTGCTGAACAACAGGATGAAGATCCTTGGTATGTAAACAGTGGCGCCAACAATCATGTCACGGGTGCCTTAGCCAATCTGAATCTGCAAGAATCTTTTAAAGGTGATGAGGAGGTTGCTGTTGGTAATGGTATTGGTTTGCCTATCTCTCATATAGGTTCCTCTGTTCTTTCTAATCCCTATCATCCCTTTAAATTGAACACCATACTGCATTGTCCTTCTGTTGCAGCTAATCTCCTTTCTATTTATAAATGATGTGTTGATAACAAATGCTGGTTTATTTTAGGGAAAAATTCACTTTACCCTCTTGAAGTTTAATGGGTTTTTCAATTTGAACTCAAAAGTTTAAAAATTGGCAATGTACCCCCCTAATGTTTCAAAAAATTTTAATTTAAACCTTCCGTTACTAATTTTCGTCAAATTGGACGAAAATCTATGAAATTATGTAATTACCCCCAGTTTTTTTTTTTTTTTTTTTCAATCTTCGTCCATTTAAATGAAAAATATTAACATAGGGTTTAAATTGAAACTTAATGGGGTAAATTGCCAATTTTAAAACTTTGGAATTCAAATTGAAAAACTCATGAAACTTCAGGGGGTAAAGTGAATTTTTCCCTTTTATTTTAACTGATTCTCATTTCATTGTGAAGGACAACCTCACGGGGTAGATTCTTCTGCAATGGTCAAGTAGAGATGGTCTATATCAAATCATTCTCTCTAAGTCAATCCTTCAAGTTAGAAAGTTTGCAGCTTTTCTTGGAGTCATAGCCTCATCCAAGACATGGCATAGTCAATTAAGTCATCCTGCACCCCCTATTCTTAATAAAATAAAGCAGTTAGCACATCTTCTTGTAATTGGTTATATTTCACATGCTTCACTTTGTGAACCTTGTCAAGTAGCCAAGTCCAAATGTCTTCCTTTTTCTAATTCCAATAATGTAATTGTTGAACCTTTAGAAATAATACATTTAGACTTATGGAATTCTCCTGTTCCTTCTCTCAATGGCTGTCGATATTATGTTATTTTCATTGACAACTTATCATGGTTCTCTTGGATTTATCCCATGCATAATAAATCAGAAACCGTCACATGCTTTGTCAAGTTTAAATGCATAGTAAAAAATCTTTTATTCAAGAAGATCAAATCTTTTCAATCTAATGGAGGAGAGGAATCCACTTCCAACCAATTTAAACACTTTCTCACATCTCATGGTATTCTACATAGGATCTCTTGCCCATATACTGCCCAATATAGTGGTATTGCTGAGAGGAAGCATAGACACATTGTGGAAACTAGTTTGGCCCTTTTAGCTCAATCCCAACTCCCATTTACATACTGAGTAGATGCCTATAACACATCTGTATATCTCATTAACAAACTACCTACAGTTGTCTTAAAACATCAATCACCCTATGCCAAATTGCTTCACAAAAGTCCCAACTATTCTATTCTTAAATCTTTGGTTGTGCTTGCTATCCCTTTTTTAGACCAAACAACAACCACAAACTGATGTATCGATCTAAGAAGTGTATCTTTCTAGGGTATTGCTCTAACTATAGAGGCTACAAGTGTTATGATCCTACTTCCAAGAAAACCTTAATCAGTAGGCATGCCATTTTTGATGAGCACACATTCCCAGCTAAAGATTGGATATCCTCCATCTCACTACCTCCTGCAAATGGTTTTGCTTCACTTCAGGTAAGTCCTTTTGCCCCAGCACGCACTAGCACCATTATCTCCACTCACACATCACCTTCTCTTGCTACTCAGCTAGGGGTGTAAACGAGCTGAGCTTGGGCGAGCTTTGCCTGTCCAAGCTCAGCTCGTTTAATTTTTATCCGAGCTCGAACTTGAGCCGAGCTTTGACTCGAGCCTACATATTGTGTTCGAGCTCGGCTCGCCAAAGAAGAACCCTTGCTCGAGCTCGCCTATTAAGCGAGCCAAGCTCTCGAGCCCAAGCTTGGTTCGACAAATATTTTAATTTTACTTGGCTTGCCAGTTGGCCTAGTTGGCCAAGTATTGTGCCTCACTCTGTACAAGTGTACAACAGAAGCGCTTATTTAAAATAGGAAAAGCATGCTTCTTTTTATAGAGGAGCAAAAATGGGGGTTCATGTTTTTGAGCGATGTGGGACAATGGGTTGTATGTAGTGGACAACTCTTTTCAATTTCTCTCAATCCCTCAATCTTTTTCAACAGTAGTCACACACCTTCCACCAAATCCCCCCAACTCTCCTTTCCCACTCTCTCGCTCTATTACTTGTGTCTTCCAACAATGGCTCATGCTCCAAAAGACAAAGGTTTAAAGAAGCTTGAGTTCCTCTCCCTCGTCTCCAAGGCCTTCAAGGTTTGATGGGTGTTAATTTTAGGGATGATCGATTTGGTTTGATGAATTGATGCAGTATGCCGATCTCGGGGTAGAGACGAACGTCTTCTTCCCCCCTCTCTCTCTCTCTCTCTCTCTCTCTCTCTACCATCCCTCAAATTCACCAAGTAGCCAAACCCACAAAACCCATGTCCCATCTCACTGTTCTCTATCTTCATTTACATCTTATTCTTCAAACCCATTATATAAACCTCCACCTCTTCCCATTTTGACAATCCCTTTTGCTCATAATCTCCAATGGTAGCTCTGGCACACCGCACACTTCCTCAATTTTTTAGTTTATGTGATTTTTTGTATGTTGGGTTCTCTTGATTTTATAAATTAATTATAGTAGATTTATGTTCTTTAGAGTTTTGGGTTGATGCAGCGGCAGAGATTTTCTTCAAAATACCCAAGTTTTGGGTTGATGTAGGCAGGGCGGAGGGATATTTCTCAAGGAAGAAGACGATGATGTGTAGTTTAAGAATTTTTTTTTACCCAAAACGATTCGTTTAACTAAATACAAAGGGTGCATTTTAGTAAAAAAAGACACTTACATGCAGAACTAAGCACTAAGTATGACGGGTAAAGGGGTTAATTTCCCTAGGAGGGTAGGTTTACATGTTAACTTAGTCTTGATAGTTAATTACTTAATAATAATAATAACAGGAAAAAAAAAACAGAAAGAAAGAAGTTAAGCATTAGTAAAATGGGTTCAACATATAATCAATTAATTATTGCAATACTTAATATATATATATACACACACACACACACACTAGCTTATATGAGCTGATTCACGAGCTTAGCCAAGTCGAGTCGAATTTATTTCGTTTAATATTCGAGCCAGGATTTGTGTTCACGAAGCGCTTCATTTAATATTCGAGTCGAGCCTGAGCCGAGCTTATGTGAGCCGAGCCCGAGCTTGCTCGCGAGATGCTTTGCTCACTTAACAGTTTAAGTCTCCTAACCCAGCTACTACTTCCCCACCTATTTTAGATCCATTATGCACTACCTCTTCTCCTACCCCAGTATCATTACCTTTGGCTCCTGATCCACACATGCCATCTTCTACACCTACTTCTTCCTTCTCCACTACAATAGATGCTGCCCCACCTCCTACTGCAACTGAGCCTACTCCTCTGCCTAGTCATCCTATGATCACCAGACTTAGGGATGGCACTAGCAGACCTAAACCTTTTCCCAACTACAAGCTCTATTTTTCCACTAAGCATCATTCACTAGCTCTCCATACTACGACCATCATTGTTGACTTACCCTTTGCTCCCACTCGCTTCTCTCAAGTTGCAAAATCTCCCCAATGGTTACAAGCTATGTCTAAAGAATTTTCTGCCCTCCAAACTAACAATAGTTAGACTCTTTGCCCATGACCCTCTAATACCAGCATCATCACCAATAAATAGGTTTGTAAGGTGAAATAGAAGGCTGATGGCACTCTTAACAGATTTAAGGCTCGCTTAGTAGCCAACGGTTTTCAACAGTAAGGTTCTGTAGTCATATCCTCAACAATTCGTTCTATTATGGTAGTTGTTGTCCATTTCCAATGGCTTACACGACAGTTGTGTGACGACTCTGATGGGCAAATCAATTAACTAGTAATTGATCCTATGGCTCGCCTCCCAACCTTATCTCTCATGGGACAAGACTCAGGGATTTCAACATTTCTCATCGTAACAAGAAAGCTGCAGTAGAAGACTTTACTAAGACTATAGAAAATAGAGATCAATAATTTAACATTCACACAACATTCACCAAAGAAAATATAACGTCATCATAACATATATAATCACCAAAATGTACTGGTTATCAGACCGTCATCAAGTAAGGGTACAAACCATAAGATAATAATAAACATTTGTTTAGAAAAGATCAACAGATCAAAATTTAGATCTAAGCTTAAGCAAGGCTAATGAGATTAGAATCTCGATCATGTCCGCAAGGGCAATTCCTCCATCTTCCCATATGGTCCTCAACAAAACAGGATCCATGTCCTAAAAAATTACATGAATCAGGTCTTGTGCTATTACCCATGTTGGCTCTGTCGGTATTCTCATTTAGGGTGGCTAAACCGCACAAATATTCGTAATGATGCGGGAAAACATAAATAAAAAGGGGATAAGTATAAGACTTAGTGGTTACTAACACAAATAATGCTCATGCTAGTGTAGTAATGAATTCTAATGTTTTTGTAAAGTGTATGACAATTCTGTCATGACAATTTATATTATGTGTGATATAGATATACAATATATGCATATGATAGAGAATAATAGTCATAGTTCAACAATATGATTTATCCGAGATATTACCTCTTCTCAGCAGGGTTGGCACTGTCCCGAATAACCTGTAGTACAATGTCGATGCCCCAGCTATTACACACTACCATACATAACACTAGTGGCATAACTGAGTCCAACCTCGGGTGGCCTACAATGCTAATAATGTCCGTCCTGTAGTGACCGCCCATTAAAGTTGCGTAGGCCACGAACAATCATTGGATCCAAGGCTCATATAACACACACATTTGACCATAATGCTAACATGTATAGTAAGTCCATGGCCATTATACTGCACGTATCAATGTACCTTGTCATACGATGCAAATTATCTTAATTATATTTTACATGCATGTTTTTACAAGTCTCACTTTATTAACATATTTAACTTAACGTTTTCTCAAAATGTTAGAGTTCATATGCAACAAGTATAAGTTGTAAGAGTTGCAAATATTTGCAAATATGCATATTTTCTTGGTATATTAAATAGTCGTGCAGTGCATGAAAAATAACATCGACCATTACGTGAGTTAAAAACTTACTTAGGTCTAATAACGTCTTCGAGAATTCCAAACTATTCAGGTTCTCCAAATCTTTGGAGAACCTTTTATTAGTCCTATTTCTACTAAAACAACTCTAGAATAAGGAAAACATGAGTTATGGGACGACTTGGTAAAAATAAAGTTCCCTGTCACACTCTGGACCGTACGTCCGGGCTCAGGGCCGTACATCTACTGTGATACTTCGGACCGTACATCCGGTCTCGAGACCGTACATCCGCTTCGAGGTTTTCGGGGAGAACCTCATTTTCTCCACTCGTCCTCCTATCCTCCAACCCAACTCCTAAGCCTAACAAAAGGCTCCTTAGGGCTTCCTAAGTCGAAATAAAGCCTACATGCAACACAATCATGCTAAGTTAACAAAACGCTAAACCTAAACAAGATTTAAAGCATAACTAAGCTAAAACTATGACTAACAACACAAGACAAAAATTAAGCAGCATAACAACGTAATTAAAGAGCTAGGTAACTGAGTGTTACCTCTTTGAAGCGAAACTTCAAGAGTTCCTCATCCGGTAGCACCGAAACACACAAAACACTCATAAACACTCACAAAACGGTCAACAAGTAGCTTGTGGGCAAAGAGAGGCGTGAGAAAATTGAGGGGGTAGGGGTATTTATAGCTGAGGGGATTTACCAACTCCCTAGAAAAGTAACGGATGTCCGCCAACCCTAGTGTACATCCGGTACTTTTACACAACGGTCTAAAGGCTGTCTCGTACGTTAAGGTATTAACCAGAGGGTAATCCCAAAAAGTAGTGTACATCTAGCATTTCTGCGTGCGTCTGTGTACTATTTACAGAGCGTACATCCGGTGGTCCCCCCACGTACGTACTACAAATAGCAGCGTACGTTCCCTAAGCCTAGCGTACGTTCCTTAAGCCTAACGTACGTCCGTCCAAAAGTTCAAATTACCCTTCTAGTGTCCTTAGTGACCTAAAGCCCCCTTAACTAAGTTACTTATGCCTAGTTAATTATTTGAGTCATTATAAGTTGGATGTCTCTAATGCCTTTCTCCATGGCAATCTACAAAAAGAGGTCTTTATGGAACAACCCCCAGGTTTTATTGACAGTCGCTTTCCTCATCATGTCTGCAAATTAAATAAGTCCATTTTTGGACTCAAGCAAGCTCCCAGAGTATAATTCACCAAGCTTGCCAATACTCTTCTTGGACTTGGTTTCATTGAATCCAAAGTGGATTACTCTCTGTTTCTTCTTTATAAATCTAATTTGCACCTATTTTCTTGATTTATGTTGATGATAATATTGTCATTGGTAATTCTTTGGCAGCTATTGATCATGTAGTCCACTGCCTAAAAAAGTATTTTGCCATGAAAGACCTTGGACCTTTGCATTACTTCCTAGGCATTCATGTGCAGCCTTAGTCTGGAGGAATTCACCTTTCTCAAACCAAGTATATCTCAAACTTGTTGACCGGGTGCATATGACAGGAGCCAAGCCTGCTAAGACCCCACTGCCTGTTGGTTCTCAACTTTCTCAGCATAATGGAATCCCCTTGAAAATCCATTTGAATATAGGCATCTTGTCGGTGCTCTCTAATACTACACTTTCACAAGACCAAACATTTCCTTTGCTGTCAATCAGTTATGTCAATTCCTTCACTCCCCTACCACTACTCACTGGACTGCAGCCAAGAGGGTCCTCTGCTATCTCAAAGGCTCCATCAATCATGGATTATTCTTTGGTAAGGGTTCTCTTCAACTTAATGCTTACAGTGACTCTAACTGGGCAGATAATGCAGATGACAGAAGGTCCACCACATGGTAAGCTTTGTTCATGGACCATGTTTAGTCAGTTGGTGTGCCAAGAAACAACCTATGGTCTCCAAATCTAGCACAAAAGCTAAATACAGATCTCTTGCATTTGCTACTACTGAATTGTGCTAGTTGCGAATGTTGTTTCAAGAACTTGATCTCTATCTTCCTTGCTCTCCTACTCTCTGGTGTGACAACCTTGGAGCCTTGGCTTTAGCCTCCAATCCTGTTTACCATGCCCGCACCAAACACATTGAAGTTAACTATCACTTTATTCGTGAGAAGGTGGTTAACAAAAATGTCACTCCTCGATACATTTCCACTCATGACCAAGTTGTAGGCATCTTCACCTGTTAGAGAATAGTAATATGGGTTGTCCCACATTGGAAAAGCATGAAATCTTTCTCTCATTTGGCTCCTATATAAGGAGATCTCTTATGTACAATAAACTCACTCAATAAAACAAGATGTAGCCTATAGGGCTTTAGTGTGTGGATATAGGTCTTAAACTGAACCACCTTAAATCTTGTATCTCTTGTCTATTTCTCTTTTGCTCATTTATATTTCCGCATTATAAATTCTTTTATGGTATCAAATCTAATAGGCTAACGCCAATTATTAGATTCTGGTTTAGTTTTTTTTGTAATTTCTCAAGTCTTTTATTTTTATTTCCCTTAATTTATTTTGCTTGGTTCGAATTGTTTTCACAATCATGAAACCCTTACCTCTTATGTTTATTTCTTTTGCTTTTATTTGTTGTAATTTCTTATTTCATTTCCCTGTAATATGTGGTTTGTTTCCCTGTAATTTGTAGATTTTCTGTTGCACAAAAGTTCCGTTTTTTGTTGCACAGAGTCTCAAAAATTCATGCAGTTTATAGTCCGCAAAACTTCTCTTGCACAAACGTTCCATTTTCATATTAATTTCCTAGTTTTGTTTTTCATTTCCCTGTAATTATGTTCCTCTGATTTGGATTGTTTTTACAATCACAAAACTTTTTCTCTTCCTCATATTAGATCTAATCTGATCTATCCTTCATTGCAGCACATTTGGAAGCCAATCCCAAAATGATGCTTGCAAGGCCCCGATCTACCATTATGTGGTAAATCTGTCACCAACTCCTTTTTCACAAACACCATCCTTAATACATCTTATTCCTAGCAAACGCCCTTTCCTTTTTCGTTCCACTTCTCAATGTCATTTTGTCAAACACCTTCACTTCTGTTTCTCCACCTACACGAATCTTGCAACACTTCCTTTGACCACTCTTTTACACCCAACACCCTTTAGACAAGTTCATTTCTTCTTCAACCAAAGAGGTTCCCATAATCCTCTTTTCAAAAAAAAAAAAATTGCATTTTCTCGGAGTACCCTATCTCTGCCGCCATGTTTTGCAAAGAAATCTTGAGTTCCACTTACCACAGAACTAGATCATATCCAAAAACTTCTTTTCAGATTTTGCCTTCAATGGCACCGTTCAACCAACAACCATAAAGCTACCATGCCGTACCTGTTGTACGCCGCATCTCCTTGACTCCATCAATGCCAAATCTCTGCCGCCATTAGACCGTATCCCAGCTCAAACGCCCTGTCCACTGACCTTGTCTCTCAAAGTCATTGCCGCTCTGCCACTGTCGCACCATCTTCAGCGACAGTCCACCGCCTGGCTTGCAATTTGCATGAAGCCTTTATCTCATTTTTCTGTTTTTCATATTACTGCATGTTGAATGTGCTATGCATCTTCTTGTATTGGATTTCAAAAGGAAAGGAAAAAAAGAAAAGAAGGGTACTGTAGAAACGAAGGGAGCCTTTGTCCCTCTGTTCTCCTGCTGCACGTGCTTGAAGACAAAAAAAAATAAAAAAATGCTACAAGGCCACGTGAAGGGGGATCCTTTGTCCTTCACACTTGCACATGTCGCCGCTGAGAAAAGAAAAGAGGGGAGCTTTGCCCCTCACACTTGCAAATTCTGCCACATAAAAAGAAAAAAAAGAAAAAAGAAAAAAAAAAAGGGGGCTAAAGATGCCCACAAAAGAGGCCCAAGTTGCCCACAAAAAGAGGCCCAAGTTGCCCATTTTATTTTTGTTGGTCCTTTGTTAGCCCATTATTTGTATTTTGACATTTATAGTATTGTTTAAAACACATGCCTAGTCTTTGTGGTATTGTTTAAAACCCAGGCCCATTTCAGTTCATTGTTGGCTTTCATCATATTTGGCCCATTATTTATATTTTGGCCTTTGTGGTATTATTTAAAACCCAGGCCCTGTCTTTGTGGCATTGTTTAAAATGCAGGCCCATTTCAGCCCATTGTTGGCTTTCATCATATTTGGCTCTTTATTTGTAATTTGGCATTTGTGGTTTTGCCTATGCCCATTTTTAGCCTATAGTTGGTACATTTCGGCCAAAAGTTGCCGATGTTCAAGAGTCACCGATGCTTCCAATTTCGGCGCATCAATCACCTCCTTCAATGTTGAGATCAAGAAGTAAACTCAAGCTTTTATAAGTTCCCACCTTGAGTTTGAGGGAGAATGTTAGAGAATAGTAAGGGTCAAGATAAACGTCCCGAAGGTGTGAGGGAACAGTCCCTCACGCATGAATATAATAATATATTATATATTATTATAATATATAAAATATTATAATATTAAAAAATGAAGGCGTGAGGGACTGTTCCCTCACGCCTTCGAGACAAAAATCACGGCTCAAATAGTAATATGGGCTTGTCCCACATTGGAAAAGCATGAAGTTTTTCTCTCATTTGGCTCCTATATAAGGAGATCTCTTATGCACAATAAACTCACTCAATAAAACAAGATGTAGCCTATAGGGCTTTAGTGTGTGGATGTAGGTCTTAAACCGAACTACCTTAAATCTTGTGTCTCTTGTCTATTTCTCTCTTGCTCATTTATATTTCCGCATTATAAATTCTTTCATCACCAAGGGTCTCACCACCAATCGGTTTCTCTTGCTTCGTGACAAGCTAAAGGTGTGTTCCCCACCCATTAGCTTGCAGGGGGATGTTAGCACGCTATGCAATCATCTCTACCAGATTATGCAGCCACCTCATCCTCTCCTAAAGAGTAGCCTAAAGCCACACATGTCACAGCCATGCAATCATCTCTACCAGATTATGCAGCCACCTCATCCTCTCCTAAAGAGTAGCCTAAAGCCACACATGTCAGCCATGCAATAATCTCTACCAGATTATGCAGCCACCTCATCATCTCCTAAAGAGCAACCTAAAGCCACCTCATCACCCCCTAAAGAGCAGCATCTCGTGACAGTCAAGTATCCAAAGGATTCTGCATTAACAGCATATGATCATACCAATGGTGCAGCAAAGGCAATGAGAATATCTTCACACATTCACAGTTGTGAAGATGTGCATACACAAGGAAAGACTTGGTCTTAGTTTATATAGAATATCTTGTAATAACTCAATCCTATAATATCAAGGATTTATATTTTATATTATATGTTTTATATTTGTAATTATTCTCTATCCTTTTTGTATTCATGTAACAAGCTTACAAAAGCTTACTTTGTAACCTTATTCTGTTTTATCGAATACAAGAGATTTTTCTTGTGCAAATCATCTTTCTCTTCTTCATTTCCGAAACATTTTATAAAAAATGTGCACGAAAATTAGCACACCTTGAAATTTTTACAGCTTTCCAAACAGAAAAAGCAAGCAAATTAAGTCTAATATCAGCTATTACATTAGCAAAGTTCCAATCCATAAACAGACTTGGATTTTGAATAGCCAAAATAATATTAATAGCATCCCTTTCAAGGATCTGCGTGAGTCACCAAAAGAGCAACTAGAGCTTCACCTACATCAACATCTTGAGTGAAAATCCTTTTTGTGGCAGCATAAATAACATCACTGGCACTTATAAAAAAAAATAATAATAATATCACTGGCATGATCACCGATCACCACAACAGCAACCGCAAAATCAGCTCTCATTGCCACATCAAAATTAGCTTTAAAGCTACAAAGCAAGGGAGGGGACCAAAGAGAGTGAAAGATGGCATCTTCCCAAGCAAGAGTGTGCTTGAAATTTTCTGAATGGATTGTGGGATCAAAGGCTGGACCTCGTTATGAACAAGTTGATTCCAAACAAACCAGATGTGGTCCATAGTGATAGCAGCGTGCAGCTGGAATTTACGAGAACCAACAATGAAGTTGGGGTACATTTATTCAACATTTTTACACCAATTTTTTCACACTCATATATGACTTTTTAAATCACCAAATTTAAAAAAGATATGTATAGTGATGGTTAGAATAATGAGGTTTAGCATTTCTTGACAAAAACCATCCTTGGATGAATCTTAATGCAATAGTAATTTTAAAAGTCAATAAAAAATTGGTTGAAAAAAAATGAAGAAATAATTATAACATAATTTTGGCAAAATAAATGAGGGCTCTAAAAAGGTACCGACCCTAGGATTAGGAATTAGGATGGACCCATAATGCTCAAAGAAGGAAAATCTGTGGGAGATTCTTCAGTAGGATACCGGGAGAGAGTCTTGAGTGGGCTCGGTCAAAAAAAATTATTTTATTTTGTCTTTTTTTTAAAAAAAATAAAAATATTAACAAATAATTTAAACACAAAATACTCTTAAAAATATAAAAATAATTTTTACTTTGGAAAATGTTAGGAGTTATTCTCCTGGTATTTTTCTAGCGTTCTCTCAGTTTTACGTAGAACATGATTTAAGAAAAAATAAAATTGTAATGGTCTCCACCACCGGTTTTTTTAGGCATTAGCACCAAATTTGAGGTTTTAACACTAAATTTAGGATGATCAAATTCATTTTGAGTGATACCATCCCTAAAGGGTTAACCTTTCACCCTTAGGTTTTAGTTTTGAATAAAAAAATAAGTTATTAGAACCTAAATATTAACTTATAAAAATTAATTTGTTGGCAAAAAAAGGGTACTACAATTTTATTTTTTCTTAAATCATGTTCTACGTAAAACTGAAAGAACGCTAGAAGAACACTAAGGGGAGAACCCTTAGCAAACCCCTTTTACTTTTATGTTATTTCATAATATTTTGTTTAAAAAAAAACAAAAAAAACAAAAAACACACCCCAAAATACATAAACAATTAAGGGCATGTTTGAGATTGCGTTTGATGGGTTTAAAAGTACTTTTAGCACTTAAAAAGTCTATTTGAAGAAAAAAGTATTCGTTTTGTAAAAAAATTAAAAACGCTTTTAACGGTCTAAAAAACCTAAAAATGGCCAACAAAATGCGTTTTTGGCAAAAACTTAAAAATAAAGCTTTTGCCCAAAATCTCTTTTTTAACTTAAAAGCTTTATATCTCAAATGTAATCTCAAGCAGACTCTAAATACTATACAATAGGTTAGTTTCAATCATTTTGGTGAAATACAAAATGACATCATAGTTACCATAATGTAAATAATGTTAATTGAGGTGAAGATTATCTACAATTTTTATTATATCTTACAATGTATGGTTTTTAAATTTTAATTATTTAATTTTAAAATAATAATCAAGATTAAAAAAAATTGTACATAATTTAAAATAGTCTAAAAATAGCCATCCTCTCTCCCCAAGTTAGCTTTACTTGGCCGTCTTTAAAATAACTCAATTGGCTTAAGAAAGTGGAGATTACTGCATCGAATTCGAAAAAGTCAGCATTAGTCGGCGGAACTCGAATACTAGATTCCGGACCAGAAGATCCGGGCCCGAAGCCGTAGGAGTTTATTAAAATTGAAACGAATATTTGGAATCTTTTGAAAATTTATCAGAAACAATCAACGGTCGTGATCGACAGGACTAAAAAAAAAAATAAAAAATCCCAGCTGCTTCCCTAGCAGCCTCCATCGTCATTTGCTTACCCTTTCTTCTCTGTCGCGTGCTTAGACTCAGTCAGGGACAGAAAGCGAGCGAGCGAGCGAGCGAGAGAGAGAGCATTCTCCGCCGCCAGCCATGTGTGGAATACTGGCGGTCTTTGGTTGCACTGACAACTCTCAGGCCAAGCGCTCCCGTATCATCGAATTGTCTAGGAGGTTATTTCTGTTTTTTGTTTTTGTGCAAATTTTCTTAATTTGTTTTGGATGTGGATGATTTTGGTCGGACTCAAAATGTGCACGATTTAGATGTTTTATTTCCTATGATTCACATTGTTTGGTCGTAATTAGTTTCGTTGGTTAAGAGTGAGGTTGAATGAATCGATGCAAACCTGTTGTCCATGCCATTTCTTTTGTTTCAAGGCTATATATGCAATACCCACCATTCCTATCACTGCATGTGATTTGTAGCAATTGGTTTTGCTCCTTCTAATGCCAACTCATTTTTTTCAAGTGGGGTTTTTGTGCATAAAAGATTTCGTTGACATTTTAGATAAAACAAAAGGGGATATTATTCATGACGTTGGTTACATAGTAAGTTCATTGGGCTTCTTCTTCTTCTTTTTCTTTTCTTTTTTTTTTTTTTTTTTTTTTTAAAAAAAATAAAATAAAATTTAATGCGTAAGTTTATTGTGCTTGTGGTAGAATGATGTTACTTTAGTGATACAAGGATGCTAATTAATTATCCCAAAAAGAAAAAGGAAGTTTTGGATGCTGATTTGTTTTTTCTAATACCTTCTAAATTTTGGTTCGAAAGCACACCGAGTGAACAGTTTGTTTTACATATGGCATAACTTTGAAGTTTGCCTAAACCCAAAATGCAATTGTTCTTTAATTGTGATAATTATTTGTATATTTTTTATGAGGGATGCAAAGCACATTTTTTTTTTTTAATTTTGTTTATGGGAAAGAATGAAATGCCTAATAGAATGATTTGAAAGTGTAGGTTGCGCCATAGAGGTCCTGATTGGAGTGGCCTGCATTGTCATGAGGATTGCTATCTTGCTCATCAACGATTAGCTATTGTGGACCCTGCTTCAGGAGATCAGCCACTTTACAATGAAGACAAGACGGTTATTGTCACGGTATATCTTCTTTAAGTGTAATGCTCTATAGATTGCAAGTACTATTGGTTTTAACCTAAATGGGATAGAATCATAACTCTGTGATGTAGTTCTACACTTTGACTAGTGTTACATAAAGAATTGGTGGAAACCTTTTCTTATATTGCAAAGCCTCATTTCTGAGTTTTGGAACTTTGTTCTTAGGTTAATGGTGAGATTTATAACCACAAACAACTAAGAGAAAAGCTGAAGTCCCATCAGTTCCGAACTGAAAGTGACTGCGAAGTGATTGCTCATCTTGTAAGTAATTGAGAGACTATGGAGATCTTGTGTCCACAGTTCTTGCCTATCTTGAAAGCAATTGAGAACTTAGCCACTTATCTTTTTCAGTATGAAGAGTATGGGGAAGATTTTGTGGACATGTTGGATGGCATGTTCTCCTTTGTCCTTCTTGACACTCAGGATAAAAGTTTTATTGCGGCTCGTGATGCTATTGGTATTACCCCACTTTACATTGGCTGGGGTCTTGATGGTACGTAATTTCATCCTTGCATAAAGAATGCTCTTTTCTCCTAGGATCTGGGTTGACACATTGTTAATTGTTGTAGCTGTCATTTCTCATATATCAAGGTCCTTTTCTACACATTTCTTTTATTACTTTTAATATTATTTGTATGTGAATTGTTCTTACATGCAAATGAATGAGAAAAACCATTTGATGAGTAGCATTCTAGTGTGTTGTACATGAATCATATCTTCGTATATAGACCTGGTAGGTGAATGTCCCAAGCATTATATGATTTTGCTTGGCTCCCAATCTCAAGGAACTTTTTTTATTGTTATTTTTTATTTTTATTTTTAAAGTTAGCGTTATCTTTATTGTTGATACTCTAATACTTGCACATTATAAGAAACATTATGGTGTTAGACATGGTTTGCGAGCTTATGCTCATATCTTATCTTTCAGTCTATGTTGATCTTATAAGACCTCTACTATGTATATGTCTCTTTAATATGTTTATTCCCTTTTCATTTTGTATGCCTTTATGATTTACTTGTTTTAGTGAAGCCTTATTGATTTTATAATGTACTCCTTTGTTAATCTCAACAATTTTCTTTCACCACTTTGACATTCATTCCTGTTCTTGATTAACTATATTTTGTTTATTTGTTTATATTTTTTAAGTGTAAATTGCAGTAAAGTGGTTAGTCACAATCTTTGTTGATTTTGATCATTGCGAATTCATGGGTTATGTTGACATGTATGATGCGCTTTATTATGAAAAAAATCTGCAATGCTCATATACTTAGGAAGCTGTTATTTCCTTCACTTAAGCAAGATCTTACATTAGCTATAATTTAATTCAACCCAATTTTGGCTCACAACTCATATGCAAACTTTTATTTTGTACCTTATCTAGAGCTATTTCATTTTGTTTTGTTTTTCTAAATATTAGTAAGGAGTGTATACTTTAATTAGTGTATTGCTTGTTTCATTACAGGATCAGTATGGTTTGCCTCAGAAATGAAGGCTTTGAGTGATGATTGTGAAAGATTCACGTCTTTTCTTCCTGGGCATATATATTCTAGCAAACAGGGTATGCATCTATGAAGTTTAGTTAATAACAATTTTTTTTTTTTAATAATTTTTTATGCTATTTTTTTAAAGAAATATTAAGTGAAGTATTGGCTATACATTCTCAAATTGATGGACTAGTCTTTGTTCTGGGTTGGCTCGAAATTCTCAAATCTGTTTTTGATTTCTGAAGACAAAATATCTTCAGCTCCAAATTTTTATGTTGATAATGATCATTGTTTACATCTTTAATGGAATGTTTGCAAAGATTTCTCTGAAAAATTCATATTTATACTGTTAATGGTAGAATGTGTTTATTCTGTTAATGGCTGTTGTATGAATTTATGATACTTTTTATTCCATAAAAATGTCTGTTCTACCTTGATAGGTAGTGAAATGAAGGAACAAGTAAATGATACGCTTTTCTTTTACATGGGGAACTCAAGACATTCTTCAAAAATTGTCAAAGCTTTTAAAGGATTTGTAGTTACGTTTTGAAATTCTATGATACAATATGCTTTTTTATTTTGGCTGTAAAAATTTTAAAAAATTACTTCTAATTTTTTATTTTATTTTATTTTTTATATTTGTGTGAAAAAGATAAATCTAAACTTTGTATGCATTACTCAAGTTTTTTAGATATGGTATGAGCTGCTTATGGTATAATCTGTGACATGTTTGCAGGGGGGTTTAGAAGATGGTACAACCCACCATGGTATTCAGAGAAGATACCCTCAACTCCATATGATCCCATACTCTTACGTAAGGCTTTTGAGAAGGTATGCTCTGGACTTGTGCTCGTTTAAACTTGATTTCTTTTATTTTTGTTCTTAACTTGTTATTGGCAATTAGTTTATCCTTTTCTTGTATTTGTGGTTGTTAGACGTGCATTGCAGAGATTATGATACTGATGTAGAAGTCTTTCCTTTTGATTGACTAAACATATCTCTTATACTTCGCCTCTTATGTGGATAATTCGTGGATTGGGTTGGATTCTTTTGGTTGTTACTGATTTTCTATTTTAGCCAACATCCATGCACCTTTATTGTCGTACTACATGATTACTTAGTGTTTCTAACTTCATTCTTTTGTTTTTGGGTCTCAAATTCATGCAGGCTGTGGTAAAGAGACTTATGACGGACGTACCATTTGGTGTGCTTTTGTCTGGAGGTCTGGATTCCTCACTTGTTGCTGCTGTGGCTGGCCGCCATCTGGCAGAAGCAGGAGCTGCTTTTCAGTGGGGATCACAGTTGCACACCTTTTGCATTGGTTTGAAGGTTGTAATACTTCTCTCGTGTTAGACAGTCAAGCTTGGTCCTTCAACTGTTTTTACCGAAAACTGGGGTCTTAGTGCTTTTAGTGGTATCTATAGATTATATCTGCTATGAGGGCACTGACTTGGATTTGGAGTCTGATCTCTGTACATGGTGTTAATGTTGTAATGCAGAACAAAGTGAAATGACTTGGTTATTGATGCCTTAATTGTTTGTCTTGTATGTGCAAAGTTTGGTGTGTCTGGCACACAAAGTGGCTATTTTTTTGAGTTTTTTGTTATATGTTACTAGGTTATTTTCCTGTAATTGAGTTTTTGTAAGATTTTTGTTTCTGGATCATGTTCTACAAATATAAATGCTACATTTTCATTTTGAAATATTCAGGGTTCTCCGGATCTAAAAGCTGCCAGAGAGGTGGCAGATTATCTTGGAACTCGTCATCATGAGTTCTACTTCACTGTTCAGGTAATCACCCTTTTTGTTTTTGGGAAAAGACTTGGATATGTTAAGTGCTTCCCAAGTATTTAAATAGTAAGTGTCTCTTCTCTTTGGCATATCAGGAAGGCATTGATGCACTTGAGGAAGTCATTTACCATATTGAAACATATGATGTGACCACTATCAGAGCTAGCACGCCAATGTTTCTTATGTCTCGAAAAATTAAATCTTTGGGAGTGAAAATGGTTCTTTCTGGGGAAGGTTCAGATGAAATTTTTGGAGGTTATTTGTACTTCCACAAGGCACCTAACAAGGAGGAGTTGCACCGAGAAACATGTCAGAAGGTATCCTGCAGTATCTTTTTCTGATTTTTGTTGTGGATGATGCATGTGTAGAAGATTGCTGGATTCTGTTGTACTATGATGTTATTGTTTCAAGTTGTTTGATGGCTTCTGTGATTTTGCCACAGATTAAAGCTCTTCATCTTTATGACTGCTTGAGGGCCAATAAATCAACTTCGGCTTGGGGTGTTGAGGCTCGTGTACCCTTTTTAGATAAAGAATTCCTCAATGTTGCTATGAGCATTGATCCTGATTGGAAAATGGTATAGCTTTTGTTCTACACTGCTTCCCAATTTTTAAACTGCGAGCAGTTCAAATATATCATGCGAGGATAGTGGCTACAAACATATAAAACAAAGCTAAAAAGGGAATTTGTTTCTTGCATTAAATAGGAACTTACCTAATAGCAGAGTTTGCCATTGCCAATTATATCTTAAGCCTTAGTGCATATCATTACATGATATTATTTTTGATTTACCTGGGTCACTTTCTGTGCCTTGGTTCCCTTCTTTATGGGCCAATGCATTTGCATATGCATCATGAGTTCCTTTAATTAATGTGCCTTGGGGTCTGGTTATCTTTACTCTTAGGTCCAAGAAATATCCTAGTATTTGGTGCTTGTTTCAGTATTGGCACCTGATGCATCAAATAGTGCGAGGTCTCTAGAAAAACTCTAATGTCCACTTATGATGTCAAATGAAACACTGTTCTGAAATTTGTACATCCACCCCCTGGCGGTGAATTTATTCCTATTTTCCATATATTTCTATTGACAGGTCAGGCCTGATCTTGGAAGAATTGAGAAGTGGATCTTACGCAATGCATTTGATGATGAAAAAAACCCATATTTGCCAAAGGTTTGGAATTATGTGCCTTTTCTACATTCAAGGCTATTGTGCCGGTCAAACCTAATGTGGGCTACCTTTTTACATGTTCTGTTTTTTTTATTTCCGTTTATTGGGCCTATTGGATGGTTTCATGTAATTCACATGGCTTTTCTAATTATTTAATTCATGTTGCTTTTAACCACGCGTCCATAGACCACGGTTTACATGATCGTTGTTTTAAAATTATAAAAAAATATAGTTATTTAATTAATGTTGCCATGGAAAACTTGTTGAAGGTATTCTCTTTTTCTTTCTTTCTTTCTTTCTTCTTCTTCTTCTTCTTTTTTTTTTTTTTTTTTTTTTTTTTTTTTTGTGCTATAGAACATATTGTACAGGCAGAAGGAACAGTTCAGTGATGGTGTTGGGTACAGTTGGATTGACGGCTTGAAGGATCATGCAAACAAACAAGTATGTGTCATTTGAACTTGTGGAATGGTGATATAACTTGGATTCTTCATTGTCATGCTGCAGTCTTTCATTTTGGAACCAGAACTGTGCTTAACTTTGTTTGACATTCCAGCTCAAGAAACACAAGAGATGCTTATTTGTTGGTCATATGATTGTTTCTCATTTTTCTATTTATTACTTGCCAGGTAACAGATGCAATGTTGATGAACGCGAGCTTTGTTTACCCTGAAAATACTCCTACCACAAAGGAAGCGTACTGCTACAGAACTATATTTGAGAAGTTCTTTCCTAAGGTTCGTGTTTGCATGTTTTCAACGTGCATAAGAGTTGGGTAGATTTTGTTTCTTTGTCCCTGTTTATCAATATCTGTAGCTATCTACTGGTTAGTGGCATGAGATGTTCCTCCATGCTCTCTTTTGATGGGCAATGTTGGAGTTGCTGTTCTAAATTTTCAAATTTTCTAGAGCTTATTTTCAACCAAATGGAGAATCATTTATCTTCTGGGTGTTGCATCCTGGCTTTTGTGTGCATTTTTTCGTAAATTTAATTACAAATGTTTATTTTTGATTTGTGATTTGCCGAACAGAATGCTGCTAGGTCAACAGTTCCCGGCGGCCCAAGTGTAGCGTGCAGTACAGCAAAAGCTGTGGAATGGGATGCTGCATGGTCAAAAAATCCCGACCCATCTGGTCGTGCAGCACTTGGTATTCACGAGGCTGCATATGAGGAAGAAGTGGATGCCAAGGATCCCAATCCAATGAATGGCTCTGCACAAAAACTACAAGCGCTTGTAGACAAAGCTACACAAATTGTTTGATTGAGAACTTTGTGTTATTATTTCACATGATTGCCGACGAAAATTGTTCTTGATGAGATTGGTACCGGATTTCTTGGTTACTCCCAATTCCTTGTAATATGCACCAAATCTAGCCAGCAAAAGCAGTTTTGCATTAGATAATATAGTTAGAAACACACCTCTTTCTGCTATTGTGACGGATCCTGCACCAAAAGGCTTTGTGGTTATGATGTTAGTTCCCTTTGTTTTACATTAATAAAGCGGTTGCTGAACTGTTTGTTTATTTATCAAATTATTTCTCTGCGGTTGTTGCTAGGTTATGTAGATTATCCTTTTCTAGGTTTTGTTTTTGGTATCTTGATGGAATTTCTTTTTGGATATGAAATCTAATTTGATGATCTCCTATCATGCGTTTAACCATAGTCCAAAAGACTTGAATCATATTTCTGGCTCTACACACGAAAAGCATTCATTTTTCTTTTTGTTGACATTTATGTTATGATTAAGAACCAAATCTATGAATGTTTCAAACACTTTCACACGTAACATTAAAACAGATGTACTCAAGTTTTCAATACATGCAATTAGATTCATATATCTAAATCAATCACAAATCCACTAGTTTATAGCTCTACTTTCCCTGTAACATGTTACAAAACAAATCTACTTCATGATCGCATTGGTAATACGCACAACACATAAACGTGTCATCCTCGTCCTCTACATAGCCGCCGGAATGCCATCCTCCTTTCGCCGTCAAAGAATTTGGCGTCCTCCCATAGTTGCTGCATGTTTTTACATGACAGTATGGTTCTTGATCTCTAACAATGTTATTGTTGATCCACATGCTTCGAACATAGTCCTTGACTCTCCTTCGACATTCTTTCATTCTCGAGCCTCCTAGCTTGCAAGTAATTAGAGACGAGAGAAGCTGCAAGCCCTGTTGCTTTAATTGACCTCCAGAACAAATTAAAATAAGACCATATATATACGACGCTTCAACGTGCCCCTTTCTAGATGCTTTCTCTAAGAACTCAAGCCCCGGTCCTTGATCCTTAGAACTGAAGTACCCACATATGCCTTCTCTAAATAATGCGTCTGGGTTTTCAATCTCTTTACAACGTCTTAAGAGTGATGAAACCTCGTTTTTTGTGTACCAAACTAGTGGAAGCTCCTTCAACGTGACATGTTGAAAGACGTAATCGTCCTCTCCCAACTCGTGAAAATCCTTGCAACTTGATTTAACGTTTAGAAGGTCGGTGAACGAAGCTGATGCAATCTTGGCAAGAAGTTCCATCAACAAGTCATTTGGGAGAGATTTTATGCCGGCCTTATGCTGCCCTCTTCTTCTCTTTCCCGTTGCCTTTGAAACCCCCAGCGAGGAAAACGCCATAGCAAGAAACGAAGAGGACCGCTTAATGGGAATAATAGTACGATTACCCAACCCAAAGCGCAAGTTGAATAAAAACTCTTTCAGATATTTGTGGTTAAGAAAAAGCCTATTTATAGAGTTGTGACGTCTTCCTATGCTTCCACGTCGTACTAGTCCATGCCGGTTTAGGATAGAGGCTGTAGAGCCAATTCCTTTTCCTCGTTGAATTAGGACAGCAAAACAAAATAGAACTCCTCTTATCCAGGAACTCCTATGATATTTCGGGAACCGACATTATTGAACCCGCGAAGAGGTCCGTGGCGGTGGACTGTTGACTTTGAAAAAAATACAATTTTATTCGTCACAAAATAGTCAAAATTCAAATCCCTTCTCTCTGTCGGTCTCTCTATTATTATTTTTTTAAAAAAATAATTTACTACTTTTTTTTAATTAATTGTGATTTATTTTTGTAACTGAAATTCGGCAGGTTATTATTAATTATGCTTTCTTTGAAGCTCACTTAGAATATCCACATTTGGCTCAACAAATATTTAGGTAAGATTTAGTTTGACTTACCATTTTAGCCGTTAACTTTCACTTTTCAATTTTAAATATTATTTCTTTATCTCCTCTTAATATTCCCATATAAGAGAGATCAATATTACTTTTATTATTAATATAAATATAAATTTGTTAAGCTACAATACTCAACAAATTTGCTGAACACCGTAGCTGCTCAACAAATCCTTAGTCATTTTATTAAGCTAGATGCAAAGCAATTTTTGTTACATTGAGGTTAATGTAAATGCTCTTACAAATCTAGTATCGAACAAAAAAGTTGATAAGCCCTACTTCGATCATATTCTATTTTTGCTTACCCTATAAAATTTTTTTCTAAAATAGGTTTAGATGATTTTTTTTTTTTTTTTTCAATTCAATCTATTAAATTAAAAATATATAAAAAAACATATGCTCGATTAAAAGAGTATTCTTTGTGCGGTATATAACATTACTCCCATTAAAAATACATGTAAAAATCACATGCATTTTTGACACATCACTAATATTAGATTAATAGATTGGTTCACTAGAAATTTCTTCAATATAGTTTGGAAGAAAACTTAAACTCACTCATATTATCCTTTTTTTTTTCAAAAAAAAATTAAAAGTATCATAAAAGAAGAAAGGGGAATATTCACTTTACCTCATGAAGTTTGAGGTGTTTTTTAATTTGAACCTCAATGTTTAAAAATTTGCAATATACCACCATAATATTTAAAAAATGTGTAATTAACACTGTCCGTTATTAATTGCCGTCTAAGAACACTGAAATTGCCAGCATAGGTGCAAGTAAAATGCATCATATCCTTTTTTATTTTTTTATTTTATTTTTTTACTCCCAACATCTACACGACACCCAAAAAGAGTTCAAATGAAGTTGACAAGAAAAAAATCAAAATAGGTGTTGAGTTTTAATGAGGGATAATTATGTCATTTCACTAGCTAGGTTGGGTGCAAAATTGAAAGATACAGCATAAAAATTCCACATGAGACCTACGTGATGTCATTTCCGTCTAATTAAATGGCAATTAGTAACGGAAAATGTTAGTTAGAAATTTTTGAAACATTAGGGAGATACATTGCAAATTTTTAAATATTGGGGTTTAAATTGAAAAACACCTCAAACTTTTAGGGGCAAAATGAATTTTTCCCAAAAAGAAAAAACTATACAAAAGTACATGGGTATACCTTGAAAAAAGAGTCTGGGCATACCCCAGAGAAAACTACATACCATCAAAAACTGGCAGTTTACAACAACCTATATACAGGGGTGGAGCCTATTATCAAGACACATACAAAGACCTTCCACTCTTGGTTGTTCACTTGGAACGCAATCAGGATCTTCATGATTAACAAGGTGACCAATTACAATGAGCATGGGGAGCATTTACCATCGGCAAATCCCAGGGGCCTCTGTTCGGCTTAAAGAAAGCATTTCCTCATACTTTGAGGCATATACAAAGCCCCACAGCTGCATTAGAAGAACAAGTTATGGATTTTGTTCTTTCATTATGAACAAGATATTGTGTCAAAAATAATAGATGAACCACAATCAAATGGTGAGAAATAGTAGGTTTCTGCACACCTCAACTTCCTTCACTTCGAAGTCTTTAGAGTGTGCAAGGCAAGGGTTCCCATATGTTTCCGAGACAGAACTTGATCCATTCAATCTTCAAGAGAAAATTAAAACCGTTACCAAATTGAAACAGCAAGGTTTTACTTTGTTCTGAATGCAAAATTAAAAGGAAAAATGGCAAAGAATTCTCACAGATCACCATCCAAGTACAGTGCAAAGTGACCACCTCCACCAATTGCCAGAGAGTTGGTGGAGCACAGAGTGAAATAACGATTTACACCTGCTCGAATATAACAAAGTCATTCGACAGAAACTAGTCTTGCATACCAAACCAAACCAGAAGGTTGAACCAAAACCCAGAACTCTTTTGAAGGGGATCAATGCAATTGTATATAGCAAACCATAATATAAATGAAATTCTGTGTCTTTATAAATCCGTTTAGAAACCAACCTAGGTATGGGCAGAAAACTATCATATATATGTTCTTGCAGCCAAGCACTCATAGAGTATTAATATATACATCTTAAAAGTGTGCTTGCAATCATTTCACTTGTCATTCAGAGACTAAATTGGCAGAAAGCATAAATTTTATAAAACAACACATTACTCTTCTTTATGATAACACGCTAACTAAAATTATAAAGTAAGCAAGAAACCCTCAATTTTAGCAGTTAACTTTCTATTTTTGGGAAATAGATTTTAATAGAAGAAAAAACCAAGCTCGCTATTTTCAAATGTTTTTTATGAAATCATAGAATTGTTGCCTAGGAGAGCCAATATGCAAAAGTAAGTACCTGTGGGGCGGAATATAACAGGTTGACTGGATTTATTCGTGAAAACAAACGTATTATTTGTTCCCTGTTCAGGGTCTAGTGTCAACAAGATACATAAATGAAATATTTGCTAAATGAACTAAAAAAAAAAATTGTGTTTCAGCAACACCTGATATTTTTTCTTGCTGGTTGGCCTAAGGGGTGCCTCAACCAAGCCACCAAATACTGCACCTTTACGGTCTCCAACAACCTGAAAGAGTATGAAGATCATGTGATAAGTGCAGAAACTTTATCCTGAATTTCAATGTGTAGAGACACCAAACAAATTTGATAAAACACACATTATGGATTTAGCTTAATAAATAGATATAGAAGAGGCCATCTTTTTCAACTGAACAACATAGTAAACTTGCAAAATGATATTTACATCTATCCCAGAGAAGTTAAAACTCTCACAAGAAAACAGGATCCAATTTTGTCTACGACATCCACTCCAATAAAAACACCTTTCCCCAATGCTTTGAACTTCTAAATAAAATTTCAATGATCTTTTACTTGCAGAGCTGCAGATAAAAAATATCTAAATTTCAAGTTAATCTCCAGATATTTTACCAGCAAGCTGAGTCCAGGCCAAAGCGTGCTCCTTCTATACAGGGTTGAAAGTGATATGCCATGCCTCCATGTACTGTAGAGTACAACAGATATATCACACAATAAGTACCGTAATTGTTTAGCGTGAGCAAGACTGCACAACTTTAGGAAGATCCAATTTCAATTATGCAAATGAAATTTCACACCTATAGATCAATAACCATTTCCTCCCCTGAACAAGTGCTGGAAGTGAAGCATAAAGAAAAGTCCTAGTTTTCTCTGAAAGAAGCAATGAAGGTTCGGAAATGTCTGCAACTTTGACCAAGTCTTCAGACTCTTTCTCATTTTGAATATCCCTCATCTCAACCTCAGCAGTTAAAGCATCACTCCCATCAACTTTCATTTCAGAGTCACCCTTACGATCTTGGTTTCGATAGCCACTTATTCTTGCAGCTTTGGAAATAGCTCTACCAAGTGATTGTTTCCCCCTAGAAAATAAGCTTTTCTTCCCACCACTTTCCTTCATTGCAGTGTCGTCAGATTGCAGGTCTCCTGATTCAATTTCACCATTATTCTGCTCATCGGACTTTGAATTATCTCCGGACTCAGAGGATGACAATAGAGAGTAGAGAAATGCTGTAAAAGAAGAAGTATCAGGCCCATCAACAACTTCCCCAGTACCCTCTTCACCAATTGATTCTAGTTGACCTTTTTTTGACTCACTCTCATCTTCCTGTCAAAACAAAAACTACCAGAGTTGTAATCTGAACAACTTAATGAAGAGTCTAAAGTTAACATTATATAAATCAACATTCAAACAAAAATTTAATCCTTATCTGGATAAAGGGTTTTGTAACATTGCATCCTTTGTGAATAATCTAATACTTCAAAATTCAATCCCTTGAATGTTTCTTAGACAATCGTGGATCAACTTGATAGGAACTTGAGGGTTTCTATCGAGATGGGGTTTGATCACTTTGAGGAGATTAACCTCCAATTGTAGCACAAAGCAATCGATGTTTTCATTGATTGATTTGCCATACAACATCTACATCCTTTTATAGAGAGGATTGCAGCTCATTTTAAGAAGAATCGCCTTCTAATGAGAAGATTGCAATCATGTAATTATTACATAACAGTGCTTAAAATTAGGAAATTGCAATAATATGCAATTATTATGATTATGAAAAATATTATGGAGATATTTTGGGATCCTATCACAAGTTTCATGCTTGCTGAGTCCAGGTTAGCCAATCAGGGCCAAAGGAGGCTACTAGGGCTTGGTCTTGCCAAAGAGTTTGCCAATTTATAGGGAAAAGAGCTGCAACCTAGTTCAATTCCTATATAAATAACAGAATACTTGAAAAATCTTCCATATTCTGTTGATCAAAATAAAAATACTTATAAACCCCCTCCTTTCAATGAATAAACATAAAACCATATCAGTGCTCTATTAAAGAAACAAAAACAGCAAGAAACGAAAAAAAAAGAAAAAAGAAAAAAGGTAAGCATTTTCAGGACAGAGCAGAGGGAGAGAGACTTACAGTAGGATGAGGATGAGGTTTTGGGGGTTTATCAGAGATGGGGTTGAGGATGACAGTGGTGAGATCAGACACAAAGTGGGCTGCTTTTCCCCGCAGCGACTGTTGCCTACCCATTTCTCTAATCCTAAAAGAAGAATGGAATTTCCAGTCACAACCTTTCAGCACATAGATATGATGACAGATGAGGGATTCTTTATTCCCACTTTCTCTTTCTTTTGTGCTTCAATTTTTGCCCCAAGCTCTATGATTCCATTATTTATCTTCTTTCTCTACAAAGACTTTTCCTACCTGGGTTAGGAGGATCTAGCCGGAGAAGGAGCGTATGCACAAAGTTAACACTTGGGCATTTGCGGGGAGGTACTTTTCAAAGAAATAGTTGCCACCAAACATCAACTACGGTAAGATTCCCAAGCTGGTGGTCATGTCAATATAGTTTTTTAAAGTTGTATTTTTGTTTAGCTAGGTTCAGAGCATAAGGACTCCATGGCCCAATGGATAAGGCGCTGGTCTACGAAACCAGAGATTCTGGGTTCGATCCCCAGTGGAGTCGCTTCTCTTTTTATTCCTTTTCGCTGAGGTCAGTAGTATGACGACGTCGTTTCTTTGGGGTAAGTGACGTTTGGCCCATTAAAGATCGTCCAAGCCCTCTTCTCTTATGTGGGCTTTCGGCTATCTGGCATAAGGGTGAGTCCTAGGTGGTCGATTCAGGTTCAGTCCAACACCTCCCCTACTATAACGTGGATTGTTGCCATCTTAAAAATTGTACTGGAGGTAGTAGAATTGCCCTAATAACTACTGTCCCAGATATATATATATTTTTTATTTCAAAAAAAAAAAAAAAAAAAAAATTCTGCCATGATCTGAACCCAACTACGGTCTACCCCTCAGAGTCAGATGGACTATCCAGATAAAATATGCAATACTAAAAATGCACTGGATTTCTATCCAAAATAAAATAAAAATAAAAACTTTGCCAGATATTCGTTTTTGTTTTTTTGAGGTAAATAAATATAAAATTCGTTTGATATTACAAGTTCAGCGATTACAATATCAAATGAATAAATACAGGATANGAATTTCCAGTCACAACCTTTCAGCACATAGATATGATGACAGATGAGGGATTCTTTATTCCCACTTTCTCTTTCTTTTGTGCTTCAATTTTTGCCCCAAGCTCTATGATTCCATTATTTATCTTCTTTCTCTACAAAGACTTTTCCTACCTGGGTTAGGAGGATCTAGCCGGAGAAGGAGCGTATGCACAAAGTTAACACTTGGGCATTTGCGGGGAGGTACTTTTCAAAGAAATAGTTGCCACCAAACATTAACTACGGTAAGATTCCCAAGCTGGTGGTCATGTCAATATAGTTTTTTAAAGTTGTATTTTTGTTTAGTTAGGTTTAGAGCATAAGGACTCCATGGCCCAATGGATAAGGCGCTGGTCTACGAAACCAGAGATTCTGGGTTCGATCCCCAGTGGAGTCGCTTCTCTTTTTATTCCTTTTCGCTGAGGTCAGTAGTATGACGACGTCGTTTCTTTGGGGTAAGTGACATTTGGCCCATTAAAGATCGTCCAAGCCCTCTTCTCTTATGTGGGCTTTCGGCTATCTGGCATAAGGGTGAGTCCTAGGTGGTCGATTCAGGTTCAGTCCAACACCCCTACCATAACGTGGATTGTTGCCATCTTAAAAATTGTACTGGCGGTAGCAGAACTGCCCTAATAACTACAGTCCCAGATAGTTTTTTTTTCTTTAAAAAAAAAAAATCTGCCATGATCTGAACCCAACTACCCCTCAGTCAGATGGACTATCCAGACAAAATATATACTAAAAATGCACTGGATTTCTATCCAAAATAAAATAATGGGTTAAATACGTTTTTAGTACCTGTATTTTGAGCCAAAATTAAATAGGCACCTCGGTTTTCAAAAATATCACAAATGGTACATGTGGTTATCAAATAAACCAACTTGATACTTCTATCAGAATTCCATTAGTTTTTTTAACGGAGTGCCACGTCACCCTTACACATGGCGTGGTAACTGTGGTTTCAAGGAGCCATATGGCGTGGTACCTGAGTTTTTGGATGCCACGTCAAATTAAATAATATTAAAATTATGTAAAAAAAAAAAAATTAAAAGAACCTGTGTACTTCCTAAAAAAAATCCATCGCCCTCTCCATTCTCCTCTCCCCCAACCACTTAGGTTTTTGCAGACCCAAATACCATCTTTGTCATCCCTCCCTCAATGATGATTCAGAGGAACTCTTACAGCAGACTATTAACAGTAGTCGACAGACACACAATCAGAAAGCAGACACTAAATTAAATAAAAATTCAAGCCCAAGGGTCTCAATTACAAACTTTGTTGCAGACCCTAGCGATTTTGAGGAAGATCTTCCTAAACAAGGTTCCATCGGCAATGCTCGTCCAATTACCGGATTGTCTCGACGGACAAAAGCCTCTTCTCCAAATGCCAGTAGGAGTTTTTATTTGAAGGCTAAGGGTACGTCCGAGGCATCATCAACTCCGAACTATAGAGCAGAAAGGAAATCCTCTTCAACCGAAACTCTACGAAAGCCCTCGTCTCAGACCCAAATACCACATCACCTTTCCTCAGAGAAAATATTTTCCCCCATTACCCTTCATCTGAGGTAAGTCAGTGGGATGAGGTAAGGTTGTTTCCCACTGTTTTTACAATTTATTTTGATAAGGTTCATTTGCAAAAATAGATTTGGGTCTGCAAAAACCTAAGTGGTTGGGGGAGAGAAGAATGGAGAGGATGATGAATTTTTTTTTTTTAGGAAGTACACAAGTTCTTTTAATTTTTTTTTTTACATAATTTTAATATTATTTAATCTGACGTGGCATCCAAAAACTCAGGTACCATGCCATGTGGCGCCTTGAAACCACAGGTATCACACCATGTGTAAGGGTGATGTGGCACTCCGTTAAAAAAACCTAACGGGATCCTGACAGAAGTACTATGTGAGTTTATTTGATAACTACATGTACCATTT
This sequence comes from Carpinus fangiana, assembly GCA_006937295.1. Taxonomy (NCBI): domain Eukaryota; kingdom Viridiplantae; phylum Streptophyta; class Magnoliopsida; order Fagales; family Betulaceae; genus Carpinus; species Carpinus fangiana. The sequence continues at coordinate 40,340,723 of CM017321.1, forward strand.
GTGATATTTTTGAAAACCAAGGTGGCTATTTGATTTTGGCTCAAAGCACAGGTACTGGAAAGACATTTAACCCTAAAATAAAAATAAAAACTTTGCCAGATATTCGTTTTTGTTTTTTTGAGGTAAATAAATATAATTTTTTTTTTTTTGACATGTCCACACAAGTTCAGCGATTACAATATCAAATGAATAAATACAGGATAATTTTCTATCCATATTTGCCCCAATGATTGCTGGATTACTATTTTCACTAGGCGATAATTTTCTATCCATATTTGCTCCGATGCTTATTGGATTGCCAATTTTGCTAGGCGACGTACTTCCATGTTTGCTTCCCGCATGCTATAATTGGAGACTTCAGAGCGATTATCTTCACATCATCAATCAATTGTCCATACTGACTTTAAGATTATCTTTTCTTCTGTAACACTTTAACTATCTCCAATGCATCACTCTTCAACATGATATTTTGAAGGACAGAAATTTCTTCCAAACCGATTTGGATGAAATTTCGTCCAACCTACATAAAATGGTGTCAAGTATCTAAGTATTTTCTCAAAAAAAAAAAAAAAGTATCTAAGTATTTAGTATGCACATTAAATATTAAAGGTCATTAATAGCAGTTTGCTAATTAAGATTAACCTTTTTAAATAATAAGCCATTGAAAAACTTTAAATAACCTTTAATATTTAATGTGCATATTAAATGTTCAGATATTTGGCACTATTTTGTGAGGGTTGGATGAAATTTCATCCAAACCGGTTTGGAGGAAATTTATGTCCTATTTTGAATATCCAAAGTTTAGACTGCTACCATATATATATATAGAGAGAGAGAGAGAGAGAGAGAACGACGCCGTTTGTAAAGTGGAGAGGTTTCTCCCTTTAATTCAGCACATTCCCTTTCAATTCCCCTTTCGCCTTGCTCAAACATGAAGACCAAAGAAGGGAGAACCCCTCTTCCCCTTCTTCCCGCTCAAGCCTGGTGAAAAAGTGATTATTTCAGTTTCGGTTGTTCCCTTCCCTTTCTAAAGTTCCCTTCCTCGCCCTTGCTTTGAGCCCGACAATTAACCGCAAAAAAGTGCTCTTAGTTTTGTATCTTTGCTTTCCAGTGCTTTGCTGGAAAAAAAATTATTATCTCTAAAACCTTTGTTTGAATTTCGTTTTCTTTAATTAACTTAAAAATATGTGTAACATAAATTAACAATAATTTCATAAAGTGAAAGATCATTAGTTCGAATTCCATTCCTCCTCCTTCCTCTTCTTGTGCGAAGATATCAAAATAATAATAATAATAATTCCTTTGTGCATTTCTATTAGAAATAGATGAAAAAATCCCATGCATTTTAGACATATAAGTTTAATAGACAGGACTAAAAAAAAATTCCTTTACAATATACTTGTTCCAGCAAACCGTGCATACAGCACTCATAAGGTGTCAAAAACAAGCCAAGCAAAAGAAACCTTTATATCCGAGATCCCTCACCCACTGGCCACTACATTGATTACAGACTGAACCCCAGAAAGCTCACCCATTACGTTGTGAAACATCATTGATTTCGGTGGGCAGTGAAAGGTTCTCAAAGAAGTGAATTGCAGTCTTCTTGACCAACACTCCCATCTTTTTCTTTCAAGCATGGGGGAGAATTTTTCGTCTGCAAAATATATATAGCTCCATAACCGGCGTTTTCAGCCGTTTTTGTATCCAAAGCTTGTCCAAACTTGTCTTGCTGAGGTCTGTTGTGCTTTAAACAGAGGGATCTAAAAGCCACAAAAGATTATCACTCCTCAAAAGAAAGGACCTCCTCTGTAACATCTAATATCTCCTCCACTTCAACTTCTTTAGCCTCGTATTCCTCCTCTTCATCGCTTGCTTCTCCATCCCTGAGTTTCTGCCTCTCCAGCTTTTCTTCTTCGTACAACCGCTTCCACTCATTCAACCACTTCTCCCATTCATCCTTCAACATCCTCCGCTTCTCGCGGTCCTGCTCACTCAATAGCAATGAGACGTCCTGGTCCTCCGCCTCATACTTTTTACTGTACTTCTTCAAGTTCTTTGCAATTTCTTCCTCTTTCTCAGGACTCAAGAATGATGGCGGCCTTGGGCGCCACAGAAACTGTCGCAAACAATAAGAAAACAAGAAATCAGTTGATAATCTGATATGTAATAGCAAGAGCAGAGATTAATACGACTCATCCATTTCACATACAATTGAGTGTTCATACAAATATTAAGTCTCCTTCCAAATTTTGCTTTTATATGAAAGTTTATTAGGATTGCATGTATGGGCAAGAAACATACATCCATTTTCTTACAACTGCACATTAAATTTGTACTTTTTACTTTGTTACCTCTTCGCCCATATAAATCTACGAATCACTTGAAATTAAAGAGTCCCCATGAACTTTTTTTACTTTGTTATCTCATGCAAAACAATAATAATCTACTGAATCACTTAAAATTATGCAAAAATAGGTGAGGTGTTGCCCCATTTACCTGAAAGAAATGATCCTTCAGAATCCTATAAAGTAGCTTGCCATGGAAGGACCATATGTTGAAACCATTTTCCATCTCATGAACCGAAGTCACTGCAGTTGCAACATACCTATATATCCAAAAAGGTCACATATAACAACCAAGATAAAAAGACGAGAAACAAACATAGCAGTTATGCACTTTGGTTCGATTTAAACAAGGCCCAGCACTTAAATCACCCCTTATTTTGACACTATGAAAACAAATCTCAAAATTACCTTCCAGTGGGATCCCATTCAATATCTGTCGCCATAAAATGCTCAGCTGTTGCCATGGTCTCGAGCTCATCAACATTGTAAAATTCCAACTGTCCATTGAAACCCTTTAATCCTGCAAGTATTATGTAGCGGCCAGCTGGTGACCAGAAAAGAGCATTCGCCTGCTTTCCTTTAAGAGTAGTGAGCTTTTTAACCTTGTCTGTATTGTTGGCAGAACGCATGGAGTAAAAACTTATATCAGGCCTTGGGTTATCACCATGGATAACTGCAAACCTGTGGCCTTTTGGCTCCCAAGCAAAGGCAATGATCTTGTCATTCTTATTCTCGAGCTCAAAAACCTCAATAGGAATATCCCTTTCTCTTATTCGGAAAAGCTCAAAGCCTGTGTATGTGCTTTTTTTCGTTTTTGTATATCGATCGACTTTAACCGCTAGATAATCCCCATTGCTTTGCCAGTACATTTTGCAATCACTAACACTGAAAAGATTCTTCTGCCTTAACTCATCTCTACTTGGTATTTGCGTGAGACTCACCTGAGAAACAGTTTGATTGCAGAACATCAATTTACCTTAATTAATAAATAAATAAATAAAAGAACACAACTTGTAAATCAAAAAGCATCTTCATAATCAACAACAATGCTCACCCTGGCAGGATGGTCCCCCAGTTCAGGAACAAAGATAGAAAGAATTGGATCGGTTGGTGACCAACTAAAATCCACAACATTTTCAATCTTCAAGGATTTCTTGTCAATTAGTGAAAAGGTCTCTGTTTCATAGACAGAAATAATGTTTTTCCCAATTCTGGCAAAATATTTGTCCTCTTTTCTGCCAGCCCATCTGATTAAAAAAAAAAAAAACTCTCAATCTCCCATTAGACTAATGGGTGATACTGAAATAGTCATGCAGTCCAAAAGAAGAGGGGAGAGACTTATTAGCAGGTTTATATAGATTGAAAAACAGAAAAATAACCTGAATACAGGCCACGACACCCCTGTAACACTGCCAGTTCCTCCAATACCAAATTCATCAGCGCTTCCCTTGAAATCTCTCATTACCTTTCCAGTTCTCACATCAAAAATATTTATCACGACCCTCTGAAACATAAATTTACATTATCAATTGTCCCAGGGCCAATGAATTTACAGTGACTTAATGGATGGCAGGGCAGAAAACTCACATTCGCATCACGGGGATTACTTGGTTCATGGCTGCTGTAGGTTACTAAATATCTCTCACCAGGGGAAAAATCAATCAATTTTACCTGAAGTTAATATCAGAAAAGCTAAATGACAGGGGAAAAGGGAACACAACATGAAATCAAAAGCTAGAAACCAAATTTAAACCTGAGGATGCGCATAACGCATAAGGCGATTAAAAGTACTGGCACCTCCCCAAACAGCAGCACCTTGCCTGTGAACTGTCGCCAAGTAAGTTCCCAGTGGAGACCACTGCACAAAACTTTCAGTCCAGAACTGCAAAGGGAAACAGGTAGGACCATTCATCAAAGTGGTAATTACTGAATAAAAAAGATAACTACTTTTTCTGGCAAGACTAGAAGTAGCAGTGAGCAGAAGTTCATTAAACATTGCAGTAGAAACAAGACACACTAAGCTTTAGTATCAAACTCTCTCTCTCTCACCTACACAACACACACACACACACATTCAGAGAGAGAGAGAGAGAGATCCTCCCAACAAATGCATAATCAATGGTCTTAAGTGATAGTAACAGGACAATTAAATATAACTCCCACTCACAGCACGCTTATAAACAGGCTCAGGCTTTAGATGCCTTGCATCATTCCATAAAACCTCAGTATCCGAACCAGCACGAATGACAAACTGATCACGGGCTTTCTCATCAGTCAGCCATTGTTGAAGATTTTCCTGCAATGACATGACAGTGTAAAACATAGATGACATTTTTAAAACACAACAAATAGCACAGATAGAGATAGAATCTGTCTGTGGGAAATTAGAGGCAATAAAAAACCATCTACTTGGTCAACATTGGAGAAACCTAAAAACCCACATAAATCATACAAGAGGCACCTTTTTTTTATGAATTGCAAAGAAGGTACCTTTATGCATATTTAGATTACTTTAATGCATTTACGATTTTAGTTATATTAGTCTCAGAATATGAGCAACAAACAAAATGCAACATCTTTAAAAGAAAAGGGTTTTTTTAAGACCATTTGCCAATGTGTAATACACTTTTTCTTTCGCTATGGAAGAAAAAAATTACATGACACTAAAAAGTTTACATTATTTACAAATATTTTCTTGCACTGCACCAAATATACTAGTGATATGATGGCACTTTGAATCCACAATTAGTTTTGGCATGATGCAAGGTAAGGACCAAGAAAGATGGGATAAAATTTAAGGGTAATATGGAAAGTTAAATAGATAAACGTTTTTGTTTTTCAAAAATCTCATTTATTGTACGACAGCCCATAAAAGAGAGCACCCTATCTATTTGGGGGAAAGAGAGAAAAAAGTACAATTTGTAATTGAAAATTTTCATCAGAGAAATTTAAAAGATACCAAATGGTAAAGAGCAAGAGGGAGCGTTGTGTCACCTCATATAAGCACAGCAAAAAATAGTGAATGTTCATTGATAGTATGCAACTCATAATGCGATTTGATGTGGATTTTAAGATTGATGACAGAATACATGCAACAAACTGATGGAAGAAATTACCCCCGGAGTATATGGCTTAGATTCAGGAGGGGCCCACTCATCTGGAACTTTCATGAATGCATCAAACTCATCAAACACGTTCAAGGCAAAAATATGAGACCTGTCCAGCTTGTATCCATTTGTCTTCTCCCTAGCGAGCTCGGCTTCCTACAATAGGGACATAAAGAAACCAGATCTAATGAAAATGCATTTTTCTTTTTGATGAATAAATTTATTGAAGAAGAAAGGCTCGCGTACACAAAAATTATACAAGAGAAGCAAACACCCTAATGGGGTTGAAAATATAAAAAGTTAGCAAGATCTACTTGACTAGAGGAAGAGAAATTAGGAACAAAAGCTACAGCCCAATCTAAAAGGAGCTAATGAAAATGCATTAAACCACACCACACTGCAGAACAACATTAATAGTAATACCCACAGCTAGTGTTTGGAAATGTTTGCCCAACGAGTTACAGAAACTAGCAGCAACAAGCAGATGAACAGAACCTTTTAATAATAATCCAATTGCGTATATTTATTATCCAAAGGATATCACTACGTGGCTCAATTTTCAATCAAGCCTTGTCCATCCACTTGAGATTGGATAAGCAAATTTTAGAACTCAAGAAGCATATGCCACAGCATTCAACAAACAAATCTTAAAACCAAAAAAGCAAAATTGAAAAAAGGAAAAAGAAAAAAAAGGACAAAGCAATGTAAAAGGAGTAAAATATTTTTGACGAAGTTTATGGGCAGTTGATTTCTATCCATAAAGAATTAATCAGACTCGAATCAGATATTCTAAAACCTGACAAATTTTATATATTTATTTCAATAAGTTTAATTCAGACTCCTAAGGAGCGCTTGACAGGTAAAAGTTTAACCCAATCTTAACCAAGAGGACTGATCATGCTAGTGAATCCCACGTTCAAAATCCAACTCCAGGTTCAATGTGCTCAACCCAAGCTCAGCTCTGGTTGGATCAGTTGGTTGATCAAGATAGATTGTAAGTAAAACGATGTTTCTTCAGTATTTTGTACTCCTAAAGCCATTTATCACTCCTTCAATAGGAGGCAACTAAATATTCCACTGTCTTAAATATGAAAGTAAAAACATTTGAAGACCTATAAACAAAAATGAAGAGAGAGTTTTTGCTAAATCGTACCAATGACTGGAGAGGAGAGAGAGAATTACCAGAGGAGTATTAAACTCAATAAAACAATAACCCACTGTTTTCTGGGTCTCAGGATCAATAGGCATCCACAGCCCATCGTCCTTAATCAGACCAATCTGACTGTAGATTTTACGAATAACACCTTCAAGCTTCTCAAACTTCTCCCGAGGCACAACAGGCAAATTGTCAACAATGATAATATTGCCAAATCCAGTGTCTAACTCAACATCATCTCCTTGATGTAGATCTTCATCGTCACTACAAAATCACAAAAGAAGAATCAAAACCAGAACACAATAGAGAGTGAAAAATCCAAACTAAAACTAAACCCCATGTAATGGCTAAAAATAGATAGTGCAAAATGTGAACTGAAAATTTGGGCTTTTTACATATTTAGTCATTCTATTCAGCAAATCAAATAAATCCATATGGTAGAGCACCTTTTTTCCACAGTATTTTCTTGGACTAAGAATTGTATTCAGCTCAATCCTATTTTTCTCCATTCTCAAATAACAAAGTCCATAACTTTGATACAGCCCAAATATGCTTTGTTGAAAAATTAAAATACGACGCTGCAACGATAGATTGATAACATACATAAATGCATGCATATAAACGTAAAGTTAACTTTTTTCTCTAAAACATGTCAATTTTCAATATTAGTCATAAATTCTTTCCACGTTTTCTCGAGAACCAATCAGAAGGCTAAAGCAAGTTCTTTTTCTGGGTTTTGAATTCTTTACCTTACTATGCCAAAATCTTGGCCCGGGGGGAGGCGAATGGCGTCAAGGTCTACACTGGCGAGATCGATGCCGAGCCGCTGCGCCGTTTCCTGTATTTCCTTCATCGCCATCACGTCCGCCATGGTTCTTTCCTCGGATTTCAAGCACTCGAGTCTCCACACACCGAGAGAGCCACAAAGAAAGAGAGTTTCTAGAGAGCTCTTTTGGTATGACGAATAATAGTTTTTTCAATGGATAATTTCACTCTCCCCTCCCAAACTTCTACGCTTCTTAATGTGGCATGAGCCACGTCAGAATTCCTCTACGGACTTTTTTTTTTTTTTGAAGGAAAGGAAGTAGAATATTCGAAGAAGTAACATCTATTTTATTGGGAGTGATTCACGACCGATTAAATTACTTCATGAAACTTAACATCATGAATTGAGGTATGATATAATCACAACAAAAAAAAAATTCATAAATACCAAATTTCTCTCTTACACGTCATTTTTAATTTGTTAAAACAAAAATATTTAAAAATTGAAACATTTAAAAAAAATAGTATGTAAGAAAGAAGTTAGATATTTGTTAGTTTTATATTGTAACTTTATCATTATTCTTGTGAATTTGTGACGGCCAACTAACCAGAAAGGGGAAAAAGAGTAATGTTACAAGTCCTTCTTGTGTTCATGTTAAGTTCATCTAAGAATGATATGACTATTAAAATCACAATTAAGCTTATGATTTATCATTATTAGATTTTTATCAAATGACAATTTTTGGATGGACTTAAGATGAATACAAGATGTACTTCTAGAATTACTTGAGAAAAAACGATTACCATAAGTGGGTATTGGCTATAACTGTTAGATTAGTGAAATTCACTAAAGTCCTCAAGGGTGGCTCAATTGGTTGTGTACCCCGCCTAATAAAGTAAATATCACTAGTTTGAATTCATTTCCCCTAAAAAAAAAAAAAAAGAATGTAAAATTCACTAAATAATTGCTAACTGCTTTTTTAAATTTTAAGAAAAAAAAAAACCAAAACAAAACGACATTGTTTTTATGATAATACCTTACTACGTATAACATCATTTTTTATATTTTTATATATTTAAACACAAAAACGACATTGTTTCATGTATATATATAATCATATATTCATATATAATAGCTGAATCACTCTCATAAGTGCTTTAATATTGTGACAAGTGGCATGCACCCTTTTTATTTTGTATTAGGATCCTCTCCATTTTAAAATCCTTCAATTTCCTCCATTTAGTGCATTTTGAGGGTAGTATTGCCCAAAAGTTTTAATGAGGGTAGTGCATTAAATGCATTACCCTTCAAAATGCATTAAATGGAAGAAATATAGGGATTTTGAAATGGAGAGGATCCTTTTTCATTTGTGAACCGATTTTTTAAGGTATAATTTGTGAACCGGTTTCTACTTAAAAAATTGGTGTAATAATAAAAGTTTTTCATGTATAAATTATTATTCAATAAATTAAGTATTATTAATGTCAAAATCAAATAAGGAAAAAAATAATATAAATCAAATTATTATTATGTATTATTATGTTTAATCACTTTAATATGTATATAACATAATATTATATGCTATAGTTGAATTAGATGAACTAAATGTTAGGATGTAGAAACAAAATAAAAAAATTTCATTGCATTATTAATAAAAAACCAGTTAAAAAAAAAAAAAAAAACTTAAGTTGCATGGGTTCAATCATTTAATAAAAAATAATAAAAAACCGATTTTCTAAGAGATCAAAAATTTCATCCCATTATTTTTTGGTTTTTTTTTAAAATATATAATTGTATATTAATTATTAATTGTATAGATTGTTGGATTTTTACTCAACATAATGGTTAGGTATTTATTTTTTATTTCATTAGCAAAAATAATCTTTATTATTAATAATATATATATGATTAACATCTTACAAGCAATTATATATTCGATGTCCAAACCAAAGTGTAAAATCACAACGGTCATATTGTGGCTTAGGTCATATTGTGGCTTATTTTTTCTTAGTGTCCATTAGTTTATAAAATCGTTAATTGTTCGATATAACATACTTCTTATTTGATATTTACCCAAGGCCTATTCGCCTATGAGATTTGTTGTTTATTTGTATGATTTACCCGGTTTTTCAGATTTTTTAAGTACTTTCTTAAAAAGCAAAAGAAGTCAAAAATTTATTTGATTATCATACAAAAAAGGAACTTTGAAACACCTAAGAGAGAGAGAGAGAGAAAGATATATAT
>CM017321.1:40350950-40543832 GCA_006937295.1 Carpinus fangiana
TTGATTATCATACAAAAAAAGGAACTTCGAAACACCTAAGAGAGAGAGAGAGATATATATATATATATATATATATATGGAAAATGCTAGGGGTTCTCCCCGTAGGTTCTCTTAGCGTTCTCTCAGTCTTACGTAAAACATGATTTAAGAAAAAAATAAAATTATAATAGCCTCCACCACAGGTTTTTTTAGACATTAGCACCAAATTTGAGGCATTAGCACTAAATTTGTGAGGCATTAGCATCAAATTTAGGATGATCAAATTCATTTTGGGTGATACCATCCCTTAAGGATTAACCTTCCACCCTTAGGTTTTAGTTTTGAATCCAAAAATAAGTTTTAAAGCATTAGAACTTAACTATTAACTCATAAAAATTAATCTATTAGCAAAAAAAAGGTACTACAATTTTATTTTTTCTTAAATCATATTTTACATAAGATTGAGAGAACGTCAGGAGAACACGACGGGGAGAACCCCTAGCAAACCCCTCTATATATATATATTGAAGGGACCTAATAGATAATAAAGAAGAATCTTGCACATAGTGCGGGCTATGTGCGCATGGTTAACGGTTTTTTCAAAATCTAAAATCATTAACCGTAACTGCTTAGGCGGTTAGTTATTTTTTCTAACTGTCTTAATAAAAAAGCAATTAGCGGTTAACGGTTAGTGCGATTAGTGGATAGCTAATAACCGTCCGCCTTTTTCACCCATATCTAGTATTTTTCCTACTAGTAGGATCCTATTGGTTTTAACCGAAAATTTGAGGAACATTTTTGTAGTAGGAATTTTAGTTTTTTTTTTTTTTTCTATTAATTAGTAGGAATTTTAGTTGTTTTCTGTTTTGTTTTACACATGAGGTGTGATACAGTCACAAGTTAAACCTAACTAAGACTCAACTCTTAAACTCAATTTCTAGTTTAATGTTCTCTCTCCTCTAAAAACAATTATCATTTAAGAGAAAAGTTGGATCTTAATAAAATTTAAGTTATGACTTTATCATTTTCTTTTACACAATTAGAATGGTTGGTGCTTTGCTCGAGTTCTTGCTTTGGTTAATTTTGCTTATGGCCAAAAATGTGGGTGCCTTTTGAGAAATTTTTCGGTTGGCCTCAAATGGGTTGAGACTTGAGAGTGGCCTTGGTCTAATCCTACAAATCCTTATTCACACATATATAGTTTCAATATTGTTTCAATATATATATATATATATAGTTTCAATATTGATATTATTATTTTTAAATCATGAAAATAATATTTAGTTACGAGAAATTGAGTGAGAAATTCTAATACAGCTTCGCTGGGGACCGGGGTCAAATAATTAATGTGATATTACTGCCTAACACAGTCAAAGTGTTTCTACAAACTTAAAATAAACCTTATTATTATTATTATTATTATTATTGAGTAAAATTAATTAAAATAGCCTTAAGGCTCCCAAAACTCAACCTCGCTTCCTTGGATCATGTGCTTCTAGAATCTTGGATCTTAGCTTCGGCCAAATCAGCATGAAAGATAAGATTTAAGATTTTAAATGCATGACCGACCCATGGGTTGTGATGCAGCTCAGATCATGATGTTTTCCTCTGCCGCTAATTTCTACGTGACTTTTGGACCTTTTGGTATGAAGTATGAACTGTAAAATATAAGACAATTAAATTATGTAGAGAAGAACATGTCACGCTTGATTCATTGCCAAATAAGGTGGCGGAGATTTCGATGATTTTTTCGCAAAATGTGAAAAAAGAAAAAAAGAAAAAAATCTAATCTTGATTATTTAATTTAAGAATAGTAGAGAATTCTGAAATTTGTCATGTATTTGTTGGCCTATAAAACGCCAAACTCAGACAGTGGAAAACACACACAGAGGGACAGAGAGACAGAGAGAGAGAGAGTAGCAATGGCGACCCTCAAAGTGCCAGAATCGGTTCCTTCACCGGGCGAGGACGCCGAGCAACTCCGAAAGGCTTTCCAAGGTTGAGCACTTTAATCTGATCCCATGTCTAATCTATATGTTTGCTGCTAATTCTGATTACTAACGTGATTTGTTGCCATTCAAGTTTTCCTTTTTATTTGTCAGATCGTTTTCACCATTTCGTTTGATCTGCTTTGAATATATTACTCTCTGCTGAGTTTCTGTTTCTGGGTTCTAATTATAATCCCATTTTAAGTTTTCTAAATCCAGTCTGCTCATCAACTAATGTGCTAATGATCGTGATCGCTTTTCTTCCTTCTGACATTTTTTTCTTCTTTTCAATGCACCTTAGAAAGTAGGAAGCAAATCAAACAGAAGAAAATCTAAGGAACGATCTTTAAGCATGTCATTTCGTTTCCTCATTCTTTTTGAGAAAACCAAAAGAAACCCCGTTGGATTTTATGCGCTTATGCCAAACAGTTTGGATTTGGTTCGTTGTACAAGATGTATGCCCGTTCAATGGCAAACTTGGGATTATTTTCTAGTTCACCATAGATCCTTGAGGAAAAGCTCTGATCTTTCCGACTCCAGTAGCTGAGATGACATATTAAGAATTTGGCATTTGTTTGATTTATTCATTTATTGATTGTAATTTGTAAAGCGTTTCTCCATGTCTATTGGGTGTATCCATAATGAGCTGTGGTAATAACATGTCACAGGATGGGGAACCAATGAGGCGCTGATCATATCCATATTGGCTCACAGGAATGCGGCTCAGAGGAAGATAATTAGGCAGATCTATGCGGAAACTTATGGGGAAGATCTTCTTAAAGCACTAGACAAAGAGCTTTCTAATGACTTTGAGGTCAGGTTTTGACGTGGTTTTCATTTGTTCAAATTATAATGTTTTAAACAATCATTTTATATATCTGAATAAGTTATAAAATGATTGTTATATCTGAATAAGTTATAAAATGATTCTTTTTTCTCTTCTTTTTTTCCTGCATTTTCTTTGTGTCAAACAGCGAATTGTACTGTTGTGGACTCTGGATCCTGCTGAGCGTGATGCATTTTTGGCTAATGAAGCAACAAAGAGGTTGACTTCAAACAATTGGGTTCTCATGGAAATAGCCTGTACTAGGTCTTCTCTTGGCCTCTTTACGGTGAGGCAGGCATATCATGCTCGTTTTAAGAAATCCCTCGAAGAAGATGTTGCATATCATACTTCTGGGGATTTTCGCAAGGTACAGCCTTAAACCCTAAAATCATCACTAAATTGATTCAAGTTGCAGGATATATGAACCCAATGAAAAAGCCTAAAAAAGTTTCGGATATATGAGTCAGATATGTATTGTTCTATACTTTTAACATAATACTTTTATCTCTATGACATTATAGTGTCTTCGTTCATCAGTTTTTCTTGATAAAAGTTACGGAGAAGAAATCTCTCACCAGATTAATGCATCATGTTGAGTATACACGTGTGAATATAAAAAGATTGAGTCTCACATTGAAAAAATCTCTCCGGATTAATGCATAGTTGGGCCCAAAACTATAGGATACGAAATATCTAGTGAGTGTTAATAAGTTGGTACTTCAATTACATGAGCATCTTGATAGAAACTAATGGTTGATATGACCCCTGGAGAAGATCTGGCTATAAATTATCATCATGAGGGGACCAAAAAAGTGGGATTATAATACTCATTTTCCCTTTTATTTTGCATTTTAGGTGGCGTTTCTTCCTTCCTACGAAGAAATTTCTTGTTTTTCTTTGCTATGATTGTAATCTATGCATTGGCTGATAGATTAACTCTGCTTCCATCACAGCTTTTGGTGCCCCTTGTGAGCTCATTCCGATACGAGGGAGATGAGGTGAATATGATTTTGGCAAAATCAGAGGCTAAGATTCTTCATGAGAAGATCTCTGAGAAAGCTTATAATGATGAGGAGCTCATTAGAATTCTGACTACAAGGGGTAAAGCACAGCTTAATGCGACCCTCAATCGCTACAACAATGAGTTCGGAAATTCTATCAACAAGGTATTTTAACATCTCTTATGAGATATATGTGCTGCCATTAGGATTGTGATGAATGGTTTTCTAAGTTTTGCGGTGATAAAATCTTCAACTTTACCTCTTGTTGAGACTACCTTAAGGTGTGCTTGGAGGCAACTTCAGGGAAAGAATTTCCTGCTTAATGCTCTACATTAGAAGTTTCTTATGATTTTCAATTTTTTATACCTTGCCAGAATTAATAGAGAACACTCATTGAAGTGCAATGGTAAAAATCTGAACATTACTTTTCGTTGTGACTGCCTAATGGTATGCTTGGAGGCAACTATAGGGGAAAATATTCCTGCTTAAGGCTTTACATGAAAATTTTCTTATGATTTTCAAATTTTTATGGGGAAAATGAAAATCAGTCCTTATGGTTACATTGATTTGCAATAAGCTCCTTGTGGTTTCAAAATGTTCTAAGAAGTTTTTGTGGTACGGAAAAATAACAAACAGTTCTTGGATCCAACTGCCATCTAACTTTTTGATAGAAACTGTCAAATGCTACGTCAGCGTCAATCAAATTCTGACATGTGTCACCTATAAGACGTGATTGTTATTTGATGGTTTCTATCAAAAAATTAGACGGAAGTTAGGTACATGGACTAATTTGTTATTTTTGCACATTACAAGGACCTATATAAACATTTTAATACACAGAGCTTATTGTAAATCTATGTAACTACAAAGACTCATTTTGTATTTTTCCCAATTTTTAGAGTGTGTCAAAATTAATATTAAAAACTTATTAAAGTGCAACGGTTAAGTGTTGGATTAGAGGCCTGAAGATGCTGAAAGATTATCTGCTGCTATTCAAAGTGATAATGGTTGCCTGTTTGCAGGATTTGAAGAGTGATCCTAATGACGAGTACCTGAAATTAGTGAGAGCAACAATCAAGTGCTTGACCTGCCCTGAGAAATATTTTGAGAAGCTTCTGCGGCTGGCAATCAACAAGCTGGGGACAGATGAATGGGCTCTTACAAGAGTGGTCGCCACTCGAGCGGAGGTTGACATGCAAAGAATCAAAGAAGAATACCATCGGAGGAACAGCGTTCCTCTGGACCAAGCAATTGCCAAAGACACTTCTGGAGACTATGAGAAAATGCTTCTCGCATTGATTGGACATGGGGATGCATGAGAAATGCTGCTTGTTTGAATTGTTGTTCCATATGAATGTCGTTTACGTTACCTACCTGCGATAAGTTGTTTTTGCTTTACATATGTGTCTTGTCTTGTTTATGGATGTAGTTTATGTTGTCTTTAATTTGGATGTACGTCGTGTTATGGTTCTCATGCTAATTTTATTAGTTTCCGGATGAACAAATTATATGATGGTGTTTGAGGGTCTTAACATTTGTCTTCTCTTTATGCGTTTTAATATGGTGATATGTGTGCCGTTGATTAGATAATTTTTCCTTCCTTCTAAGTTCTAACGGTAAGGTGCATGGCTCACTATGTCTGCTTGAGAGCAACCTCTAAGGGTTCTGGCACAAATTCACCCTTTTGTGTTGTCTAATAACAAACTAGAAACTTACCCTTGCTTCTGACGAATAAAGTTCTTCTCCAAATCGGCAAAAAGAACTTCTTCCAATCTAATTTATAAAAATCGCATATGTCCTTTCTTTTTACTAGCATGTGAGATGCGCATAAGTTTTCAATTTTGTTTCTGCTGTTAAAAAAACATATACATCTCACATGTTCAAAGGACATATGTCATTTTTATATATTAAATTAAAAGAAAATTTTTCATACCTAGTCCGGAGAAAACTCTTTCTTTTCTTTTATTTGATACTAGTCAACGACTAACATTCTAGTTAGAAGAGAATGGAAACTAAAACCTCGAAGAAGGAGATGGCATAGACTACCCAAGTGATAATTTGGAGGCACAGAGGAAATGGAATTGTCGTGGTTGTGAAGAAAGCTGTCACTGCAAAGAAGACACCAACTCGGTCGAGCACTCGGGCTATCACAGGAAACTTGGAATTCATGAATTTGCTGACGAAGAAGGAAGCAAAGCATAGTAAGAATTCGAAAGAGAGCACGTGGAACACTGGAGAGTATTTGGAGTGATCGAACTTGGGCATATGTGAGAGCTACTGCAGGTTGCGATGCTAAGCAAAAGGTGACCATTATCTTAGCCCAATCTCTAATATGGTTATGCACTTCCAAATCAAATGGTTGAGCGGCTGCTTCTAGGTCGGGAGGTGGCTGCAGCCCGCCTTGAGGGTGAAATCCCTGAAAAAGTTGGAGCAAATGTGTGAATATAGTCATTTGCGAGTGCCTTGCTATTGTAAACTTCACAGCCTTGTTCTTGCACTTCCCAGCCAAATGAAAAACAATTAAGCGAGGGTGTAGAGAATTAGAAAGATGCTTGGGAGAAAATGCATCTTGTTGCATGTCTCTCCCTATATTTATAAGAGTAATAGCAGCTACTTCTATTTGATTTTCTTTATATGCCTCAAAATTATTTTTTGGTTCCCTATGAAAATATATTTTCTAATAGTTTCGCTTACTTTTCTTTATATCATTAAAATATTATTTATTTACAAAATATAAGTTTCTTATATACCCTTACTTTTCTCACAAAATTTTAACACAATCTCTAATTAAAGACAAAAAATTAAAGATGAGAGATAAAAGAGAAATGTTTATATTAAAATAATGTATATAAAACCACGTTTAGTTTTCTACACATTAAAAAAAAAAACAAAACTATAGCAACCCTTAGAGCATCCATTGCAGCCTCTTTAAAGCCATTTTTTGATTATTTTGGAGAGACAATTTAACCAAAAGGGCTTAAAATGCCACTTTTCAACCACTCTATTTTAACAAAAAATATAATAAGATGAACAGTAAATTTTCAAATATAAAATTTACTATTCACTTATCTATTCATTAAACAAATATATTTTCTCTCTTCCTTTTTACTTTTCATTTCTCTCTTTCTTTCCACGGCTCTTCCCCCCCCTTTATTTTTTCTCTCTCTCAGCATTTAGTTTATTTCTCTATTTTTTCTCTCTCAGCATTTGGTTTTTTTTTTCTCTCTCTCTCTCTCTCTCAGATAAACCATGTCTAATATTAAATTTTTTGTGGAATCCAATATTATATTGGATAGTATATTGCATTTTCCTCCACCAAAGGATTCTATTTGTTTATTTTTGTATGGACAAAGATAATATTAAATTGTTTTTTGACAATAGCTTAGTAAAGTTGGGTTCTTGGGGGTTCCGCAACATTTCAAAGATGTAGTTTTAGCTCCCTTTCAAAGCTGAAATGCTTTGAAAGTATCTCGTAGTGACAACTTTAGGGCATATACTTTAATTAAATTGGTCACTTCCTATCATGTTTTTGGAAGCATTTTCACATGATCGCCTATTCTCTCTTCCATTCAGATTAGAAATAGGAAAAATCCTCCCCTATAATCCTTTTATCTCATTCAATTAGGAAAAAAAAAAAAGAAGAAGAAAATTTTATTCCCGTTCTATTATGGTTCTCATACTAGGGGTGTTCAAGCGGTTATAACCGACGATTATTTGCAATAACCGCAACTGTCTCCGCCTTAGGCGGTTATTTTATAACCGGCGGTTAGCGGTTATTCAAACTACTAA
Organism: Carpinus fangiana; assembly: GCA_006937295.1. Lineage (NCBI taxonomy): Eukaryota > Viridiplantae > Streptophyta > Magnoliopsida > Fagales > Betulaceae > Carpinus > Carpinus fangiana. Next base: position 40,358,534 of record CM017321.1, read on the forward strand.
CAAGCAGTTATGACCGATTTTTTAAAAATGGCCTTTTGGGCTTTTTTTATATTTTGGGCCTTCATTTTTCATATATTTTGTTCTTATTTTGCCCTATTGGCCGAAAACAGGCTATTTTTTGGGCTTATTTCATGTATATAGTCATAATGCCCAAATTCATTGTATGAATGTCTAAATGAAGGGCTGCGGCTTCAGGAGAATAAGATAGGTTTCATCTTATTCTCCAACCAAAATGGCGTCGTTTTGGTGTTAACGACGCCATTTTGGATTTTTTTTTTTTTTTATATGTAATTAATATATATATTTTTATATAATTATATATAAATAAAGGCGGTTAGCGGTTATAACCGCTTTTTCATACCCTTAAAACCGCTAACCGCAACCGCCTTAGGCAGTTATTAAAAAACGCTTTACAAAACGGTTAGCGGTTATTAAAAAACGGTTATAAATGATTAGCAGTTGGCACCCTATCTGATACTCTTAATTTTATTAGTATATATCCAGATGAAGAAAGTAGATTTTCTGTTTTACATGATGGTGTTTGAGGGGTTTACATTTCTCTATAAGCATTTTATTATGGTGATATGTGTGCCGTTGATTAGATAATTTAGTCTTCTAGGAGAAAGAAAAAACAAATGAAGTTAAACAAACTCTTATTGTTTCTTCCTTCAATCAATAGAGTGTCTTTTATAAATGACACAAGATGAGATAGTTCAATCGGCTAAAACCACGCCTAATAAAGTAGAAGTTAATAGTTTGAATTTCTCTTCCCTCTTGTGTGAAAATATATAACAGAAGTCAGTAGTTCGAATCTCCCTCCCCTCTTATGTGTGTATATATATATATATATATATATATAAAGATGAGCTCACTATATGCCTAATTAAGTTTTGTTTTGTTGACATAATTTTTACTTGTAAAACAACATATCTAATTAGCGATAGTACTTAATTAGCGAGACCATTGAAGGCAGTGATGGGTGATTAAAGAAAAGTTGTAATGGACAATGTACTTAGAGCTAGAGGTTATGGTGATGCATTAATGATACAAGTGAAAGTAAAAGAAAGAAGAGAGGAAAGATAAAAAGATTAAGAGTAATTAAGATGAAGGTAATTAAGCTCAAATCTCATCTATATTTTCGCTGAATAATTTTTGATAATTTAGTAGCAGGGGTGGACCCACTTGTAAGGATGGAGCCAAAAGTTTTAAAATTCCTCTTAAAATATATAATTTTATAAATTCGTCATTCCAAAATTTTGTTCGAGTTTCATTTGATTTTTGCATTCCTGATGTATACATTTTCTCAAATTCCCCATTCTTTTTCCTTTACAATCAGAGAAGGAAATGAAACGCCAGATCCTCAAAAGATTCTTGGCACCCAATCATGACTTTTGATACAACTACTTAAAAGTGCCCGCAGATCTTTTTCTCACTTCGCATAATCACTTGGGCACCTATTCATCAAAAAATAAAAAAATAAAATCAACTTTCAATATTTTTATTTTTTATCATAATCAAATTTTATTACTATTTAAATAAAAAAAATCACTATTGTTAGAATATTTTATATTATTCTAATTTATTATGTTGCCTTATATGTTATATGGTTTAGTTTATGGTTTCTTGCTTATCACTCTTAGCCTCTCTATTCATAGAGGTTTATGTAATCATCATAAAAAAAAAAAAAAAAAATCAAGTATAGAAGAGATGTAATCTATTATATGCTTCCGCCCTCTCTCTTCTCTCTCTCTGCTTCCACTCTCCTTTCTTTCATATTTTCATATTTTATATTTTATATATATTTCAACATGGTATCAGAGCCACGCTTCTGTTTCTGTGGTTTTCATTAGTCTTATGACGTTATTTTTTATTTTATTTTTTTGGTGTTTTATGGCATTCTTTTCTGACGATCTCCCAATTTTGTTGTGATCTATGGCTCGTCATTGGCGAATCTTGGCACAGTGCGGCTTGGCCCTTCATAGGGTTGGGTTTTTTTTTTTTTTGTTTTTTTTTACTTTTAACGGCTAGTTTCCGTTGTCCGGCCTCATTGTCAGTTGCGGTTTGGCTCTTCACCGGAATTTTTTAGCGGCTTATCTCTGTTCTCCTGTATTTCTCCAGCCTTTACTTTCAACCTTTTGAACATTGGCACAATGTGGTTTGGCTCTTCATAGGATTAACGGCTAGTTTTCGTTCTCCAATCATCGTTGGAGTTTTGGCCCATTGTCGGCCTTTTTGAACGTGCATTCACCAGCCACTTGCCAGCGTCTCTGGCCACCCCGCCAGCCTTTATCTTTTTCGGCAATCACTACCATCTACGGCTTATTCCCGGCTTCAACTAGGCCTGTAAACGATCCGAGCCGAGCGAGCTTAGCCGAGCTCGAGCCGAGCTCGTACAGTAATCGAGCCGAGCTCGAGCGAGCTCACGAGCCGCTCGGCTAATTTGCAAGCCTAATTTTTCCTATAATTTAAATAAATTTATATTAACTATAAACTTAAAAGATAATTTATATATTTTACTTGTTAATTTTATAATTTATATAGTATAATTATTATATAATATAATTTATCTTATATAATATAGCATTTAAGTTTGTATTATTGAATATAATGTCAATTGTCATTTGTCTCATCCTAAAGAGTAACGTACATTGATTAACTGCACATTGTTGACTAACTTTCTAATTGTCACCTATGTTTTTTAATTGCTTAGATTCTTAGAGCCTAGTTACTAAATTTGAGATAATTTTAATATTCATATCAAGTAATGATATAATTTATCTCTATACTTTACTTGATACTTATTACTTGTTAGTTGTTATTTGTTAAAGTTAAGTTAGTATATGATGTATATCATATATTGTAGATAATAAACATATCATATATAAATATATATTATAATTTATTAATTTATAAGTATACAACTAAGTTAAACTAATTTAATTTTATACAATTAATTAATATAACATTTAAGTTTGTATTATTGTATATAATGTCAATTGTTATTTGTCACACCCTAAAGAGATACATTAAGGTCATTTAAGTTTGTATACATTAATGTGATTATAATTTATAAATGGTAAGAAATACATTACTTACTTAATTAATAATCATTTAATCTACTCATTTATGAATGAAATCGAGCTCACGAGTCGAGCTCACGAGCCCTTGTCGAGTTTAGTCGGGCGAGCCGAGCTCGGCTCATTTGCTAATCGAGCGAGCTTGTACAGTAACGAGCCGAGCTAAACAGTATCGAGCTCGATTTCGATTCGAACTTAATCGAGTCGAGCTCGAGCCGAGCTGTCGAGTGTGTCGGCTCATTTACAGGCCTAGCTTCAACCACCGTCATGATCATTGTTTCGGATTTCAAACTCAAGGTTCCAAAATATTCCACCTTGAGTTTGAGGGGGGATGTTAGAATATTTTATATTATTCTAATTTATTATGTTGCCTTATATGCTCTAGGGTTTAGTTTAGGGTTTCTTGCTTATCACTCTTAGCCTCTCTATTCATAGAGGCCTATGTAATCATCATAAAAAAAGAAAAAAAAAAAAAATCAAATATAGAAGAGATGTAATCTATTATATGCTTCCGCTCTCTCTCTTCTCTCTCTTTGCTTCCGCTCTCTTTTCTTTCTCTTTCTTATTTTATATTTTAATATATATAGTTCAACAACTATAAAACAATTTTTATTTTTTCGTAACAACATTTTTTTTTTCACATCAATTAATTTTTGATACAATAACAAACCACTATGTATGGAGAAAACTTTATTAAAAAAGGGGGAAAAAAAAAAAAGGTCAACTATGGTCTACGTCCACACATCACAGCTTGATAAGCTTGATAAGGTGGTTCAGCCTATGGCCTAATTAAGGTGGTTCAACCTATGGCATACATCCACACATCACAGCTTTTTCATGCATACATTTTTGCTTGATATTTTTTATTGTGTATAATACTCTGTTTATAAAAAAAAGATAATGAACATTATAAGTATTTTCAATTTTTATATTAACAACAATAACTTTAATTTATTATTTATAACTCTTGTCTTTTGAGTTCTTGTAACCACAAGAACTTTAAACTCTTCAGTTATTTGTTTCTTGAGTTGTTGTAACTCTTGTCTCAATAAGTCAGTATACCTTACACTGGAAAGCATCTTTAAGATTCAATAACAATTCCCTTTGTGATATCACATTTGCACACCCAATGATGCAACCTGACTAAGCGGAAGCCAATGAAATAGTACAAGAAGAAAGATAAATAATTCCTAGGTCTTGAGTCTATCAATGACCTTGGAATTCTTCTTCAAATTATAGAATCTATCTATAAATCAAAGAAAAATGCATGGAAGAAAACTCAACTCTAAGATTCTTTATTAGAGAAAAGCCAATAATCAACAACAACCGTCTTATCTAGGGCTATAAACATATACTTATAGTCCCTAGAACCTTATTACTTGGAAAATACGAAATAACAACTCCAAAACCCTAACCCTAGTGAAACAAGGGCAGAAAATCGGCTAACTACCAAAACAGGGCTTAGGCGGCAAACTAACAAAACAGGACTGGGCATCCGGACGGGACAACAGGCCGTCCGGATGAGACTCAAGCAAAAAGTATAACAAGCAGAAAAATAACATAACGTCCAGACGGGGTGCGAACAGGCTTCGAACAGAGCATTCTAACCCCCTCTCGGGAAAGCTACCAGTTCGGACAGTGATTTGTCCGTCCGAACGGTCTCCTCTTTTCCCAACTACGGGTTCGGAAGGGTTGAAGGGACGTCCGGACAGGCCTCTGCTACAGCTCGCATCTGGGCACGAGTCACCATCTTCCGAGGCGTCTCCACACTGGCATCAACCTTGGTCTTCCGCAAGTACTCCCAAGCATCCTGGTCTACATCATCCTCCCCCGGTTCGATAGAATTCGCCCTCGAATTCGCATCCTCCTCCGAAGAATCGTCAATGAACGGCACAAGATGTTTGACGTTAAAAACGTCCGATGTTTTGATGTGGCTGGGCAACTTCAGCCGGTATGCATTAGCATTGATCTTCTTCACAATCTCAACAGGGCCAATCTTGCGCGCCACCAACTTGTTGTACTCCCTAATAGGAAAATGATCTTTAGTTAGAATTGCCCACACAAAATCACATTCTTCAAACTCCAATGGACGCCATTTCTTATCCACCGTTGCTTTATACTTCGCCGTCTACTCTTGGAGATTCTTGATGGTTAAATTATGGCCCTCCTTAATTTGTGTAATGAGATCCTTCGCCTTGGTGTGTGTCCTCTTCAAATCAAGGAGAGGTGCTAAGTCTAATGGTGTCCGCGGATTACCCCTATAGATGATAGTGAATGGGCTAAGACCCATGCTTCGATTAACCGACCGATTACAGGCGAACTCTGCTTGGTACAACTGCTGGTCCCATGACTTAAGATTATCTCTCACCAAACTCCGCAGCAATGCTCCCAACGACCGGTTGACCACCTCCATTTGACCGTCCGTTTGAGGATGATACGCACTACTAAAATCCAGCTTAGTGTACGATAGTTGCCACAAGCACTGCCAAAAATGGCTAAGGAATCACGTGTTGCGGTCGGATACTATGGACAATGGCAAACCGTGTAGTCAATAGACCTCATGAAAATATAATTGTGCCACATTTACGGCATCAGCAGTCTTCTTACACGCAATGAAATGAACTATCTTAGAAAAACGATCAACAACCACAAAGATGAAATCATTACCTTTTTGGGTGCACAGTAGGCCCAAAACGAAATCCATGCTCACATAAGTCCACGGACCCTTTGGAATAGGCAGCGGCATATACAACCCGACATTAGTAGCTCTTTCTTTCGAGACTTGACACACCCTACAACCATGTACGTATCGTCCCACCTCCATGAGCAGGGGCCAATAAAACTATTCTGCCACCAAGTGGATTGTCTTGTCTCGCCCCATGTGCCCCTCATTATGGCATTCTTGGATAATTTTCAGCCTTAGACTACAGTCTAGAATGCATAATTGATGCCCCTTGAAGAGGAACCCATTATACAACCCATAGTCCTTCTTTACTCCCGAAGCGACATCTCCAACAATGGATCCAAAGAAAGGGTCAATAAGCAATAGATCTTTTATAAAATCAAAACCAAGTACCTCATTTTGCATAGTTACCAAAAGTGTCGACTTGCGGTTGAGGGCGTCGGCCACCCTGTCCAATGCTCTCGCCTTGTGCTTGATGGTGAAGGAAAATTGTTGGACATATGTTGCCCATTTGGCACGCCGAGCGGAGAGTTTATCTTGACTGTTGAGGTGCTTTAATGCCTCCTGGTCTGAGTAAAAGTAAAGTCATTATAGGCTAAGTAAGAACTTCAATGCCTCAATGACTGCACCAATGCATAAAACTCAACATCATAGGTGCTATAGTTGAGTTTCGGGCCACCCAACTTCTCACTAAAAAAGCCACTAGTTTTCCTCCTTGACTCAACACTGCTCCAATGCCAACTTTGGAGGCGTCACAATGTAACTCAAAAGGGACTTCAAAATCTGGAAGCACAAGCAATGGGGTCGTCGTGAGCTTAAGCTTGATCAATCCAAAAGCCTCCGTTGTTGCATCACTCCAAGAAAACTTCCCTCATTTCATGCACTTTGTGATAGGCGCCATGATGGTGCTAAAGTCATGGATGAAATGCCTATAAAACGACATCAACCCGTGGAAACTTTTGATGTCATGTAACGTAGTGAGAATAAGCCAATCTCTCACAGCTGCCACCTTGGCCTCATCCACCGCCAACCCATTCTTAGACACCACATACCTAAGGAAAAGAACCAAATCCTTCATGAATGAACACTTGGCGGGTGAAGTATAAAATATCTCCCTCCAGAGCACACTAAGTACCTCTCGTACATGTTGAAGATGTTTCTCTTTGTTAGGGCTATAGATAAGGATGTTGTCAAAGTATACCACCACAAACTTACCAATGAACGGTCGAAAGGATTGGTTCATCACCTTCATGAAAGTACTAGAGGCGTTAGATAGTTCGAATGGCATCACCAACCACTTATAAAGTCCCTCCTGCGTCTTAAACGAAGTCTTCCACTCATCACCTGGCCGCACCCGAATTTGATGGTACCCACTCCGTAAATCCAGTTTTGAAAAAATTAATGCCCCACTCAATTGGTCCAACAAATCATCCAATAGAGGAATAGAAAATATGTACCTTACGATGATCTTGTTGATGGCTCGACTATCCACACACATCCTCCATGTACCATCCCTCTTGGGCGTGAGCAATGCCGATACCGGACACAAACTCAAACTCTCCCGAATATGCCCTTTGGCCAATAACCCTTCCACTTGACGCCTCAACTTTTCATGCTCCTTGGGGCTCATGCGGTAGTGTGGTTGGTTAGGCAAACTTAACCCCGACACTAAATCGATTTGGTGTTGTATGTCACAAAAGGGCGGAAGCTCATCAGATAGCACCACCGGAAACACGTTCGCAAACTCTTCCATCAACCCCTTAGCCTCCTCTGGCACCTCTTCACTTTTGCAGTGATCCTTGCTCACCAATACATACACCACCTTTGATGCCAACATCTATGTGATAAACTCTCGTTGTGTCAAGAGGGGTTGAGAGTGACCCGCCCCCTTAGTGGGTTTGGGGCAGTTTCCCAAGCTTGGCAAAAGTGTTATTTTCACCTTACCTATCATGAGGCTGTAGGTGTTCTTCCTTCCACCATGATGCGCCCATCTGTCATATTGACATGGTCTTCCCAACAACAAGTGGCATGCATCCATGGCCACGACATCACACCACATCTTATCCTTGTACCTACTCCCAATTGAAAATGATACTAAACAGCGTTTAGAAACTACTACCCCGTTGCCTTTCTTGAGCCATTCCAAACGGCAGGGGTTGGGATGTTTCTCTGTTACTAGGTCTAGCTTCTCCACCACTTCTTCCGCCACAACATTCTCACAACTGCCCGAGTTAATGACAAGTTGACATACCTTGCCCCCGATCGTACACCGTGAGTGGAAAAGATTATGGCACTGCTCGTCTCGATCTTCTGCCTTCTAAGGGGTGAAGCACACCCTCCTCACCATGAATAGAGGACCACTATCAGCCTCCCCTGTGACAAATTTTTCCTCGGCCTCTTCCTCTTCATCAAAAGTTGCCTCTTGTTTCTCTCCATCACCTTGCTCCTCAAAGGCACCCCCCGAATCAACAAGAAGACCCTTACCATACTTATTCCCTTTGCGACAATCCGCCATCCGATGACCTAGCTCACCACATCGGAAGCATTTGGGACCGGTAGTTGCTCCAGTTCGACTAGGTTACCCTGCGGTAATGCTTCCCTTGTTTAAACCATTTGATGGAGTAGATCCCCGTTTGAGAATGAGCCTCTTGACCGATTGTAGCTCCATATCCCTCCGCATCCAAAAGTGCCCAATGACCCCGCACCAATGTCTTCTCAACCAACAAAGCTCTTTGGTAGGCTGCCGAAACATTCACGGGGCCAAAAAGATTCACTGTGTCTTGGATTTGTGGTCGCAAACCCCCAATGTATTGGGACACTAATTGTTCATCCTGCTTCGATAGATCAACTCGCACCAATAGCTTGTAAAATTCCTCCATATACTCATCGACAGACTTCGACCCTTGACTTTAATTTTGTAGCCGTTAGTACATAGTTCGAAGGTAATTGTGGGGCAAAAAGCAGGCCGCATCTTTGTCAACAGTTTTTCCCAACTAGTGATCTTCGGCTTGCCTTGCCGCACCCTTGCCTGCTTCAACTGCTACCACCATGCCGCAGCCCTTCCCCGAAACTTGGTTGCGACCAAAGAAACTCGTCTGTCTTCAGGTACCCCATTGAAGTCGAGAATTTCTTCAACTGCCGCTACCCAATCCAAAAATTCCTCGGGTTGCATGCCCCTAAGAATTCTGGAATATCCAATTTGAACCCTCTCTCCCACCGATTAGCATGAGCTTGCGCAGGAGGTCGACGACCCTGCTTTGGGCGCTCTGTAAAAGGGTTTGCAGATCCATAACCATCGTCGCTTCCGTCTTGCTTTTCCTCCCGCCGGGGTGGAGTTCGACGTCGTCTATGTATGTCATAGAGACGTGATTCGGCTAGCTGGTTAGTGAGGTTTTCAATATGCGCCCTCAAAGCTCCCTGCAAGTCCTCCTCGTGCCCCTCTAGTGTCGCCTCTGGCTCTTCATGAACTAAATCAGCGCGTTCATACGCGTCGTGCAAATTTGCATAGCGGTTGCCCCTTCTTCTTGTGACCGGTGGCATGGAAAGAAAACTAAGCTCTGATATCAACTGATGCAGCCTGATTAAGCGGAAGCCAGTGAAACAGTACAAGAAGAAAAATAAATAATTCTTAGGTCTTGAGTCTATCAATGACCTCGGAATTCTTCTTCAAATTATAAAGTCTATCTATAAATCAAAGGAAAATGCATGGAAGAAAACTCAACTCTAAGATTCTTTATTAGAGAAAAGGCAATAATCAACAACAACCGTCTTGTCTAGGGCTATAAACATATACTTATAGTCCCTATAACCTTATTACTTGGAAAATACGAAATAACAACTCTAAAACCCTAACCCTAGTGAAACAAGGGCAGAAAATCGGCTAACTACCAAAACAGGGCTTAGGCGGCAAACTAACAAAACAGGACTGGGCGTCTGGACGAGACAATAGGCCGTCCGGACGGGACTCAAGCAAAAAGTAAAAGAAGCATAAAAATAACATAACGTTCTGACAGGGTGCAAACGGGTTTCGAACGGAGCATTCTGACCCCCTTTCGAGAAAGCTACGAGTTCGGACCATGATTTGGCCGTTCGGACAGTCTCCTCTTTTCCCAGCTACGGGTCCGGACAGGCTAAAGGGCCATTTGGACGAGCCTCTATTGCAGCTCGCATCTGGGCACATGTCACCATCTTACGGGGCATCTCCACACTGGCATAAGCTCTGGTCTTCCGCAAATACTCCCAATTAAGCATCCTGGTCTACATCACCCAAGTGATAATTTGGAGTCAGAGAGGAAATGAAATTGTAATGGCTGTGAAGAAAGCTAGCTATCACTTCAAAGAAGACACCAACTCCGTCAAGCACATGGGCTATCGATCAGAGGAAACTTGGAATTCATGAATTTGCTGACGAAGAAGGAAGCAAAGCATAATAAGAATTCGAATGAGAGCACGTGGAACATTGGAGAGTATTTGGAGTGAACTTGGGCATATGTGAGAGCTATTGCAGGTGCCAATGCTAAGCAAAAGGTGACCATTATCTTAGCCCAATCTCTAATATGGTTGTGCAGTACTTCCAAATGAAGTGGTTGGGCGCCTGCTTCTAGGTCCGGTGGTGGCTGCAGCCATTGGGGCTGAAATCGCTGAACAAGTTGGAGCAAATGTGTGAAGATGGTCATTTTCAGTGACCTGCGCCTAAAATGGGGATTGCGAGTGCCCTGCAATCACCATCTAATAAAGGGTTTTATAAAAGTGGTGTTTATAAAGGGGCTGGCTAACCATTGGCTTAATATATACGTTTTATAAAAAAGTATGCGTTGTACACCTTCCGGCCGGACACTTCAGTGCAAAAATTATGGGACCCAAGCAAGACTTTCGTGAACTATTATTAACAACGATTTGTAGGAAGAGAATAGCATGCATGCAGTATAACTGACCCGCCATTTTGCTCTCACCGACTCACCATATTCATAAACACGACAAAATTTCAAAGGTAGAAGACAAGAAAGGATCGATTCAAAATAATAATTAAGTTAATCTTTTGCAGAATTTGAATATTGTTCCACGTATATATAAGCCAGGGGGTTGGAGTCCGGACAATTACAATGACGTCTTCATCTTAGCCTCAAAAAACATATCCTGCTAGAATATAAGCTCGTATATATATGTATTTTTCGCATATTCTAACCCATCAACTGCATGTCTGCATACGTACGTCGCTAACCACGTCCTGAATAATGCCATTGGGGAACAAAAGGAAGGAAATCAAACTGAAGATTGCCTCGATTAGGCTATTGGCCGGACACACCACATTGCTTTTAAGTTGGATTTTTATTATTATTATTATTATTATTATTATTATTATGTTACAAATTAATGAAAAATCAAGCTCAAATATAACGGCATGACAAGTAAGAAGACAAACACTATAATTAATGGCATATATATGCCGGCCATCGTCGGACCTCATAGAACCTCCACACCAGCTCGTCCATAACCCTTGAGACAAAATGGCACACTTAAGGTTCTGATTATGTGTCATTTTAATGTTTTATTTAATTGCAGTGTCGTTTTTTCGTTTCCCTTTTGTTCTTCTTTTGTCAGTCTTCTTTTTTTTTCTTTCTTTCTAATTGATGGGAGGATAAAGGTTATAAATGAGGGTTTTTCTACTCTTCATTCGGATGAAAGAGAGAATAGTAGACCTATTGAAGATGCTTCCAAATACAATGTGGGAAGCAGTCCACTTAGCTAAAGCATGTGCTCTAAAATTGATATATCTAAAAAATTTCAAAGCATTCAAACTTTAAAACAATGATAAAGCTAAACTAATATCTGTTTGAAGGTTAATATCTTAGGGAGTTTTTTTAGTGAGTCCATAATATAACATATTGAGATCGACACCACACAATCCAAAAACTTAAGAGTTAAGCCAATGAGTTTAAGCCCAACAATATTATATTAACCACTCATATTTCTTACATATTTTCATTGTGAGACTATTTTTTTAAAAACTCATACATATACTCAACAATGTCATAGCTAATACTAGCAAAGTTCCAACCAGTAAAGGAAGAGGCCTATTAATAACTAAAATAACCATAAGAGCATGTTAGAGATTGTGTTTAAGAAATATAGTTAATTATCAAGTCAAAAAACATTTTTTGTCACAAACTTCATTTTTAAGTTTTTGCCAAAAGTGTGTTTTTGCCATTTTTAGGTTTTTTGGACCTTAAAAAGTTGTTACAATTTTTTTTACCAAACATGTACTTTTTTTTTTTCTTTCTTTAAATAGACTTTTTGAATTTTAAACGCACTTTTAAACCCCTCAAACGTACACTCAAACAGGCCCTAAGACTCCACAAGAAGTTGCCAAATTGAGATGGGGATATTCGTAGTGGAAGAATCTGCTTGATAGATTTAGAAGGCTCGGGCTGAACTGCATTGTGCACAAGACTGTTCCTGGAAAACCAATATGGTCCAATGTTACTGCTGTAAACAATTGGAATATGTGAGTTTTTTGTCTAGTTATTGCAAGCAGATGATAAGGCTTAAGAATAGCTAAGACCCAAGAAGAGATTGGCTGATTGCTAAAAGCTGCTGTATTAAGAGGCCAATGAGAGCTCCTCCTCCACATAATTATAGCCAAAGCACATTTCAAGAAACTATGGCTTAAGGTTTCTTGAGGACCCTTGCAAAAAGGGCAAAGCCATGCCTCAGGGTCTTCAGTAGGCACAAACCTGCCTATAATAGCACGAAAAATGAAGTAAGTTTCAGGCAATCTTCTAGAGAAGACGCTTAAGCCTGGCCTGAAGTTTAAGTCCTCCCAAAGACGATGCCATTCTTCAGGGGATAAAGGAGAGATTCTGTCACTTGAGGAATTAGAGGCCACCTCATGTGCTGACTTGACAGAGAATTGGCCCGAAGGAGAAGGAGCCCAAGTCCACTTATCAAAAGAACAGGTTGAGGAAAGGGCTCAAAGAGATCATTTGACAGGACATAAGGGATACCTATCGGTCCAGTTCCAAATGGAATTGGACCCAATCCAAACCCCGAAAGAAAGATTCGGCTTGGACACGTTGAGATATGGATATGTTTCCTTTGTTTGCTGTATTGAAAATAATAAAAAAAAAAAACTTGTTGGAGGCTAACCTAGCTCCCTGGTGATGGCCACCACTTTTTGTCTACAACTTAGCATCAGGTTTCAGGATCCTTTAAAACTTACGATCAAGATCCTTTAGAATGTGGAAAAATATGGTTGAGATATTTTTACAAAATACATAGTAAAATATTCTAAGAATTTTAGAGGATCTAGATTATTGTTGTTTTAAAATTACCTTTGGATCCGCCCAGTCAAGCAATGATACTAACTTCTGCAGACTGCAGCATTCGTGCACCGTGCACAAAATGAAATGCCACTCTCCTTATTACTCCAAGAAGCTCACATGGCCCCAGCTCGAGCATCTGACACCTGAAGTATGCTTTGTTGTTAATAGCATACAGCATTTTAGCACAACTCGTGAAAACAGCAGCTTTTGTCTAATTCTCGCAGTAGCTTTTTAGAGTGAATTTGTCCAATTGTCGCAGTGTTTTCTTTACAGAATAGATATATTAATAAAAAATAGAAAAACTGTATTCGTGTTTTTTTGAATTGTTTGTTAATATTTTTTGTTTTGAAATGAAAAAACAAAAGAAACAATCAAAGGCTAAAATGTTCATTAAATTATTACCTAATTCATAGGTAAATAGATAGGTGAAACAGCATACTAGCCCAATTATATAGACTTCCCATACTCCTCTAGATGTTAAGCCTAACAATGCATGGATATAATAACAGTACACATTCACTCAAACGTACAATAATCTTAATCCTCATCAAGCATGGAAAGCTTTATCAGTACACACACAAGTTCACAAAAGGGTATTAAGAAAACACCATTTCCTGATAATTTAAACCAATCTAATGCTGCTCTCACCACCAGGGGCCCTGCGGACACCAACCAAAATAGTCCCTTGACTCTGCCTCACCATTTCCTGATAATTTAAACCAATCTAATGCTGCTCTCACCACCAGGGGGCCTGCGGACACCACCAAAATAGTCCCTTGACTCTGCCTTTCCATCAGCAAAGATGTTACTGCCACTCATTTCTCTCATTTTAGCCGTGCTCAGTGGCTTTTCAGCAGATCCAGGAGGAACATCTCCCTTAAAAATACCATTGCCTGACAGCTCAGCAAACTTCTGGTTATGTATTTTTTTGGCTGTCTTGCCAAATGGTTCTTCACTAAACATAAAATTACTCTGGCCTCCAGCAGGCTGTAAAATTGACAAACAAAAGTAAAATATGAGTTCGTTCATGTAGCTGAAAACCAAAGATATGAAATGAAAATTCACAAACAAATCCATTTTAGAAAATGTTTGAATTTTATACTATCAGCCTACAAAAGAAGAGCCATTGCACATCCTCCTTTTATACATTATGCTCAAAGGTGTTACAGGTGTACATCTTAATTTTCAAAAGCAAACACAGAGAGGGAGAGAGAGAGAGGGAGAGAGAGAGAGAGAGAGAGAGAGGGAGATTGGACATAAACACTTGAAATAGTCTTGCATCTAGCAGAAAAAACTGGTAGAAAGAAACTAAGGATAGGATTCAATTCGCAATAATTTGGATGGAAATACCAAAAATGGACATTCAAACAAAGAAAGGAATGCAAATTAGAAAATCAAGCAGGATGCGTGGTACTTATTATAGGAGTGCAATTGAAATTATTGTCATGGGATCCTCTTCTGACATTTCTCAAGCATGGGAATTCAGCTACATTTTTGGTTCCAAAAGCTTTCAATTGAGGAATGCATAAAATTTTAACACTTCATTAACTCAATATTAGATCCAGCCTACAAAGTTACCTTGCATGGTGCATTAGAAGAGAGTACTAGCACAATGACCACTGTTTAACTTCTCATCCAAATTATAATACTTGGTGGAATGAGATATAAAGACAATGAAGGATTCACTGCCATGCCCACAAAATACTCACATTTGAAATTTTGACAGACGTCCGTATATTTCGAGGTCCAGGCTCCGCCATGTCTCTACTTTCTTTTGATTCCAAGGTGCGTGCAGCAGCCACTGACCGAGGTACAATTTCAGGAGGGCCAAAGATATCGTGGCCACTGAGCTCCTTACCCTTGGCCTCTGATATCTGCTTATTAGTCTTTGTATCTGAATCACTTTGCAATGTCCCACTTAATTCACGCTGCTTTGCTACCTCAGGGAGAGAAGTAGGCTTCTTGGGAGAAATACTCTCTTCAGTACTGAATGAAATCTGACTAATTCCATTCATTGCGTGCTGAACGTTCAGACATAGTAAGTTAGAGGGAGAATGGACAACATGATGGACTCTTGATGTCTAAGATTCTCATATTGCACCTTGAACCCAATGAGATAAACTAATATACCTGATAAACACGCAGCCCTGTTCTGTTATTGTGATTAGCAGCATCAGATTCTGATGCACCATCTTCACCATTTCCAGCAAATATACCACTACCAGTAATTTCTTTTAATTTATACCCAGAACATGGCTTCCTGAAAGTAGCACACGAAACAGTTCCAAATAGACTTAGATACATGACACCCATAATACAAAATCGTGATGCCACAGACCTTGCAATAAGAAATCCAGATGATGTAGCATAAGCATGAAAATCTATAGCAGCAAGATTTATTTTTAAGCTTTATCATTATTTATTTATATTTGTCGGAAAGTTAAAGTGAACTCTAGCAGAGTTAAGAACATGTTTAAGCAGAGTCAAACCAAAACCCTGATGAGGGCAAAAAAGAGTAAGCTGGCAGTAGGTTCAAATTTAATACTTTTTTTTTCTTTGGGTGAACCAAAACTTAATCTAGCAGCTTGCTCTGGTCCTAATGGACAAGGAACTCTAATAGTAAGTTTTCACAATGTAAAATTGTATAAACTCCTTTTTTTTTTTTTCTTCCACATTGTCCTGATCTGGCATGACATAAAGTGTATCTAATTCCCTCCAAGCAATACTACTCCATTTCTTACTTAGTCAATGGAGGAGTTGCATTTAAAGTTTATGTCATGCCAGAACATGGTATTCTTTGTAAAAGGGATTTAGATCCCCCCATTGGATTATTTAAAAAACTTTTGAAATTTACCACCTCCCTACTTTCACACATTTATTATTTTCTTAATTATTTCTTTCCACTCCTTCAAATAATAAATAGTTAATACTCATTTTATTTTTACACATGCATCGCATTAGCTACAGAATTCTATTATATAAATTTTGAGACTTTGAAGTTTGGTAATAAAACAAACTCATCTTGCTATGCCAGAAATGGCAGTGGCTATTCTCGTGAAAATCTTATCCTATTTTTTCGTTCTGGATTATGCCGTCAGCAATATCAATCCCTATTTTAAGTATAGTAGTATCGCTTCAATATCTTCTAAGTATAGAAGGAATACCACAAATCAAGATCCTATTTTCAAGGATTGAGATTTAAGCAATTTGTTGCCCAAATTGCTAGTTTGGGCAGTAAATTGTGAGAGAGATGAATGGGCAATCCAAAATTTATTTGTGGAGGTGGGTTTTATATAGATTCTCTTACAAATGCTGGGTATGACTGAATTTGACCATTTCTAACTCGGATAATCCCATAGCGTCGTCTCTAGCAGACTTGCAGTAAAGTCTTATAAGATCATTGACCTCATATTCTACTGAGATGATGAATGAAGCTTTCTTCACACTTCCACAAATATATTTTTGTGATTGTGTCTGCATGGACGTAATCAAGTTTATTTACCAAAAAAAAGAAGAAGTTTATATTACATATTGAAAAGAAAAATGACCATAATTGAAGTAGCTACTCTAATTTAAAGATTAATCAGAGGAGAAGCTTCAGAATTTACCTTATAACACAGATCAGGAACAAAAAATATTGACACAAAAATTCTATCAGTCGCATTTATAAAGAATAAGCCAGCATTTGAAACAGAAACGAAATCAGATCGGAGCCAAGAAAGCATCAATTAGATCTGACTTTAAAGTCAACAAAGCACAATCGGCAAGGAATCGAAGAACACAAGAGAAACTGCATGCAGCAAAATCTGAGTGCATACAATTATTGCATTGTAAAGCGGCATTTGAAAATTAATTTCAAGAAAAAGGATGAACTTTTCAGAGTTGACAAGAGAGAAAATTAAGCTCAAAAGCGAAAATCTTTGAGCACAGAAATAGAATGCAATCTTAAAAAAAACAAAAACCAATCTTACTTTTTCTCAAGGGTCTGAGCTTCTTCTTCTGTGAGCTGATCTCCGTGGAGGACTTTGCTCATTCTATCGGACGGCTGAGAATGCAAACACACAAGTGTTTGTATTAAAATGTGTGGTGCAGAACCGTACATTTATCACCGGAGAAATCAAGAGGCGGTACCTGATGAGAGCGAGCGCCGGAGACGGTGGCTGGAATGTCTGACCGAGAGACCTCCGACCAGGTGAGCAGATCCGTTGTAGACGTGTGAGGCTTCCTCACTGGCGTGCTTCTCTCCATTCTCTCTCTCTCTCTCTCTCTCTCTCTCTGCGTGTGTACGAGAGTGACTGAGTGAGTTTTCTAAACGTCAGACTTGTCCACTCTGCCTTTGAGATATTTTTTCAAAAATATTTGAAAATTTAAATTTCGTATCGATAAAGGTCTTTGGGTTGTGTAAATATTGTCCACCAAACTCATATGTTTGTTTTTTCTGTTTTCATTTTCTATTTTTCTTTATGATTAGAGGAATTTTTTTTAATTTAATCCATACAAATAATATGTGTCAACTTTTTTTAATAAAATATGAGATATATATGAATTTTTTTAATAAAATTTAACTCAAAAATATTATTAAAAATTATATATATCTCACATGTTTAAATAACACATGTCTTACATGTTTAAATAACACATGCCATTTTTGTTAGGGGTATAAAAACAATTGAGAAATCGGAATCAGGAAATCGGGTACCCCAGTTCCGGTTCAATTTTTGGCACCCGGTTATAATTGGGTGCCTATGTATATAATAATATATTTTAATATTATATATATTAAATTTTTTTTTTTTGTTGCTTTTGTTACTTTACATATTTTTATTGTTTTAATGTTTTCTTTGGGTGTTTTTTTACATTAATATTTACTATTTAGTGTTTAATCTCATAAAAATGAGATTTGTATTATGTAAGCTTTTAAAATGAAATTGTATGGTATTTTAAGGCTAATTGTTGTTTTTCTTTTCTTTTTTTTTCTTTTCTTTTTTTTTTTACAAAATGCTAAATTAAGCAAAAAAATGAGGTATAATACCTAAAATAAACCAAAAAATTAGGCCTAATACATAAAATAAGCCCAAAAAAAAAAAAATGGTTACCCGGTCCTAATAACCGGGCACCAACAAGAACCAGTCGGTTAACCGATTCCAGTTCCGGTTTTAAAAAATCGAAAAATCGGGGACCCCAGTTTTGGTTCCTGATTTTAGCCAATAATCGAAAAATCGGACCAGGTTTACACCCCTAATTTTTATAGACTATGAAATTTTTACTAGAGTATATGTACATAGTTTAATACAACTCTAACTCAAAAGCTTAAATTAATAATTTAAGGTTCACTTAAATTTATTAACTACTATTTTCTTCTATATCTTCTCACAAATACACTCACAATACTTTAAGAGAATAATACATCGGTGTGAAACAACGAATTAAATGCCATGACAACACCAAATCTATCATTCATCGAAAAAGTTTTCGATTTACCTTTCCTTATCACTTACCCTGAAAAAAAAAAAGAAATGCCTTCTAGCTATTACCTTATTGCTATGGCCGTGTTCCGCCCTCATAAACCAAACTCTATATCTATCTTTTTTAGGGGTGAAATTTAAAACCGCCTAACCGCATCTGCTAACCGTAAACCACACTAACCGCTAACCGCTTTGAAAGCGGTTAGTGGATTTTGAAAAAACGCCTAACCGCTAACCGTTAACCGCTAACCGCCTTTTTTTAAAATATAATATATATTTATATTATATATATTTCATATAATAAATAACAATAAGTTATTGTAGCCTAGTGGTTATTGTGTGCCTATTTTACTCAGGAGTCCCCCGATTTCGATTTCTCCCACCTTATTTTTATTATTTTTATAATATAGAAGTGCAAAACAACATAGTTTTGCACTTTTATATATTCATTTCTTCCTAACCCAAAACGATAATTTTGTTGTAATTTTATTCGTATGTTATATGTTATAGAAGGTGATCAACAAGATTTTGGTATAATGATCCAACATATAATGCTAACTTTAAACCAACAATTTTTAATGCTTAAATGGCCATGAAAGAGGAAAAAAGTGTTTAAAGTGAACAAAACAAGGGTTTAAAATGACCCCAAAACCTGCCAAAAAAAAAAAAAACCCAATAAAAAGCGGTTAGCGGATGCAGTTAGCGGTTAGCGGTTTTAGCCACTAACCGCAACCGCTATTTCACCCCTAATCCTTTTAGAGTATTTTTAGTAATTATGGCTATTTTAAGTACTCAAAATATACTTTTTTTTTTAACTATTAGTTTTTTAATACAAACTCCAACATACTATTTATTCAACTCTTTACTTTATTTTTATATTTTTATTTTTATTTTTATTGTCTATTAAGGGAGAAAGAGAGAGGGGGGGGGGGGGGGNAGAATAGAGAGAAAAAATTATTAAAGTAATTATATAACGCAACAAAAATTTTAGATTTTTTTTTTTTTTTCAATTTTTATGTATTCACGGAAGAAAAGGGAAAAGAAAAATTCGAACTAGTGATCTCTGTTTCATATAACGTGATTCATAATCGATTAAATTATCCCTTAAAAACATTTTTAGGATAATTACTTTGCTAAACATCTGTCGAATATTTTATTAGAGTGCGAGGCCACTACATATATAGTGTTACATAGTCAAAAGAATTGGTATTGCTTTTTGAGGAAGCTTCCCTTATGCATAAAATTTGGAGGAAGTAAAGCAAAAGGCTAAATCTTCTCGTAACATAAAATATATTTTAAGGTTTTGATGACATGAAATGAATCATATTAGATTGTGTGGAAGATTACATCAAATAAAAATAATTAAGCCCTCTATGTCATTGAACGGCCATATTAATTTAAAACGACCGAGTTTTATTTTATTTTTATTTTTTTGAAAGGAAAACGACCCTGAGTTGCAACTTGCAACTGTGCTATATCCACCACCCCAACTCAGAGAGAGGAAAGGAATATTTTTATTGCCACTCATGGGATGGGATGCTTATCTACTTAAATTAATGTGCCATTGATGATTGATCTATACAACGAAAGATGGCAATATTTGTTTTTTTCCTATTGATGGGACTTGTTCTCTTATATTTTTCAATACTAATATAAGGAGGAGAAGAAAGAAGAGAAGAAGAGACAGGAGTGGAAAGAAAGGAGGAGAAAGGCTGAAGTGATCATTTAAAGAGTCGGGAAAGCATACTCACATGACAACCAAACAACCAAATATTTCGGATCCGTTTAGGTTTGCAATTTAAGCGTTCGACAAAATCTTAATTTAATTTTTAAAATTATATTTTAGTTTGACTAAATTGTGTGTTAAAAAAAAAAAAAAAAATCTTACCTTATAATTTGAAAAAATAAATTTTTTTACGTTTTCAAATTGTAATTTGTTAAAACATAATTTCAAACGATCTATTTGTTAAACTAATAATTAAATGATTAAATTTATCTCTTCTTATAAGTTTAAGTTTTTCGAATAATTGTTAATTTAACATAGTATTAAAGTCAAAGGTCCTGAAATTAAACATTGACTCCATTAAATCACCCACACATGTGAAAGAAGTGTTAAATTAATAATGAAATAATTAAATTTACCTCTTTATATATCTATGAAATCAAGATGATTTATTAAAAAAAAAATCATTAGAAAATTACTCCTCTATATATATGAAAAGAACAGTTCAATTTCAACTCTCTTTTTTCAAATTTGGATTCTCTCATCAGTTCATCATCACATGTACATCTATAAAAACAAAAAATTCTACCGAATTTCAACAAAACAAATAATTGTGGCTTAAAAAGCCTCCAAAGCAGCCGCAAGTGCAAAAATATCATAATCTTCACAACTGAGCCCGTGAACATCTTTACATCCACAGTACTCATCATGATCATCCCACTTCTTGACATTCCTATTTCGCCTTCTCTCCATCTCCTCCATTGCAGGAAGTACTTGAACTTTCATCGCCACTTGCAGCTTAGGCGGCTTGCTGACACCCACCTGTCCCATCGTGACCCACTTCTCCATTTCCATGTTCGGTGACTCACAGACTTCTTTCCACGGAATCTCTGCCCTCCCCAAGAGCTGTGACCCACCAATCCTCCCAAGAACAGGCACTTTGCTCCGCCACCGGAGCTCGAAAACCACGTTTTCTTGCTTTAGGCTGTCCATGGAGTCTTGGGAAACAAAGCAATCCAACGAGAAGGACTCGTTCCAACAGAGGTCAGATTTGGAGGAGATTTCTCGGGTGTTAAGCCGAATTCTTTTGTTGTTTCCTGCAGAAAGATAGTATCTGACAAAGAGCGTGCCAGTGGACTTGAAATCCACGTTTTTTGCTTGCATGATAGTCAGATTACAAGTAAGAGAAGAAAGCTGCAGAGGAGCGCCCATTGAGAGTGAGAAAGAGAGAAAAGGCTGAGGGTTTGTTTTGTGGGTTAGAGGGGTTGGCATGTGCGGATATATATAGAGTTTGCATACAGAATTAATGGTAGGAAGATAAAGATTGTATGTATCAACCAGCTGGAAAGCTAGACTTTTTTTTGTGCTAATAAAGATGTCTGTACATTTAAACTAACATAAAATGGATCGTATGAGATTGTGCAGATGATCGTGTTGAATTAAAATAAGCCTTTAAGATTACTTTGCAAGTTGCCAAAGTAACCCCACCCCACTAAAAAGAAAAGAAAAAGGGTTTTGGCAGTCGTGGAAGTTCGTCGTTGAAGTTTACTTCTTTGAGTGATCGGAACTGTACAAGTGGAAATTAGGCAAATTGATGATTTTTGTTGTAATTTTATTTGTATTATATGTTGCGTAAAAGGTGACCGACAAGTAGTTTGATATATAGCAATTTTTAATGTTAAAATTGCTATGAAAAAAAAAAAAAGGTTTAAAGTGAACAAAAAAATGTCTAAAGTGAGCCCAAAACCAGAACAAAACCAGCAAAAAAAAAGCGATTAATAAAAAAAGCAGTTAGTATGATGTGGTTAACCGCCTAACAGTTAGCGGAGACAATTAGTAAAATTTACTAGCTAACGGCCTAAGCAATTAGCAATTTGTAGTTTTAACCACTAACTGTAACCACCTTTTCACTTTTATATATATATATATATATGAAGAATATATTGAAGAATGAAGAATCCTTGCATGCCAATTGGTCACCAATTTGGTTTGACTGACAGGTATGACTGCATTTTTTTGGTAAGATATTCTTATGCCAAGCAACAGTACCGGTAGGATTGAGGAAGCTCCCCCCACATTAATTAGAGAGTTTTAGACACCAAGATTTTTATTGATTTTTTTCCATCTCATTTTTCATTCATTTTGGTATAGTGAATGGATAAATCTATTATTAAATTTGTATGAAACCTGTATGAATTCACAAATTTAATAGTAAATTTATTGAATTTGTAAAAAGGGAGGGTTAATTGAGAGAATGATGTGTAACATTCTTTGATGAAAAATAATTATTAGTATATCATAGACAGGCTATACAACCATTTTTTTTAACAAATTTAATAGATCAATTATTAGATTTGTGAAGACATATGAACTCCACACAAATTCAATGGTAGAGTTCATATGAGTGAAATCAGAATGAATTCTATCTATACTATAGTCATCATAGGGTCCTTTCAAATGTGATGTGGCTTTTAAAATTACTGTTGAATTTGATATGTGATTTATTGAATTTTAATTTATTGGTGATTTAAAAGTCACATCACATTTTAAATGACTACAGAAAGAATATAAGAAGACTTATAGTATTACTCCTAAATGATTTGGTTTGAATTTCAACAATATTGTAAACTTGAAGTTCAAATTTCCCACTTAAAAAATTTACTTATTATTTATAATAATATTTTCTATCTAATCATTGCATATTCATATATTGATAAGGTTTAATTCTGTTTATGAATTTAATCAATATATAGAATACATGTGTATTTTTCATACTTTATTCATGACATTTAACAACGGTTCAAAACCATTCCCACTGATTCCTCCCTCTCCAAGCCAGTCACGGTGTTCTCATTCATTAAATATCCAAATTTAAATCTCTTTTTTTTAAAAAAAAAAAAAAAAAAAAAAAAAAATTGTTTATTTTTAAAGAAAAAAGGAATTCACTTGAGGGATACTATTTTGTGTAACCATTCTATAGGTCAAACTTTGAGTCCGTGCAAAGCACACCTTCCATACCTACCAATCTGACAAAATTGGGTGAGATCCCAAAAAATTGGCACCATAGCATCTATAAGGATTAAAATCCAACCCTTGATGGTTTTATTCATCTTAATGCGTCACAGCTCTCATCAACTGCATTTGCAAATGACTTTTAACAGTTTTAGTTTTCTTCCAGTTCACTGAGGCACTAAGAGTATGTCTGGATCCGGTTTTTCCAGCTAAGTTTTTTGTTTTGTTTTTTGTTTTTTGTTTTGCTTCGTTGTAATCTCGTCGTTGTTTCCCTTCAAATGAATGAATGTTGTTACAAAAAAAATAAATAAAAATAAAAATTCCACCCTTGATGAATGTCCTTTACCACCAAAGACCGAGGCTTGCACCACTAGGCCAAATCTTGGGTGTAACGACCTAAGAAAAAGTGCTAATTATATTTCTGCTATCATTTCAAAATGACTAATCAATTGGAATTTCCCTATAATCCATTATAAAGCTTAATTTCATATAATAACTTCGCAATGTGAGATTTAACACTCTTGATTATCTTTATAAACCACTTACTTTATGTAGATTTCATTATCTTCCCAATATATGACCGAAGTGTTACATTTGGGATGAACCAAGTACTTCTAGTTAGGGTAAAGTTCATATTCCCCCCTCAAATTATCACCCAATTGACAATGTTCCCCCCAAACTTTCAATTGTGACAATGTCCCCCGCCAAACTACCAAAACATTATCAATGTCCTCCCTAAGGCTGACAAAAAGATTAAAATGTCCCTATATATTTATCAATAAGACGAAAATACCCCTATAAACTCAAAAAAAAAAAAAATTAAAAACGAAAAATTTTAATTTAAAAATTACGATTTTAAAAAAATTATTTTTTAAATGAAATTTATTTTTTAAACAAATTTTTTTTTCTAAAATGATTTTTTTAACGAAAATTTTTATTTAAATGATTTTTTTTTCATTTTTTTTAGAAAACGAAAATTTTTATTTTCTTACACATAATTTGTTTTTTTTTTTAAAAAAAAAAAAAAAACAGAAATTTTTATTTAAAAAAGTTATAAAACAAAAACAAAAAAAATCAATTTTTATAAACAAGAAAAATTGAAATTTTTTCATTTTTTTTCTTATACGAAGGATTTTTTTAAAAAAAAATTTAAATATTTTCCACCCTTTGGATTTTTTTTTGATTTTTTTTAGTTTTATTTTTTTTTTTAGAAGTTTTAGTATTTCTTTTACTGAGAGTAGTTTCGTCATTGGGAGGAACATTGACAATGTTTTGGTAGTTTGAGAGGAACATTGTCACAATTGAAAGTTTGGGGGGACATTGTCAATTTGGTGGTAGTTTGAGGGGAGTTTGTGGACTTTCCCCTTCTATTTAAATGAACAATTAATCCTCTCTAATTTTTTTTTTTTTAAAAAAAAAAAAAAGAGAAAAAGAAGAAAGGAAGATGACTAACCTAGCGATTCCTTATATTATTCCTAAGGTTTGTTTGAATAAATTTATTATTATTATTTTCATCCGAATTTTGTAAAAATGTGGAAAAGTTCTAATCATTTGTTAAAGGAAAATGCTAGGGGTTCTCCCTTAGGTTCTCCTGGCGTTCTCCCAATTTTACGTAAAACATGATTTAAGAAAAAATAAAATTGCAGTGGCCTCCACCACTGGTTTTTTTAGGCATTAGCATCAAATTTGAGGCATTAGCACCAAATTTGTGAGGCATTAGCACCAAAATTAAGGCATTAGCACCAAATTTAGGATGATCAAATCTATTTTGGGTGATGTCATCCCTAAAGGGTTAACCTTCCACCCTTAGGTTTTAGTTTTGAATCCAAAAACAAATTTTAAAGCATTAAAACCTAACTATTGACTTATAAAAATTAATCGGCTGACAAAAAAATGGTACTACAATTTTATTTTTTCTTAAATCATGTTATACGTAAGACTGGGAGAACGCCAGGAGAACACTACGGGAAGAACCCCTAGCAAACCCCTTTGTAAAAATATTGATTAAATGACTGAATTATATTTTTTAGCTCAAAAACGGAAATATTTAAATTAATTAAACCCTGCCTTTGAGATATTTTTTTTTTAAAAAAAAAAACATTTGAAAATTTAATTGCGTATCGATAAAGGTCTTGGGTCGTGTAAATGTTGTTCACCAAACTAATGTAAATTTGTTTTTTTTTTAGGAAATTTTATAATAAATCCTTGAATCAACGTGTGTGAAAATTAAAAATACTCTTAATGTTTTTTTTTAAATTTTTTTTTTATTTTAACTCATTAAGTTCATCCAAACCTTCCATTATATTTTCTTCCAATTTCTTAGCATCAGTCAATCCAACCCAAAACGCACCGGTTCGCCCAAGCTGTGTAAAAAATGGAATATTCTTTTACTTTATTCACTCCTATTTTGCATGTTCTAAAAGTGAGGAACTCCTCTTATATATATATATATATATATATATATGTGCATAAAATTTGGAGGAAGTAAAGCAGAAACCATAAAATATATTTTAAGGTTTTGATGACATGAAATGAATCATATTAGATTGTGTGGAAGATTACATCAAATAAAAAATAATTGAAGGGCCATATATCATTGAAGGGCCATATATATTAATTTAAAACGACCCTAAGTTGCAAGTTGCAAGTTGCAACAGTGTCATATTTTCTACCAATTGTAATGCTATATCCACCACCCCAACTCAGAGGGAGGAAAGGAATAATTTTATCGCCCACTCATACGAAGCTTATCTGCTTAAAACTGTGCCATGCATCCTATAAAACGAATTGAAAGATTTTTTTTTCTTTTTTCTTTTTTCTTCTATTGATGGGATGTCTAAATTTTCTATCTTTCTTATATGTCAATACTAATATTGGGAGGAAAAGAAGGCCGAGAGGAGAGGGATCGAGGAAAAGGAGGAGGATTAAGGCGGACGCGATCATCAAGTACGGATCACTTGACAACCAAACAACCAAATAATTAAGCTTCGATTAATGGATTTGCAATTTTAACATGTGTACATGTTTAAAAAGTGCATGATTAAGCGTTTGGTAAAATTTTACTTTGGTATTCAAAATTGTAGTTTAACGTTTAAAATTATGTTTTCCAAAAAAAAAAAAAAAAAAAAAAAAATCTTGTTATGTACGATGATTAGAGGTGGGTATTGGTTCGGTTCAGTTCAGTTATCGAAATTGTTAGTTAAATCATTTAACTCACCGATTACATTTCGATAAAGATTTATTTTGAAAGTTTTGGTTGAACAGATATTTAAGTTAAAATCAGTTCGATTAATCGGTTAACCGTGAGCTTTTTTAATGAAGCCAAAAATTGATTATTTTTAGGGCTCAAATTATTTTTTAGGCTAAAATAGCTTATTGAACCAAACAAATTTTAAATGATCCCATTAATTAACACAATAAGAGTTCCCCATACATATATATGTTCTACTAAAAGAACCTAGCAAATGCCCTCGTAATCACCATTCTAATAAATAAATATTTATAATCAGTTAATTCGGTTTTCTGATAAAAAATATTTATACCAATTAACTAAACTGACGTTGATATAAAAATCTTTAACCGATTAATGACCGACTTCTGGCAATAGACGGTTAATGTTGGTTCGGTCGCAGTCGGTAGACGATAAACGATTAATGATTAATCTACCCACCCTTATCTACGATCTAGAAACTTATATTTTTTATGTTTTCAAATCACAATTATCTAAAAACGGGGCATCAAACACTTTTTTCTATGATTTAATTTAAAATTGCATTTTTCGTTTATGCAATCATAATGATTGATTTAAAAACAAAAACAAAAACAAAAATCATTAGAAAATTACCCCCATATATGAAAAGAACATGAAACTTCAACTCTCTCCTTTTTTTTTTTTTTCTTTTTTTTTCAAATTTACATATATAAAAAACAAAATTCCGAATTCCCGAATTTACAAAAACAAGTAATTAAGTGTGCCTAAAAGGCCTCCAAAGCCGCAAGTGCAAAAATATCATAATCTTCACAACGGTACCCATGAAAATCTTTACACCCACAGCACTCATCATCCCACTTCTTGACATTCCTATTTCGCCTTCTCTCCGTCTCCTCCATTGCAGGAAGTACTTGAACTTTCATCGCCACTTGCAGCTTAGGCGGCTTGCTGACACCCACCTGTCCCATCGTGACCCACTTCTCCATTTCCATGTTCGGTGACTCACAGACTTCTTTCCACGGAATCTCTGCCCGCCCCAAGAGCTGTGACCCACCAATCCTCCCAAGAACAGGCACTTTGTTCCTCCGCCGGAGCTCGAATACAACGTTTTGTTGGTTTAGGCTGTCCATGGAGTCTTGGGAACCAAAGCAATCCAACGAGAAGGACTCGTTCCAACAGAGGTCGGATTTGGAGGAGATTTCTCGGGTGTCAAGCCGAATTCTTTTGTTGTTTCCTGCAGAAAGATAGTATCTGACAAAGAGCGTACCAGTAGACTGGAAATCCACGTTTTTTGCTTGCATGATTGTCAGATTACACGTAAGAGAAGAAAGCTGGTGAGGAGCGCCCATTGAGAGTGAAAAGGAGAGAAAAGGCTGAGGGTTTGTTTTGTGGGTTAGAGGAGTTGGCATGTGCGGATATATATAGAGTTTGCATGCAGAAATGGTAGGCAGATAAAGATTGTGTGTATCAACCAGCTGGAAAGCTAGACTTTTTTTTGTGCTAATAAAGATGTCTGTACATTTAAACTAACATAAAATGGATCGTATGAGATTGTGCAGATGATCATGTTGAATTAAAATAAGCCTTTAAGATTACTTTGCAAGTTGCCAAATTAACCCCACCCCACTAAAACGAAAAGAAAAGGGGTTTTGGCAGTCGTGGAAGTTCACCGTCCGGTAGTTCACTTCTTTGACTGATCCGCTGATCAGAACTGTACAAGTGGAAATTAGGCAAATTCTGCCTTTGACAGTCAAAACAGGTTCATACACGTACGTGTACGTGTGTGTGTGTATATATATATATATATATATGATGAATGAAGAATGAAGAATCCTTGCATGCCAATTGGTCACCAATATGGTTTGACTGACAGGTGTGACTGCATTTTTTGGTAAAGATATTCAAACAGAGTTATAGTGGTAGGATTGAGGAAGCTTCCCGCTTTAATTAGAAGTTTTTAGACACGTAAAATTATGTTGCAATTACTGCTGCATCACCATTTTTTTTTTCTTAAAAAAAGAAGTCAATAGGCTTTTATTGGTCCTTTTTACTTTCCTCTTGGGTCTTTAAAATTAAGAGATTTAGAAAATAATTTCTAGTATAAATTGTTTGGTTTGAATTTTAACATGTACAACGTAAACTTAGCTTGATCATTCAAAAACATACTTATGATTTATAATAATATTTTCTATCTAATCAGTTCATATTCATATATTAATAATGTTTGTTTCCAAGAGATAGCTCAATTGGCTGGAACTACGTCTAATGAAACGGAGGTCACAAGTTCGTATCCCCATCTTGTGTGGACATGTCAAATATATATATAAACATACTTATTATTTATAATAATATTTTCTATCTAATCAGTTCATATTCATATATTAATAATATTTGTTCCCAAAAGGTCGTTCAATTAGTTGGGACCACGTCTAATGAAGCGAAGGTCACAAGTTCGAATCTCCCTCTTGTGTGGACATATCAAATATATATATATAATGCTTAATTCTGTTTATGAATTTAATCAATATATATAGAATAAATATGTATTTTTCCTGCTTTATGCGTAAAAGTTTTTTTAATAGAATTCTGAGGATTTTATTGATTAAAGATTACAAGCATAAAACTCTTATATGGGGGTAATTTTCTAATGATTTTTGTAATCTTTAAAAGCTTCATGCTTGTAATCTTTAATCAATAAAACTCTTTTGAAAAAAGCTTCATGCTTGTAAGCTCTATTTCTTAAATATAATTTCAAACATGCTCTTAATCTATTAATCCATGTTGCAGTTAAAGTAGAATCCGCAAAGTTGCATATAAGCTTTAATTATTATTATTATTATTATTATCAATTTTTGGGATAATGGTTTAAAAGTTCTAATGAGAATTCCTGTATAATTGTCAGTAGATGCTAGACTGCTAGAGTGTGGGGTATTGGTAAGTTGGCCAATTTATTCCATTTTCAATCGTAGTCTCATCCCACTGGCTAACAGTTTTTAAAGGATTATGGGCATGCCAGTTTGCCACTAATTATATTTAATTTATTTTTTTATTGATGTTGAACCATCGTATATTTTTCTATAAAAATAAATTTAGAACCCAAGCGGCTTTAAAAAATCCTCAGAAGATTGATGCCACATTATTTTGTTACATAGTAATCAGTTTACTAGAAAAGAGATCAGAGTTCTTGGTCTTTTGGTTTTTTTATAATCCACTAGAGAGAGATTGTTAAGAAAATACTAAAGTTATAGATTGCGATCCACAAGTTGCTACAAAAGTGATAGCTTATATGCTTTCTTCATGCTTATCCACATTCAGCTTGAGTTTAATCCTAGTAAGCCAATCTTGCTTTGCTAGCTTCTCCGGGATACTCCTTTTGGTGTTTATATCTTGTCGGACTTTTTTCAGTAAATTATACATAAACAAAGGATTGAGTGACGAATTAGATTTAAAAAATATGATATTAAAGTTGACAGTTTTTTATATTACCTGTGCATCCAATACGAATTTAAGAGGTGAGAATTAAGAGATCTAATTCATTTAATTAAATTAGTCGGATTAAAGTTAACTTATATAATCTTATATATATATATGCCTCGACACAACTCGAATTCAACACTAGACATTTAGGGTTGCCACTTTTTACCCACCTACAAACCCGATATGACCCAAATATAAACTTAGCTGAGTACGTTAGGATTTTACTTGTATATTTTATACTCATGCTTAGACACTATCCAAACCCAAAAACAAAACAAAACATGAATAGCCACCCCTCAGGCTAAGATCGGATAAATAATGAGTATTTCCTTGTTAATGTGGTTCAGGGCCAGCGCTTACTCTATAGCCAAGTACTTCACCAGCTTCATTTGCCTACATACTGAAGAAATCAAAAGTAATTATATTTTAAAAGAAAAATATATCAAATAAAAGAAAAATGTATATATTTTGTTGGGTCATGGATCAACCTCGTACAGGCCCAATAGTTACTGGACCAAGTTGAAGCCCATACAGGTCAAAGCCCAAGAACGTCCCAGGCCTCGAGCCTCCGAGACCACGTCTCGGATCCGAGATGGAAGGATCCGAGACCAAGGACTCGGATTCGAGACTCCGAGACTCTCGAGTCCGAGGCCTCTGAGACCCACGTGTCTGAGGCCTCCGAGACCTTCGAGTCCGATACCTCTGAATCTGAGGCCCTTGAATCCGAGACCCTGGAATTTAGGGATCGGAAATTTGAATCCATTTGAATGACATGCAATGCGATCTTATCCATCCAATTCAAATGTCAAGCACCTGGAAACACGGAATCAGATATACAATCTACAGGAATTCGGAATTCAAACGCCATAACAACCAAATTCTATCTTGATCTCCTAAGATCAAGGGACGTATAACTGTTCAAATCCCTCGATAACAAACTGCCTCGCAGAAAATAGGGAAGAGTCAGACATTAGTTAGAGGACTATTGCTCCATGCCTATATAATACAAGTCACTATTTTAGTATCTCAGTTTGCACCTTTCTTTTTTTTTTTTTTTTTCAAAACAGTCAAATCTGGTACCTCACCTATGGAAAAATATAAAATCAATACCTCTTTAGTTTCCGTCAGTCCCAATTAACAAAATTCCATGTCATTGCCACGTAAATGAGTTGTAAAGCTGATATTTGTTCCTAGTTTCACGTTGGCACGTATAACTGGTCACATCATCTAACCAGATTCCTCAATCTTCTTCAAACCCGAGCTCAATTCAGGTTTAGATGATGTGGCCAAGGTTTAGGAAGAATCTAGTTAGATGATGTGACTAGTTACATGTGCCAACGTGAAACTAGGGATATATGTCGACATTACAGCTTATTTATGTGGTGATGACGTGAAATTCCGTTAATTGGGACTAACGAAAACTAACAAGCTATTGATTTTGTATTTTTCCATAGGTGGGGTACTAAATTTGACTGTTTTAAAAAATTAGGGGAGAACAAATAAAAAAATGCAAACTGAGACACTAAAAAAGTACTTACCCATAAATTTATTATTATTATCCCAAATTTTTGAAAATGGGAAAGTTTTAGGGTCGGTTTGATATTGCGTTTGAGGGGTCTAAAAATGCATCTAACACTCAAAAAGTCCGTTTGAAAAAAAAAAAAAAAAAAAAAAAAGAGTACTCTTTTGGTAAAAAGAAATTAAAAGCGTTTTTAAGGGTTTAAAAAGCCTAAAAATGGCAAAAACGCACTTTTGATAAAAGCTTAAAAGTGAAGCTTTTGCCAAAAAATATTTTGACTTAAAAACTCTATTTCTCAAACGCAATTCCAAACATGCTCTTAATCTATTAATCCATGTTCTTAATCTATTAATCCATGTTGCAGTTAAAGTAGAGTCCGCAAAGTTGCATATAAGATTTAATTATTTATTATTATCAATTTTTGGTATAATGGTTTAAAAGTTCTAATGAGAATTCCTGTATAATTGTCAGTAGATGCTAGAGTGTGGGGTATTGGTAAGTTGGCCAATTTATTCCACTTTCAGTCGTCCCACTGGTTAACAGTTTTTAAAGGATTATTATTTTAAAAAAAATTAAATAAGAGAAATAAAAACCACTTTATTTTTTACTTTTACTTTGCTAAAAAATAATATCTATTTAAGTTTAAGATAATACAAGAAACAAAACCTTAACACTCCTCCCCTCTATGATTTCAATTCGTTTGTTGTTTGAGAGCTAGTAATTATATTTAATTTAATTTTTTATTGATGTTGAACCATCGTATATTTTTCTATAAAAATAAATTTTGAACCCAAGAGGCTTTAAAAAAATCCTAAAAAGATTGATGCCACGTTATTTTCTTACATAGTAATCAGTTTACTAGAAAAGAGATCAGAGTTCTTGGTCTTTTGGGTTTTTTGTAATCCACTAGAGAGAGATTGTGACCCGTACACACTTCTGTTAAGAAATACTAAAGTTAGAGATTGCGATCCACGAGTTGCTACAAAAGCGATAGCTTATGCTTTCTTCATGTTTATCCACATTCGGCTGGAGTTTAATCCTAGTAAGCCAATCTTGCTTGGCTAGCTTCTCCGGGATACTACTTTTGGTGTTTATATCCAGTCGGACCTTTTTCCATAAATTATACGTAAACAAAGGATTGAGCGATGAATTAGCTTTAGAAAATATGATACTAAAATTGACAGTTTTTTTTATAACCTATGTATCCAATACGAATTTAAGAGGTGAGAATTAAGAAATTTGACTCGTTTAATTAAATTAATCGGATTAAAGTTAACTTATATAATCTTATATTCATATCTCGACACTAGACATTTAGGGTTGCCACTTTTTACCCACCCACAAACCCGATATGACCCAAATATAAACTTAGCTGATTAGGTTAGGATTTTACTTGTATATTTTATACTCATGTTTAGACACTACCTGAACCCAACAAAAAAAAAAAAACCATGAACAGCCACCCCTTTGGCTAAAATCGGATAAATAATGAGTGTTTCCTTGTTAATGTGGTTCAGGGGCCCAGCGCTGTCTCTATAGCCAAGTACTTCACCAGCTTCATTAGCCTACATACTGAAGAAATCAAAAGTGATTATATTTTAAAAGAAAAACATATATATTGGATATCAACTAGGTTAATTAGAAAAATAAATATATTGGATGTCAACTGGGTTAATTAAATTAAATTGTGGTCATTTAAAAAGGAATTTTTCTGACCACAATTCACAGCCAAGTGGTGGTAGCACCATACAGCACGACCCCAATTTAAGTTGTGACTTCTTTCAGGCCAATGAAAGACAAAATCTTTGGCCTATCCTAGTGTGTATCACAACGAGGTCCTTATTTATTTTTTATTATGTGAAAGGACTTTTAAGAAAGTAAAACTCAAGTAGAAGCAATATGGGGTCAACAATATAACTACAAATGATTATAAGATTAATGAAAGAATGAGTCATAGAAGCACCTGCTTGAAGAAGAGGCTTAACATCATCATAAGCTGTAAGTTTTTTTATAAAGACCCCCTATCACGAAATAAGTCATATCCTAAGGTTTCACAAACGAAAAGGAAAACCACACGCAAAATGAGATGCTAAAAATCTTTACTTCTGCCATTTTATTAATGGGGGCTAATCAATATGACAAATTTCGAATTCTTACAACATATGACTGACCAAATAGCTAATGAAAAGGGAAAGGAAAAATAGGGAAGGACAAAGAAACAAACAAAAAAATAACTGTACAGATAGGATTTCTTTATGCTACAGAAGCTATGACATGCTTGTATGCTACAATCATATTATCCATTGTTTAATAGTTTCTACACTTGGATTGATCTAATTGGCTTCTGCTTTAAGCCCCCCTGAAGTATACAGAACAATAATTTAGGGCACGTACCAAAAAAAAAATCAATTTGATTAGCAAATCCAACTTTGGCTTGCTCCCATCTCAACGTGCAAGAATTAAGAACATCTTACTCGGTAAATGGAAAGTCATATTGCAGATGCTAGCAGAGTCGAATTCATTGCTCGATTAAACGAAGTTCCCAGTTGCCCTCGCCATCAATTAGCCGCAATTCAAACGAATGGAACGGTATTAGGGCCGGACGCTGCCAAATACAAAACCAAGAGATAAACATAATGAATTTATAATCCAGTACAAATATCAAAACAATTGGTGGAGGTAAACAAATCACACTGCATTATCCTATGGTGAAATGCATTGCACAGTTCATCTCGAGTATCCCAGCAGAATGAGGAAATTTCAAATTATTCACCAAATCAAACAAGATGTGCTAATTTTATATACTTACTTGTGAGGAGGTAACAACCGTGATGCCCAAATCCTTTGCAAGCCTATAAAGGTGTTCTTCAACATCAACACTTGTTGCACTGCAATTTCAGAAAAGGTAGGCATAAAACCAAGATATTAGATTAATGGCAAGCATTTTTTTTAACCAAAAAAAAAAAAAAAAGACGTGTGGGTTCATAACATACTTGGTACACTCATCAAGGATGCCAAATTTAGGCTTGTGAAAGAATAAGCGCGCCTGTAAAACAGAAAGTATCATGTCAAACAATACAGAAATCCTTCGTTACATTCTTCATGGTACGGACTTTGTAAATATTTGACTCACCATGCCTAATCTCTGCTGCTCTCCAAGAGAAAGAATGTCTTCCCATTTCAGATCAGCATCCCAACCACCTCCCTTCCTTTCCAGAAGATAATTTAATCGAACATTCTCCAAAATAGTTTTCAAACGTGAATCCAGAATGCTTTTGGTGTCGGCAACATTTTGACCTGCATTTTCACAATTACAATCCTCAACGAAATAATGGCAAGAAATCATTAATGACGCTGATTTAAACAATGGCAAGAATATAAGAAAAGCAGGCAGTATCTGCTTCACACATATGCACGGATAAAAAGGTCAACTGACAGCATTTTCTTTGAATTGCTTGATGCAGAGATGAGAGACTAAAAGTGCTGTCACAATCACCCACCATAATGTTCCAAAAAGCTGTCGCTTTCTTACTAAAAGCTCATGATGGAACCTGATGATGTTTGATGGGAAACTACAGCGAAGTCAAACAATAGGACCCAATTCATACATTTCAACTTCAAATACTGTCTAGATGATAGTCTACAAATTGAGAACTCTTGCTGAGATGTTAACATAAGAACTTAAGATAGTTTTCCATGGTGCAATTTTAGGTAGTGTTTTTTCAACATATGCATGCTCTCTAGTCTCTGGGATGGCCAAATGTGCATTCCCCAGGGGAAAATACAAATTCTGATAAACTAAAGAATCAAGAAAACCAAAAACGAAAAAACAAAAAATCTACCAATTCCATAAATATTTTATCAGTTGAAATATCTGTGGTCTTTCAGACTTGCTAACCATGTCTAGATAGAAATCAGGAGCACGGAGAGTGGAAAGTATAACATAGGTATTCTGATCTAAGCAAGAAGTTCACCTTTTCCATATAATTTAAGCGCCCTCAACGCTGCTTCCTCACATGAGAGAGGATATATAATTTGGTCCCTCAGGGTTCCTAAGCACGTATAAGGTCGCTGAGGAACATAGAAGACGCCACAACCAGATCCAGCCTCTTCATCAATATGCTGGGATGGTTTAGTGAGTCTTCCGTTTACAACAGGCCATAGACCCTTAAGGACTCTGAAGACTGAACTTTTCCCACTCCCATTTGGACCTTAAAACAATGTATACCTGTCAGATGCAAAATCTACATAACAAGATAAATAAAGAAAGTTACTTCACTAACCAGTTACAAGCAGGCTTTCCCCTGGCACTATGTCACATGTCAACTGCCTAGCCAACATTTTCTGTGCTGGAGTAATTATATCCACCTCAGAGAAGGAAATGGCATCTTCAGAGTAAAGATCTCTCCTCTTAGATGGCGACTTACTTTCAGACGTAGAATCTGCTCCAAGGCCAACAACTCAATTAGCATGAAGATTCAACTTCTGATTACTCGATTAAACAAAAACCAAGCAAGAATGATTGCCATGGATTGACCATAATTTACATAGTAATCTACACAGGCCAAACAATGTCAGTTCAACTAATCAGTATATTGGAAGAAAAACATCTTGACACGGTAGTGATACACCTTATGATCAAAAGAATGAAGACACAGTAAAACTACATAAAACTACACTCAAGTTACAAATTTTGATACGGGTAGCTCAGAAACTAATATCACCATGTCTCATATTTATTTGCCCCCATCTAATAACATTTTAGCCTTTTCAAAAGGTTGGCCATGCTGTGATCTCCAAACAATGCCAGTTCAACAAATCATATACTGGAAGAAAAGCATCTTGACATGGTTGCGGTATAGCTTACAATCAAAGAATGAAGACTTGAGTATAACTACTTCAAAGTTACACTCTGTTCCATTGGGCCGACACTTTTAGTGTGCCTCAATTTTCCACAGTATCTCTATTTTTATCTTTATGTTCCTCTTTCTGCCTTTAGTGGGGACTTTCTTTGTATACTTCTTGTGTATTAGGGTTGCGTCCTTCTACGTTTTTCAATGAACTTATTTATGCCAAAAAAAGAAAAAAAGTTGCACGTTTTGGAAAAAGAAAGTATAACACTCTTACAATCTATACCCCTAGATCTTGGCCAGGGCCGTATGCTACTTTATGGTGCTTTCAAATTCTAATCTTGAGACCACAAAATCCAATTGTCTCTGTCTGATGTGCTTTAGATTTAATGTTGCAAAAATGTCATTTAGATTTAATTACAATTAACTTTGTTCCTTTGGCCAGCCAAAAGTACATAAGAATCATAATTCCAGATAGATTAAGTCATCTACTTTTTACAATGTACCACTTGAAAAACCTGAGAATAGAATGTGATAAATTTGCTCCTTCT
Source organism: Carpinus fangiana (assembly GCA_006937295.1). Taxonomy (NCBI): domain Eukaryota; kingdom Viridiplantae; phylum Streptophyta; class Magnoliopsida; order Fagales; family Betulaceae; genus Carpinus; species Carpinus fangiana. The sequence goes on from CM017321.1 coordinate 40,395,424, forward strand.
ACCAAAAGGCATGCTCTGTGATGGAATGGCAACATCTTTTTTCTTTTACACCAATATTTTTCTTCCATCGCTCAGCTTAAGTCCTTACTCCCACAATCTCTTTGTTGTTTACTTAAAAGTGACTAACACGGTATATTGGTGGACTATATTATCGACCGACATCTGATCTCAAGCTCTTGCTTGATATATAGATGCATAAATCACACGATTCCGCATGAGCTCTCTAGTTTAAAAAACAGTATCCTAAATCAGTTCCATTACATAAAAATCCATTCATATGTGATGCATATCAATATTCTCATGTACAAATATGAAAGATCTAATATGAGCCCTGAAAAAAAAAATGCATGGGAATGATCTCATTATCAGCCTTGCATGATGCATTTCAAATTTATCTCATCAATGTAATTCAGACTTAGTCACTTGAGAGCTCATCATACTCCAATAAACCATATATCAGCTTCACATTAAATAGCTTCCTCAAGACCTCCCCTGTAACAAACTCTGGTATGGTTCCGCAGATGCTGCCTGGGAGGCTGCATACCATTTGAACCATGCTCAAAGCAAAGCAGTGGAAATTAGATCCAGTGGCTGGTTGAAGAAAATGATATTTGCTAGATCTCTACTGTAGATCAAGAAGATAATCGGAAAATCCTAAACCAGGACCAGTGCATCGAATTGCAGCTCAAAATGGGGAAAAGATCGACCACTCCTAACCTTATGCTTGAGGGAATAATTCTCTAAGAAAATGCTGATGCCAAAAAATAGTAAATCCAGACTCCACTTCTTATTTTCTAATTCAAATAAATATAGCTGGTATAGGTCAAACAAACAATCTGACACAACTTGATCCCAAAGTATTACCTTATTCCCTAGCAAGAAACAGCATGTCTCCAAGATAGTAAAAGATCCCATAAATAATTATGTATTAATAACTAAGATTCTCAAGGCATACCTGACTGTGCAGCATGTAGAAGTTCTTCAAGCTCAAAAATCCGGTTAATGCCACCAGAGAGCTCAATGAATGTTTTATGCAATTCAAGAATGTCCCCGAAAGCTAAAAAGCTTTGAGATACAACAGAAGCTAAGAACCGCAATGCATGTGCCAGCTCACCTGGAAAAGTAGTCATATATATATATATGAGAGATGAGAGAGAGAGAGAGAAAGAGATTATAACAGGCTAACCGTCTCTCAAAATTAGGCTAATCATACCTTGAGTGGAAACCATTGCTCGGTCACCCTTGTGCTCCATTGCATATAACAAGCTCAATCCCCAAGTCACATTATGTGGGAGTTGCTTAGTGATAAAATCATCAAGTATACCGAACAGCCATTTCTTTTTCAAAAGTGACATTGAGTGATTGAGAAGCTCCCTGAATCTTGACTCAATCATCTGAGGAACATATAATTATAAAAATTAAAAGCTAATACCAACAATGTTAAATATATAGTTCAGGAGTGCATCATGCCCATTGCTTGGGAGAAGTTTTTATGGAATCCCTATCTACCAAAGTTTTTACTTCAAGTTCTGGCGAATGAATAATCATTAAACTTATTTGGCTATACTGAACCATGATGCACACAGGACATGCTAATGACAAGTTTCTTTACTACAAAGGAAAGACAAAACACAAGGTCTCGAGGCATTGTGGTTCAGTTGTATCTATTGGTTGCCACATCCTTGAGAAGTAGCAGACACGTTAAGAAAATTCAAGCTGTTATAAGGAGTGCCAACGCAATCCCAGCATGAGTAAGCAATAGATAGGACGAACCTAAAAGATGTGGAATATTGGAAATAACTGACAATTAAGCAAGTAACAGAAGTATTCATATTAAGCAAGCAAGTTAACTATGTTATCTCCTCTCCCCGAAAAGCTCTCCTCTCTCTCCTGAGAGAAGATTTTTTCGTTGGGTTTTTTCCACCTCCTCAGTGAGGTTTTTCCACCGCCTCTATGCGGTTCTGTCCGGGGGACGGGGGAGAGATTTTGTTTTCTCCTTCCTCCCCTCTTCCCCTCCGCCTAGTGCGGCCATCTCTCACCCTCCCTCCGTTGCCGTTTCTTCTTTTTTTCTCTCTTTTTTTCCCTTGAGCTCCGGTCTCGTTCAGCCACCTAGGGTCCGCTCCACCCTGCCTAGTCGGCCTCCTCTGGCCTGTTTCCACCTCCTGCCATCGCGTCGTTCTCGGTTTTACGGTGGTGTTCAGTTCCAGTTTTTTCCAAGCCCGATCTGTAGATCTTCGTTCCTCCACAGCTCCGACGCACCCCACCAGGGTCTTCCCCATCGTCCCAGCTACCAGTCGATGCCTTCACCGCCCCGTTCCAGCCACCACACGCCGCCACGTGATCCGCACACGCTTACGCGTGAATCTCACGCGCCCGCGCGTGGATCTCACGGTCCTGCGCGTGCATCTCACGCGCCGCCGTGTCCGCCTCGAGCTAGTGCCAGAAGCTCTCCCGCCAACCTCCATCCGCCCTATCCTCAACCGCTGCTCAGTGGGCTTTTTTACTGCTTTTTTTATTTCCTCTGTATTGTTATTTTTCTGTATTTTTATTTGTTTTTTGTGGGCTTTTATCTCCCTTACATGATGTGGTTTGATCTTGAGGAGGAGATTGTTGCTGGTGGTCGTCCTTCGGCTTCCCTTTGGTTCTTTGTAGTGCCTGCTTTACAACCATCATTTAACAATGGTGGTTGTTTTACCCGCATTGGACTCTTTACGGAATTTCTTTGCATTTTACACCGCCTTGTGCGGCCCTGGAATAGGCCCGGCATGCTTATGATTCTTTTTGAATCACTGGCAATCACCATTGCCTGTTGTTCGGTCCTTTTGGACCGGATCCAATATTTGTTCTTATATTTGCACTAATTTTTACTATTTGGGTTTGTTGTTGGGGAGCCCACCCCATGTTTGTTTTCAGGATCTCTCACTTCTTCTTCCATTCGGATCAGAAGTGGGAAAGATCCTTCCCTGTAGCCCTTTTCTTATTTGCTTAGAAAAAAAAAAAAAAAAACAAACAGAAGTATTCATAGGCTCAAACAGAATTGATTTGACAAGCTTTGACTTGATATTCAAGAGCAGAAGAATGAAAGTTGTGTAGACATTAGAATGGATAGAGGTACATATCTAAGGAGTTCTGAAATGTTCAACACATGATTTTGAAAAAAACCTAACCTACAGCGTGCCAATGTCTTTATTTTCTTCTCTTGTTTAATGGAACTTTCAACACGTGCACGCGAACATTGAATAGAAGAATTGCGAGATACTCAGGTATCACCAAGTACGGGGAAAGAGTTTCATTGATGGTCCATAAAGCTGTTTCAGTTATTCAGATATCTGAAACATAACTCTGACCCAAACTGAAACTAATCTGCGAATGGAAGTTCAGCTAACTATGATTGTTGAAATGTCAGTGACAGATTCAAGCCTCTCATTCTCTCCCAAAGGGGAATACCAGTCCAGGTGAAGTAACTAACAGACGTTTCAAGATAGACAGTAGATCACTGTATTATTCATAGCATGTCTTTTTAATGATGGATCACCATAGTACTCATCCCATTCAAGCTTTAAGAAGTTTCCAGGTGCAAAACCTAGTGTGCAAGAAGGCACCATAAAATGTATGTAAAACCAAAAAAGAGATGTTATTATCATAATACAACCTACAAACAGAATTTGAATTTAAAAATGCCTGAGAAGCCAAGGTCAAACTTGAATAAAATTAAATTAATCAAACAAAAGCCTTTTTATGAGGGAAAGTCTATCAAAGATTGACATGATAGACAATTGGCACATCCAAGTGTCCTACACCAGTGTTGACGCTATGATAAGAATCACCTTTTTCTTTTTCAAGCAAATGCAACAGGAAGAAAAGGGAGGCAAAACAAGAGGAAAAAAAAAAAGGGAGGAGGAAGGGAGAGCCGGGAAGGGGGACAAGGAAATGGGAATGCTTCCACTTGTCACAATGGAGGCAGCCCATCTAACTAAATTGTGTGTAGATCAGTTACTATAAGAATCACCTGATTCTTGTGTCTTGTTCCCCTTTTAGCAATGTCTATCATGTAGTTAGGTTAGAAGAATATGTTGGTGACAGGGATTTGTTATAGGAGTATTTTGGTCATTGTATTGAATTTTAGAAGCTACAAATGAGAGTTAGCCTACTCTTTCTCTATTTGCTTCCCATGCAAACCTCAAAACACATGTAAAGCAACTTTTATCAATGGTTTACTCTAGTCTCTCTTTTCTTAATTAAGTAATCGAAATATCATTAAAAAGCTTAAGGTGCCCTCAGGTATACAAGAGAAGCCACCTAGCTAGAAGGGGAATGGTTACTCTATCTTCCACATTTTGGTAATGGCTGACACTCAAATTTCATGTTTAACTGCAAGCTCTATGTCCATGTTCAAAGACACAGAACATCAAGAAATATGATTATCGATAATCATTGGGAAAAACAACTTAGCATCCATGTATAAAAAAAATCGTGAAGTTCAGATAACTTACAGCTTTTTCTCGAGCACCACCCCCAAAGAAAGCAACAGATTCAGCGTGAGTACGCAGTCTTTCATGCATGAACCTAATTTACGCATAATGTGCAAAGTCAGGTTGATATCAAAGCAATACTGCTCAAGCATTAATGATGTAGGAAGCAGAAACCAAAAAGAAGTTACCTAAAGATTCCTTCAAGCTGTTGTTCTTGACTTGCCAAATCACCAAAGTCAGGAGTAACGGTTCTTAAAAAACCCAGACCCAGTAACATGTAAGCATACAATATGGCAACTCCCCTCTGACCTGTTAACAGCTTCATTCTCCAGGTGAACCTTAAAAATTGTAGAAACACTTAAATTATCCATGAAAAGGGAAAAGAGCAAGCAGTAATTGAACCTCATATCAAGCTTCTAATGAGACAAACCCCTTGGCACTATGATAACTAAACTGAATACAGTACTCACCAGATAATGTCCACAGATGGCTTTACCATTCCAGTAACCAGTCCTGACAAATCGGTGGTCAGCTTTTCCAGATCATGAGTTATTCTCTGATCTGCATCAACACTTTTGCTTGACATGTGAAAGACCTACAAAGAGAAGCACTTCATATGAATTTGAATTTATTCCTGAATGTCTCGCTAAAGAACTTAAAATCAACCAAATAGCTTCTAATGGTCCAGACACCAATCCTAAATAAATAAAATCCAATATGAATAGCAGAACTCTCAAACAAAATAAAATTACAAAAATTGAATTATAACTGTCACAGTTAATTCATAGACTAAACAAATGCAAACTTTTGCTGAGTCAGTCACAGATCAAAAAAATAAAGCTAGCTAAATTTAAAATGCGGCACACAACTTCCAAAACAAAAATTTCCCATATCATCCGGGAAGAAACAAATCTTAGTTCTGAAGTATACCAGTTTCAGTTAATAAAAAAGTTTTTTTTTTTTTTTTAAACAAAAGAAGAAGAAGAAGCAAATAGTTATTGAAAAACTTTAATGCCTGCCAAGTAGGGGTTCTTGCAAGATTGAGATGCCAAAAGAATCAACTTTATACGCTTCAGGAACTAGTACCTTATAAAATGCATTATTTCTCAAATAGTTCTTCAGTAAGTGTTGAGTCAAACGGATCCTCCACCCAAGGGCCAGCCTGGCTTTCAAGTGCCTAAAAAATAAAGCATAGTTTAATTGACTGTTACTAAACAAATGGTAGCAAGCAGTCATTTACTTAACCTTCGCTTCATCACAACATAAACAATCTTATACGGGTAACCATAAAAATAAGTAATAAAAAAAGAAAAGAAAAGAAAAAAAAGAGTGCTTAGTCTTTCAGAGTAGAAAATTATTCACAAACGTTATGCTTGACTAATAGCATCAAGAGCATCACAAAGAAGAATACCAGTGATGAGTACACGGCTCACAGATGAATATATGCATGATTTCATTGGATCATCAAGTGTTCCATTCAGATGGTTACAAGAGCAAGGGATAGAATCAAGAGTTTCATGATGCAATAGACAATTTATAGAAATATCAATGGAAATCTATGATGGCATCATTCATCAGACCTATCAGATAAAGCATTACAAATGACAATGAGAATGCACACAAACATATTGTTAAATCACGACTTATTCCAAAGGATAGAAGTTATAAATTTAATAATTTAATCAATACTTTAGCACTCCCCTTCACATGTGGGCTCAAACTCCCCCTTAATAAGTGAGGCCCAATACGAGGAATATTTAATTGAGGCTTACAATCAACTAGTATAAAACAGTTAAAGCAATAAATACAGCAGGCAATTCCCCCAAGATAATTACAGCAGATGTAATATTACTAGACCTTCTTTCCTGAGGAATAAAGTAAACAGGATTTGGATTGGACTGGCTAACCCTCTATTTACCATGTTAATCTTCATAATGCTAGCTCTAGAACTCATGAAGATATAGCAAAATTCTTGACAGCATATGACTTCCAGTACCCAGCAACCAAACTGTTTTATATATGCTTTCAGTTTTCAATAAATTCTATTCTACTAATAGCTAAATTACCTTAAAGAAGGTGCAATGAAAGAGGATGCACCACTTTGAAGAACACTAGCACCAATTAAACGAATAAAGGACGCCTTATCTTGCTCCAAAACATACTTCACGGTGGTTCCTGTGAATATCAATGCACTTCAATGACAAATACATCACTCCTAGGATCCTCAACTGCTAACAGAAGAGAAAATAATATACCATTCAGTGAGGCAATACGATCTGAGACCCATGTTCTTGATACAACAAAAAAAGCAACTGCAAGCAATTGTGCTCCTTGTCTATCAAGTAATGTTGGTACCTGAAAAGCTAGCAGTTTGAAGGTCAATAAAAGCACTTTTTAAGAAACTTCTGCATTCATCAATCGAACAAAAATTGATCTTTATAAAACACGAGGAAAGGAATAGATTGGAAGAATAGAGAATGAACCACAATTTCACAGATTAAGGTAGAAAGTGTTACACACTTTACTGTCTATATTATACACTAAAACTGTTATTTATAAACTAAAATCTCCAAAAATTTAAGATCATTAAAACAACCAAGTGTATGCATAAGCGAGGGTAAGGGAAACCACCAACAAAATTCCAACTCTTTTCAATCTCATCTTCAGTAAATGTGGGGCAGCAGAGCAATAGAGAAGAAATCATGGAAGAGAGGACAACTACTGGATACATGCCCCTCTCTGTGTTCAGATCTCTGGGATCAGGCACTCTATAGTTTCAAGCCGCAAAGGAACCATATTTATGCATATTCTGGACAAGTACATGAACATTATCAACCCCCACCCAAGTAATGTGGGTATATACATAAGAGATTAAGCTTTGGGACTAGTGGTAATCTTTCAGTTACAAAAGGATTGCTTAGGAAATAGAACTACATGCTTTACCATATGTGCAACAAAATATATAATAACTAGGGGTAATTACTTTTTTCCCCTATGAACTACCAAGTTTACTACCCGACCACATCAAACTACCATTTACTTCCCAAAAACCCCCTTCCGTTAGTCAACCTCATTAAGGGCCTGTTTGAGATTGCGTTTGAGGAGACTAAAAGTGCATTTAACACTCAAAAAATCCATTTGAAGAAAAAAGTACTTGTTTAGTAAAATAATTAAAAGCGTTTTTAAGGGTCCAAAAAGCCAAAAGTGGCCAAAACGTACTTTTGGCAAAAGCTTAAAAATTAAGCTTCTACCCAAAAGCGCTTTTTTAGTAAAAAGTTATATTCCTCAAACACAATCTCAAACAGGCTCTAAATCGGATGGAATATTCTCTTTTAAACATTAAATCTCATTAAAAGACATAAATACCCCCAAATAAAAAATTAAAACAAAAAATATAAATATATAAAACTTTTAAATTATTTTTTTATAAAAAATAAAAAAAGTAGGGGGTGGCCCCGGCCACCCTCGGGTGGCTCCTGTGCCACCCCTAAGGTGGGGTAGCCGTCGGGCCACCCCAAAATCTGGCTGGGGGTGGCCTGTGAGCCATCCCTGGGGTGGCTGGGGGTCACGCGCGGGCTAGGGGTCGCGCGCGGCCAACCCCCAACCAGATCAAGGGTGGCCTCCCACCTCAGGGGTGGCTCGCTGGCCACCCCCTCCCCCAACGGGGTGGCTACCGGTTGGCAGCCAACCCTCAAATTTTTATGTTTTTTATAAATAATTTATATATTTATATTTTCAATACGCTTATTTATTTTTAATTAAGAATGACACGCATCATCATTATATTGGTGATGATGTGATATACTACTGGAATTTGTCAAGTATTTTGACGTAATTTGATTACAGGGATTAAATTGTTATTTTGGCCTATCCTAATAGTCTCTGAATTATTATTAATTTTTTTTTTATATCACACAGATGGATTTTTAATTTAGGACAACCACATGGACTGAATTTGTATTTATATTTTTTTTAGTTTAAGTCTTTTTTAACTGTTTTTTAGTTTTTTATATTGACTTTTTTATTTTTATAAATTAATTTATAAGTGTTTTTTAATTTTAATATATTTATATTTTTTGTTATAATTTTTATTTGGTTTATTAATTTTTATTTTTGATTTTTATTTTATTGAAACTGGTACTGGTATATTAATAATATATATATTTAATTTTAAGAGTATTATATGTAATTTTTGTTTATAAAGTTAAGGTATTTGGGTCCTTTCAAGTTTTTTAACGAGGTTGACTGACGGAATGAGGTTTTTGAAAAGTAAATGGTAGTTTGATGTGATTGAGTAATAAACATGGTAGTTCATGGGGGTATATTGACGAAGCGTGGTAGTTCATGGGAGAAAAATGTAATTACCCCTAATAATTATTGGACTATTTCCTAAATCATCTCCCAAGTTTGCAGGTAAGTAATAATGACATTTTTTGATAACTATGGCCACTGTACTCATAGAAGTTTGCAGGTAAGTAATAATGACATTTATGCTTGTTACCTTTTTTTCAATGGAAAAAAATGTTTATGGTTCTTATTATTCTTATTCTCACTTAGATTGATGTTACACGATGTCATAATGAATGAAAACAAACATTAGCAACTTAGCATAATTGAAAAACAAAAATAATAATAATAATAAAAAGTAATAACAAACTTGGACATTTCTCCAAGTATACCCTGGGGCTGGGGATTTAGTAGTTCTGTATTCATGGTTTGTAGATGACACAAATATTGTTTCTCAACCTCACTTCGATCACTTAAGATGTCTGTGGAGTATGCTTTGTTATTATTGCTGTTTCGGGTACAGAGTATCTTTTTAAGTGTGAATTTGTGCTGGTTGGTAATCTCAAGTACTTCAGGAGCTTGCTACCCTATGACGTGTAAGGTCGGTAACCTTCCTTCTAAAAATGTTGAGAGAGAGAGAAAGAGCCTAAAGCAGTAATAATAAAGAAATAAATTAAAGCTACCTGAACTGACTATATTTTCCCACAATAGGATCTCCATAACCAACAGTAGATAAAGATAAATTTCAGAGCATATGCATGGAGATTTTCCAAAACGAGATCTCATTTAACATTAAGCAATCAATTTAATCAACTCAGCAGCAGGTTCCATGGGGCAGCAAAACCCTTTCTAATATTCCCACCAAACTATCACGAATCTTCTATAATCAAAACTACCAGGAACTCCCACCATCAAATGGTGGGCTGCAAAATGACACCTAGAGGTTAAACCAGAGCATAAACTCACAACCTACATCTGTTGTATGCTGTCAAAAATGTAGAAGTTAAGTCAAGCATGTGAATGTCTCAACCATTGTAACTTGTAAAATCATAAGAATGAAACTTTGGCTTAAATGCCACCGGGACTCAATATAGAGAAGTGGAAGAGGAAGGAAATGCAATGACTAGGGCCATCTAGACACCAGAGTGCCAAAAAAAAATATATAGAACACCAGAAATAAACACAAGTACAAAACACAACCGTCAGCCATATTCTGGTGAAGTAATACCATGCCAAGAATACAACATAAACAGTACCGACTTAAGAAAGTGTCACCAAACTAAAGAGACTCACCAATATTTTCAACATGGCAGCTACTCTCAATGGCAACACCCTTGGAGTTGTTTGGAGTTGTGGAAACACTGGCAATGGAACTGTTTGATCCACAGAGGGGGACACTGCTATCACCTTTGTAATGTATGACTGTGCTTTGGAATTTGAGAGCGAAGGATTCTGGAGAAAAAACCATTGAAGAGAGTTGTATAATACAAACAAATTACAATAAAAGAAAGCAAACCATAATAGGATTAAATTTGAATTTTTTTTAACCTTTCCACTCATGGAAAATGCTCGTTGAACTGTCATTGCATCACTCTGGCGATCTGTCTCAGAAGGCTTCACCTTAGCAATCTCTGCTTCGGTAAGGACTGGAGAATCTTCCCTGAAATTATCATCAAAGTCTCATAAACAAATGTCTTCATCCTTATAGACAAACACAAAGATTGCAGTTAACCAACTTAGAAATCCAACCTTTTATAATGAACACTCCAGCCTCCTTCACCATCCAAGGACAACACCACGTCATGAAATGCAACTAGTGCTGGTCGATGTGATATAGTTATGCATGATGTTCCCATTGCTCGGACTTTAGCACAAAAACGTTCCTCCATATCAGTTGTGACAGCACTAGTGCACTCATCAAGAATTGCGAATTTAGGCTTATGGTAAAACAGTCTGGCCATCCCCAATCTTTGCTGCTCACCCAGAGATAGTTCATCACCCCAGTTTATCTCTTTCTCAGTTGGGTAACGATCTAATAGGTACTCAAGGTCAACCTTGAAACAAAACATGCAATTCCTGCTCCATCAGTTATATTGAAGGCTGGTAATCAAATTTCAATAGAACTAACAAATTTTAAGCGTCTATTAGTATTCAGAAAACAATAAGAGGGAAAGAAAAATAGAAAATTTACATTTTTCAATAGCTCCACCATTCCACTATGAGTGAGAGATTCAACCTCATGATCTGCAGTAAGAGGATAAATTAACTGGTCCCTAAGTGTTCCTACAGCTGTGTATGGTCGCTGTGGCACATAGAAGATCTCCTTATTAAGATCAGAACCAACTCCAGGTTTCACGATGTGGCCAGATACTAGAGGCCAGAGGCCTCCTAGAACTCGGAAAAGTGAGCTCTTCCCACTACCATTTGGACCTTCAGCAGAAATTAACATATAAATCCAACATGTCATAATCACATACTGAGCTGGTATCTCAGAAAAAAAGTCTTTTAACACCCATTCTGAATGAAATTTAGCATTTCATTTTTATATTTTCATGTACAAATATAGACAATCATAAAGCAAAGTATCATTTCTAATTCTACTGTCAAGAAGTAGTTCGTGCTCATCCTTATAGGTTGAATAAAATACATTTATTTGGTTTGTTTGTATTTCTTTGTTTCTGCCTCGTTATTTCTGATTCTGCTGTCAAACATTAGTTTGTACTCTTGTACTTATTGGTTGAATAAAATTCACTGAATAAAAAGAGCAGGAATAACGGATACAAAACTCAAGCTTCTGCCCCAAAATACATTTATTTCCAATACTAATGTGTGTCAGACCATTCATACAACATTTAAATTCCGGAAGAAACATATATTCCAGGAATGTGGCAGCCATCCATCAACACTTCAACAGCACAATCTCCATCCACCATTCAGGGAAAAGTATAAAAGACATTCCAACCTTAGAAGAGCACTATCACTATGCAACCAACAGGCACTACACCTCTTAATTATGCACCTATCCTAAAACAAATTACAACCTTCCACACCCCTGACATCACACGACCACAATCACTAACATTAACACCAAAACCACTATCCCTATCCCCTAGTATCCATTTGTAAAGACCATTACCATTCAATATCATCAGGACCACCTTAACCCATACCTGCACCACCACCACTTTGCTATCTTAAATAAGTCAAACATGCCATCACAGGAACCAAAGCAACCAGACACCCACCACCACCAACTTAAACCACCCTCCAATGTACATTATAACATCTGAGAATGGCAAATTGATGCTACCATGACTCAACCATTAACCACAGCAACATCATCACTATACCACATCCACAACCCTCCACTTCTGTCACACCACCACGATATTCAACTGAACCACACCTAGCTAGCTGTATGATCTCTAGATTTAAAACATAGAACATTTTACTGGCAGCAGGCCACCAATGCTAAAGACCATGTCAAATTAAGCATTTTGTGATAACAATAGATACTAAGCTCTGTCGCAGCGAGAAGAACTTCAACCATCATATAGAATCAAAGTTTATAAATACCCTTAAAGTGACTGCTATGATTTCACATAAGAACCGGCTTTATTATTCTTGAAAGGGCAAGGAGACACAAAGCAAAGAATATATAGAATGAAATAACACCAAATAAAGATTCTCTTAAGTCAAAAAGGCTACCTGTGATCAAAAGATTAGATCCTGACTCAACTCTAAGAGTCAAATTATCCACCAAGACATTACCAGAGGGCGTAACAACCTGGAAGAGACTTGCTATAAGAACATAAAAACACAAAATTGATACAAACTCAGGGTAGATAATTAAATAATTTTCATGTACCTTGACACCAGCAAATTCAATGTAATTAGCTTCACAAATGTAATTAGAACTCCCATCTCTCCGCAGAGGAGATTTATCATTAACCATACTTAGCTCTTTCGATATGATAATTAACTCATGAATGCGGTCAGCATAACCACTGCAACCAAAGAGAATAATAGGTCAGGATATTAGTCACAGGTTAGAAAAGGACATTCGTAATCACCACAACTTAACATAGGACATGCCTAATCACCAACATATAACTCTCTCATATTTCACATTTAGTCATATAAATGCATCAATAAGATCTCTAATGCTGCAGTTAGACGCTTATATTGATTATTATAGACTGCCAGTTTTATTCTTGGAAAATGCCATAAAGAATGGATCATATAATACCTGAGACGATTAAGTCGTCTTGAACTTATAGAAAGTGTTCCAAGAGACTGAAATAGGGAAATTATGACACTAGTATGATATCTTAAATTGCTTAACATCTCTGCACGCCCAATGGTTGAAGTGTCAGGTCTCAGATGGCCAGAAAAGAAGGGCTCAATAATGAGAATAACAGCAACAGTAGCGCCAAGATACTTCAGAAAGAAGTCCTGAATCATGCCAAACCACCAATGATCGTGAATAACAATACTCATATGCCTAATCAGGGTTTTAAACTTCCGCTGAATATAAAATTCTTCTCTTCTTTCTCCACCATAAAATGCTATACTCTCTGCATGGGTCCTTAACCGCGAATGAAGCTGCCGATAATCTCCTTCCAATTGTTGTTCTTTGGACATTAGTATCCCAAAAGCAGGAGTGAAGTTTCTAATCATAACCCCTGCCCCTGCTACATACGCCTGGAAAGTAACATAAGAGGTAGAGGCTAGCTTTAATAATTATTCACCAGTCTACAAGCTATCAGCAAATAGTCAGGAAAATAGCTATAGTATAACATTTGAAATATCATAAAAATGTTTGACTGATTAGAGCTCACAACAGAAAGAAAGTTACCAATATCCACAACACGTATTTGGGGCTGGCATAAGAACAAAGACGCCAAGTATAAAGCAGACCATCAGTGACTGCTGTTAGATCATCCTGTACAAGTTCACTCAACTCTGAACAGAACCTTGGCACATCACTTGCAATTCGTTGTTCAGGATTATTTACCCGGCCATCAACATGTGATATTTTGTAATAAGCCATATTCTGAAACCCAAATAAAGAAATAATAAACAGCAAAGAGACCACATTGTTAGTACAGGCAAAACACCATGGAGAAGGTGACCACAATAGGCTTTTTGACTTGGGACAAATCAATCAGACAGAAAAAGGGTTTACAGATGCAAAATAAGATCTAAAGGTATATAAACTACAGAGCATTGCCACAATGTATCAGCGCAAAGCATACAAGCAGAAGTTAAAGGAAGAAAGTCAAAGTTAGGATTATATAGAAGTCCCAAAATGCTCACTACGCCGAAAAAACCATTTTTTATTAAGGTACCAAAGGAGCCCAGAAGAATATGCATTTTATATGTGCCTACAAACTTAAGATGTACAGGTATTACTTTACCTTCCCAATAAATTACATCAGAGAACCCATTTTTAGACAAAAACCATTGATTCTTCCCGCCTTTAGATATCTTAAAATATTTTTTCTTGCCCGTATAAACTGAACCCCATACCCTAATAACCTAAGGCAAGGCCCCAAAGACGCAGGATATATTGCATGTATGAAAACACTAACTATATCATCCAAACCACAGTTGCAGATGTTAAAGGAAAAGAGGACAAAAAAGTCACACACAGGCAGACTTAAAATGTTAACAATTGAGAATAAAAAAATTAAAGGAAACCAAAAATAAAAAAATTTACATACAGCAATCTTGCACCTAAAACGGTAAACATAAGTACCTCAAAATAATGAGAATGGATAAGTCTTGTCAATATTTTTCTGAACCGCAGACTTAAGGCCCCTGTAATGTACTTTGAAGTCGAATGCATGGCTGAAACAAGGAAACATAATAAAATATTTTCCGAAATCAACCGAAAAAATAATGGTACACGTCGAAGAAAAGCAGCACGGAATAGAAATCCTTGCACTTTTGCTAGCCTGTTCCCTAAAGCAGTTCGCAACACCTGGAAAAAGTGGAAGAGTTGTAATTGACAGAACACTGCAAGAATCAATCTGGTTCATGTCACAAGTCTTGTCCATTCCTCAGATACTAAGACAGACAAGATATTCTCAAATAAGTTACGTTTATGCATTTAGCTTAAATTTTGACAGTTCTCTTTCAACTTTTCCTTAGATAATAAGACAGAAACGATGCACAAAATCCTTAGGGAATATACTAGGAAATAACTCTTCTATCTAAATCATAGATTAATCATTTTTTTTCTAAAGAAATATATAGTGGTTTTCAAAAATCCATCACTTTATAAATTATCCTAACATTAACACAATGAAAAGGAGAAACCCTGCAGAACCTTTAACCCTTTTGGTTCTTTGGCGCCTAGTGGTGACACACTGGCTGAGAGTTCAAAGCCCGTTATACTGCTCAGGGAAGGAATTATCTCTTATCACATTTGAGAAGATATTACTTATATACTAACAATATGATGACCTGTATTTGATCTCTCTACATTATTCATCTGTTAAGATAAAAACGATTTTAGATTTCTAACTTGGAGAGCAATTCACTTACCCAAAAAAAAGGAAGAGAGAGAGAGAGAGAGCAATTGAACCTTGATTAAACCCTACTTATCACAAATTCACATAAAAGTATAATTAAGATTCAATTGCAATCCCTTCTAGTTTGAGTCCTAAAAGTTTCGGGCTACAGAGCACAAATTTGTCAATTTGAGTTTTGAGAGTGATTACTTCATACAAAGTGCTAAAGGGTAGGACCACATCAAAGCCACACTCCCAGGATTCCACTTAGTGGAACCAACATTGGGTAATATTTGGAAATTTCGCATGTTTAACCATTGCTTAAAAATTGGTTGTCCAATCAATCGAGGCTTTAATGAAATCTGCCACCAATCACATCTATTGCAAGCAAAAGTAGGATCCTTGTTGGGGAAAGGGGGAAGAAAAAAGAAAAGGGAAGAACAAATACAAAAACTTTAGAACTTCTCTTAAAAGTCGATAGGTAATCAAAGAAGTTTTATAAAAGAACTTCTCCTAAAAGTAATATGTTAAGATCATAATATGGCACATCTTTATTTCTACCAACACCCTTTAAAGGATTCATGCCTCTTTCTCAAAACCCAGAAAAAAAAAAAAAAAAAAAAAAAAAAAAGAAGAAGAAGAAAAAGGAAGGTGCTCTTTCAAAGAGGCATAATGTAATGCCATCTACTTGAGTCCTCTTCTACACGATACAAAGCTAATTACACGAAGAATTTCTTGAATAGTTGAGGACATATAACAAACTGGCTATTTCTATGAAAACTGGAATCTTAAAAATATACTACTAAACTATATTCAACAGATACGATTTTGCTTCTTTCCTTTTTTTGATAAGTAAATGTAAAGTTATGAATGAGGGCAATAAAATAATATATGGGCATCAAGCCCGCGATTTTGCTTCTTTCTAGTAGTGAAACATTAGAACAAGGAAGTCCAGAAAAACCCAGAATTCCATATGCTGGATCAAGTGAGAAAGAAGAGAAAGAAATAAAATGAATGGAAAAATTAAATTAAAATTAATCTTGTCCCAACCACAAGCTTTAAAGTTAAATGAAGAAATGAATATTTGAAACACAATTTCTCAATATATATATATATAATTATTTGATTTCTTCTTGAATATTTGTCCTTTTTTCTATTAAATCATTTGATAATGTATGTCACATAAGGCATATGTATTATTTAAGGCAATTACAATACAGAATCTGTTATGGATAGGAAAAGGTGCGGGGGAGAGCGCTAGTCAATCAATGAGCAGTATGGTATGGTTTGCCCAGATGCATGGGGAGATGGGCTCCAGAGCGGCCCTTGGAGAGACTCTTTTGAATGTATCTATTGAGTGACGGACAGGGCAGGTCAACTGGTCACCATGCCAACTCCTCCCCCACTCTGTTGTCCGTCTTGGTGCTGGAATGGAACTCATAAGCAGCTCCCATTTATCGCAGTCCAAGACCATGTTGGTATCCTAGACAAGAGCAGGAAGGGCTGCTAATCAATACCTAGAACCTTGCACTTCCTCTCATCAATCTTTAGGAAGCCAGGAGTTTGGGTATAGCAGGACTTGAATGGAATCTCACTGACTGTGTCCTGTAGGGATCTTCAGAAAGCAGCTAACTAAAGATAAGCTCCCACCACGATAGGTAAAAAGGTGTCTAATTTTCCCTGTCCTCTTGGCCTTTGCAATTGAAAGCAAGCTTGAAAGTGTGGAAGAAAGGATGAGAAGATCAAAGCCATTGAAAGGAATGAGCCATGGGAGAGGAGAGTGAAGTGAAGCTTGTTGTGAATAGGCTACTAGACTAGGTAAGAGAAAATCCTTGTATGGAGCCGGCCTCCCATATAACCAACTTGTAAAGGCAATGAAAGAGGATACCTGATTCCCCTTTTCAAAAGCTAAAAAGGTATTGTCAAGACAACTAAATTTGCTCGGTAAACTACTCAAGGCTCCCCATGGTTTAGTAAAAGGGAGGGGAGCAAGAAAACAGACAAGCTAACGCGCAGCAGCTGAGCACGCTAACGGCTTTCCCATTAGCATGCTCGGCCACTGCTTGTTTCATCCAGGGGTTCACTTCATTCATTATGAACTAAAAAGTGTAAGACTGATTAGTGAGGTCTTAAAAACTTCATACAATAAATGATCAGCCATTCAATTTGTGCTTTCAGCAAGTAGGCTGGCAGTATATCAGAGCGGCATTTCCTTGAATTGACTGAAAGCTATATAAGATAGCTATATAACTTAAATATAGGGTCCTAACTCAATATGGTAGTTCGTCCCCAGCCCACTATTCCTTCTTAAGTCAGGGTGAATGGCAAACGAACTCAGTTACAGACTCAGACGTGCTGATACTAAGACTAGAAGAGGAATGCCCCTATTTAAGCATGGCGAAAGGAAGAGCCAACTGATTTAGCTAGATCTTGGATCAGTATTTCACACTAACCAAATCTGAAAGATAAAGGTTGTCATAAGCTAATGGTCAACAATTGTATTCAATAAAAGTTACTAACATTAATATTATATTTATTTATTTCTTTTTTTGTTTAAGCTTAACAACAAATAATCAGTTCAGGTACAAAAGCAAATCCCACAACTATGAATTGAGTACATTTGAGGCGTTGTCCAAAGAAAAACCAAGGTCAAATAAAATATACTGATAGCTGACACAAACACTAGCAAGGGAAACAATGCAAATCCATCAAAAAGAGCCAAAGGTTACAAAACTTGCAGAAGCATTTACTACAGTTTCTTTACAAACAAGAACATACAAGAAATTCAGACTTCATATTTACACTGCATCTATATAACAATGTAAACATGATACAAAGTTGTTTCCTCATGACTCAAAGTTATTCGAATTGTCATGGCTCAGAGTGATATACGCTATACACTAGTACCTAAAAGGAAGATAATAGTTTTAAAAAGAGCAATCAGGAAATAACAACAAAAACACATCAAACCCTGCATCCAGATGCACACAAAAAGGGACTTACCACTATGGCCACTAAAGCTAAGAGGTCCCTCGCACCCATTTTGCCCATCTCGGACAGTAGAACTGCAGCAAGAACTTGAATTGACTTCAATCCTCCTTTCTTTTTTGTGGTTTTCTTTACATTATTATCATCTCTAAACACCTCTGATTTTTCTTTATCATCATTGAGCCCATTGTGATGCTGATAAGAACCAGGCTTTCTACAGTTAAACCGTGATTGCACATACGCAGCAGTCCCTCCAGCAACTACGATACCAGTGGCAAGTAGTAGAGTTTTTCTGTGGAATAAAAATAATAAGTTTCCATGAAAAAGCGTAAGCAGGGGTTGTGTGCATGATTAGTAAGTTGAACATAGAAATGTATGGCCAGGGGGAAGCAACTTTTCTGTCATAATGACATTTATTATAGCAATCACAAAATTCACTAGATCAAAAACAAGAAAAGCGGAGCATATGATTTCACAACAAATAAATGGAACAGAAAAGAAACAAAAACCATACAATCTTACCAACAATATCATTAGAATACTTTTGTGTACGGAGCTTTTCTTCTTCAATAAATTATTATTCATTAAAAATATTATTAGAATGATGGATCAATGATGTCAGCAATCCAAATGACATATTAGACACAACATTATTCTGACGAGGGTCACAAAGGGGC
The DNA here is from genome assembly GCA_006937295.1 of Carpinus fangiana. Lineage (NCBI taxonomy): Eukaryota > Viridiplantae > Streptophyta > Magnoliopsida > Fagales > Betulaceae > Carpinus > Carpinus fangiana. The sequence continues at coordinate 40,414,366 of CM017321.1, forward strand.
AGAGATGGGGGTAATATCATAAAGGTTGCTTAAGTGAAGACAACAAAAAAAATCTGGCTCCTTCCCTCCTCGACCTTTAATCTCTCTATATTCACTTCCGTTTAACCTTCTATTGTGCTCTTCCACCCATCCCTTTGTTCTATTCAACCTTTTCCTGATAAGAAACTGGATGTCCTTCCTTGGGGTTTAATAGAACGTACTCAATGCACACATGCTGGTGAAGTTTCACCTCCTAATACCATGTTTGCGGAGGCAGTTGTTGCTCCTGAAAGTGTCTCCATGTGCAGTTCTAAGTTCTTCATTGAATTGAAATCTTTCAACTTCATTCTCAAATCAGGAGGGAGTTTCTTCATGTTATGAGTTGTAGAACGACATAAAGGTTACTATCGATTGATCATCCAGGTAAGGGACAGAACCTTTTGGTTGCCTTCAATAGTCAACAACGCTTCTAGGTCAGAAAACAACTTGGGTTACCTTCACAAATCCAGAGAACCACAAAGAGCTCTCATGGGCAAACAGCAGTAACTCTCATGGGAGATACGTGCCCACTGAAGAATTTAACAGTGGCAGGAGGACAGGCTTCATTCTCATTCCCAAAAGTAAGAACAGTTGGAGATGGTGTGGGTTTGTCGAGACTCTCCAAAATCTATTGTCTCCTCTTACCTCCGTGAAACACCCCTCTAGCCATCATCATACCTTCATCGGAGCTTTGTCTTGTCACCATGAACTGTTCTTATGCTCAAGTAGTCACTGGATAAAGTGTTCTGGCCACTTCAAAAGAAATGGGTTTTGCAGTGATAATTGCCGCAGCTTCCCAAACAGCATGTCCCCCAAGGCAATCTCAGAAAGCAACATCTCAGATGCCTAGCTTAGTCAACTCATCCGCCTATTTCCAAGGCCCTGAAAATTGCCTAAACAAGAAACTAGGGGCGGAAAAGTGGGAGCTCTGTTTTTCCCTTTTAGGATGCTAAACGAATTCAAAAGAGTGCCTTTTCAGCATACTACAAGGAGTTCGGTTGCGGACAATAGGCCTCGACTGATACCCTTCTTGAAATGGGAAAGATCACGGGTGGTACCCTCTTGGGTGCCACATGTAATCAAACCCAACTATTTCCCAGATCCATTTGGGCCTGGGGATACCTCAAGCAGTGACACTCCTGTTACAGGCCTCGTGGACAGTGTAGGCCTTACTCAGTATAGCCATTCTCTCCTAAGATCGTTGATGTAGTAGCTGGCTCTTCATTAGACAGCCTCGGCCCACTTCAGTCTTTTTTATAATCAATGGGTTTTCAGTGGGTTTCATCCCTGTTACCAGAAGGCCCACCTAGCCTTTGGGTTGCAGTCTTGGTTGAAAATAGTGGGTGGCCAGTTCTGTTCCTTTCAGGCCACCTGCTCTCTTTGGGTGAGAGGTCCTCTTGGACCAATTAATGAACCGAAGAAGACAACCCCTTCATTGAAAAGAAAGACGTGTTATGACACGATGAATATGCCTGCTTCAAGACCGGCAATAGCACATCCTGTTGGGACAGCGAGAAAGGCATCATTCTCGCTGGTGGCTGGGTTTTCACCACTGGTGATGGATGCCTGACTTCGGTCTTTCCTCCGCAATCCCATTCTGACAGCTTGCCCAGCATCATCTGTTTATGTGCTAGACTGTCACAGGCTTCTCACTTTGGGTGCTTCTTTTAGTAGGGATTCCTGTGAGGTGGAGAGGAGAGGAAGCCTGCACATTCCAGGGATATTTCTTCAGAATTTTTGCTTTGAGAGTGGCTTTGGAAGGGAAGAGAAAATTCTTTTAATGGTGTTCTCAAGTCCGGGTCTTAGGTTAGTCCCCATCTCAGTTTTTTGGACCCGCATTTAGATTCGAACGACCCAACCCCTCTACAGACCATCAGATCAGTTAGAGTGGAACCCTCTATGCAACGAGGTTGACCTCAGTTCTCGTCCCGAGACTTCCCCTCTCAACACTCCCAACACTTGCATGAGGCAAGTCCAGACCACAGCTTGGGTCAAAAGATGCTTGTATGGGTTAGAGAAATTCTTGAGGGTTTCTTACAAAGGTTTCGAGCAGGAGGCATCAGATTTATTCTCAGCTATTGAATCAAGCCACAAGAGTGCCAAGATGCGTCAGGCTCACTTAAAAAAAGGAGGCTGGGAGTGAGGTCAAAGGAGCTAGGGAACTTCTCAATTTATCATGCTCGATGACTTCTGATTCCATGTGGAACAAATCCAAACCCTGTCTCTTCTAGGAATTGAGGTAAGGCTACTATTCCATTATGAATTTGAAAATCATGTGTTGGAATGTTAGATGACTTAACGACGGAGGGAAAAGGTTCGACATTAGCAATTTGTAGAGAAATTGGAAGACTGATGTAGTGTGCTTTCAAGAAACAAAAATGGAAATTATCTCATTTGGCATTGTCCGTGGTTTGTGGGCAGGTCTTTCACTGAGTGATCTTCTTTGCCAGCTTCAAGAGCCTCTTGAGGCATACTATCAATATGGGATAAACGAGTAATGGATCGCATTGAAGAGGTAGTGGACAATTCCTCTATTTCCTGTAAATTCAAATATGCTTTAGAGCCTGTTAGCGATTGCATTAAGGAGCTTAAGAAGTACTTTCAAAACATAAAAATATTTTGAAAGCAAAAATGGGTCCGTTTGGTAAAAAACTCCAACAGTACTTTTTTTTACCTTTTGTTCTAAAGGAGGTCAAATTTGGGAAGAAAAAAAAAAAAAAACCTTGAGATGAAGCTTTTTCTAAAAGCCTTTTCTGGATATAAAAGCTCCATTTCTCAATACAATCCCAAATAGGCTCTTAGACTAGTTTGTATAGGCTTTTTCAAGAGTCTATGGTCCTAATGTTGACTCAGAAAGACATTATTTGTGGGAGGAGTTAGCTAGTGTCTACAGTTGGGGGGAAATCCCTTGGTGCATCAGGGGAGATGTCAATGTTATTCGCTTCTTGAAACGAAAGGGTAGGGGTTCCACAAAGCAAGGTTTGATGGATATTCTGTTGGATGAAGTTTCTTTCACTTGGTCCAACAACCAATCTATGTTCAAGATTGGTAGATTGCTCGTTTCTCTAGACTGGGAAGAGCATTTCCTAGACCAAATCCAATGTCGGCTTCCTCATCCCTTATCTAATCATTTTCCCATCATGCTCAACCATGGAGGTTTGCCCAAGGGTTTGCACTCCTTTAAATTTGAGAATATGTGGCTAAAGTAAAAGGGTCAGTAGAATTGTTAAAACAATGGTGGGATTCGTATTAGTGTGTCGATTCTCCATGCTTTGTCTTTATTGAGATGGATGGGACTGGGGATGGAGAGAATGGAGAGACGAGGGATGAAAGCTACTCTGAGGTAGTGCTAAGTGCGAAGGGGCTCATCCTTCTCTGGGGATCTCCTTTGGGGGGTATTGAGAAAAGGCTTATGGATCTGCTAACTTTCCTTGAAGAGGGACAGCATCACGAGGTTGTGGGTTCGGCTTCTACTCCGAAGGGGAGGAGGAGCTTAAAAATTTGAAATGCTATATTAACTTTGATACTGGAGGCAATGGTTATAGCCGGGGTAAAGGCAGGGCTATTTAGCGGGTTTTGGGCTTCTTTGTGGGTTTAGGGTTTTTTTGTGGGTGTGTTCCTCTTTTTTTGGGTTTTTCTTTTCTCTTTTTTTTTTGGTGTTCCTTGTGTATACTTCCTGCATACTTGGGGGTGTCTCACACCTTTTTAATGATAATTGCTTGATTACATATCAAAAAAAACAATTATATTTCTAATAATGTTGTCAAACGCTAAGCCCAAGTTCATCAATTCTGTTTCTCAGTACTTCCAGTCTTCAACATGTGAAGGTCGAAGAATTGAAACAAAAAAGGTTGAATTTTCAGTCTACCATTCAACTTCGAACACCAAAAAGCATCAATGCGCAATCTTTCCTATGTCAGTAATTACATTGAGTTATTTGACAAGCATTGCCAATGCATATAGGAAACTGCTTCTCTAGTGTTTAATTCCCAAATCTTTTGAAGAACTTTTATTTATAAACAATGATTGTTTTCTGTCCTATCTCCCCTTAGTCTATGATCTCTCATAGATATCTATCCCATATTAGTCAGTATCATCTAAATATAGTCTGGTTGAATTTTGATTGTAATGAATATGAAGAAGTCAATTAATTAGGCTTGTTCATTGCACATTGAACAACCAGTTTCTGTTAAACGAAAATTGACAATTTGAATAGACTACAGTGTCAGTAAAATCGCAACAATAAGAAGACAGCAGAAATGCAAGAACCAACTATCAAATAGACAAACCAGATAAACTGGCTCAATAATGGAACAGAAGCGTTAAAATCAGATAGCATAATTGAGTATCAGGAGAAGCACATATGGAAGAAGGCAATTAATACCTCCTGGAGGCCAGAAAACTTCGACCATGCTCAGTTAATTGCAACAGTTGAAGAGAAGGCATGGCTGTAGATCAACCTTCCCTATTAACAAATACCAGCAACTGTAACAGCTTCCTCTTATCTCCGGGAGACAAAAACTCTGGCCAACATTAGAAGCAATTGAAAGATGATATTCTGCAGACAAAAAAAAAAAAAAAGAACAATTAAAAACTTTTTAAAGAGAGAGCAGAAGCATTTAGTGCATTAGTGTTGTAAGCTCCACATACTGAATATGTAAATGATGTCGCATGAAAACAAAATTTAAAGAGCCATGTTTTCCAGGAAATTACACTTTATTTTATACCAATCACAAAAATCAGTGCCACTCCTTTATATTCAGACAGTACAAGGCAGATCATATGACAGAAAACACATATATGCATCCAAATGGATGATAATAACTGTCAAAATTCAGACTCACCTTTTCTTTTCTATATGTTATTAATTATTGGACAAGCACTATACACTGCACCCTATCATTATACTTAAAATTCCAACCACCATTCAAAGGCCTAAAAGGTGCATGATAAGATTGAAAAGCAACCATCTTAGGAAACTGCCATGGCACTGCATCTACACTTTTCCATTTACATTTTTTTCCTTTTTTTTTTTTTTTTGGATAAATCAAAATATCATTAACAACGTAAGGCACCTCTTAATACACAAGAAATATACAAAAGAAAACACCTAGCTAATAGGAACCAAAAAAACAAGGAAATCATGATAACTAATCATCAAAAGAGAAACAAAGCAACTATTCAAAGATGCAAAGTATTGAAAAATAAAGGCTTAATTTCGTCCAAAGTGCTCTCACAGTCCTCAAAACTAATGTCATTCCTTGCCCTTCATAGACACTATAAAAGGCACGAAGGCACCATCTTTTACATAGCAACACTCTGAGTATAGCTGCCAGTCCACAACAAGCATACAAGTCAACTACTCATCTATGAATAACCCAAGATAGCGCAAATCAACCCAAAAACACATTCGAAATGGCACAAGCAACCTCACAATGGAGGAGAAGATGGTCCAAGGACATCTCATTCCTCTTACACACGCAACACCTACCACAATGATGTGCCACTTCCTAAGGTTGTCTATGATAAGGATCTTTCCTAGGCTACTGATCAAGCAAAAAAAAAAAACCTCTCTCAAAGGAACCTTGTGGTAGAATATTAATTATATGATTAAATTCATCCCTTCCTATAAGCTTAAGCTTTTGAGATAAGTGGTGATTTAACATTGTATCAAGGTAAAGGTCTTGAGTTCAAACCTTGTCTTCGTCATTCACTTTCCATTCAAGTAAATATTTTATGCATTAGGTCTCACCCACTAAGGATGAGTTCGAGCCCACACATGAGTGAGAGTATTAAAATATTACTTAAATGATTAAATTCAACCTATAAGCTTAACCTTTTGAGATAAATGGTGTTAACATTAATATGCCAAACACACTTCCAAAAAAAAATGAAAGCCAACATTACAACCTATGACACTATAAAAGGATGAAACAGCAAACAACCCTCTTTTGGAGAGGACCCACCACAACTTGTCTTTACCTTCTCGTCTCACTCTAACTAAATACTACCCATCTCAATTGACGTGTGTGTGGGGGAGTTCACCCTACCTGTTAAAGGTTGAAAGCCATTTCACTTGGGCTTTTGCGAGTGTCTATGGCCCTAATTCTGATAGGGATAGAAGGCTTATTTGTGATGAGTTGGCTGGTATGCTCAGCAGGTGAAACTTGCCTTTGTGCATTGGGGGTGATTTTAACATTATCCAGTTCTCCAATGAGAGATCGAGAGAAGTTTGTTTATGCCCAATGATGGTGAAGTTCTCTACCAAACACTCTTCCAAGGAAAACGAAAGCCAACATTACAACCTATGACACTGTAAAAGGATGAAACAGCAAACAACCCTCTTTTGGAGAGGACCCACCACAACTTGTCTTTACCTTCTCGTCTCACTCTAACTAAATACTACCCATCTCAATTGACGTGTGTGTGGGGGAGTTCACCCTACCTGTTAAAGGTTGAAGGCCATTTCACTTGGGCTTTTGCGAGTGTCTATGGCCATAATTCTGATAGGGATAGAAGGCTTATTTGTGATGAGTTGGCTGGCATTCTCAGCTGGTGAAACTTGCCTTTGTGCATTGGGGGTGATTTTAACATTATCCAGTTCTCCAATGAGAGATCAAGAGAAGTTTGTTTATGCCCAACTATGGTGAAGTTCTCTGACCATTTTTTATCTGGGCCTGATGGACCTCCCTCTTGTTGGCAGTACTTTTACTTGGTCAAATAATCGAGAATCACCTTCTAGTCTAAAATTGATAGATTTTCCTTGTCTCTCTGGCATGGTAAACCCAACTTCCTGGTGTGTCCCAGAAGAGGCTTCTTAAACTTTGCTCGGATCATTTCCCAATCCTCCTTGAATGTGGTGACTTTCTAAAGGGTAGTAGGTCCTTCAAATTAGAAAACATGTGGCTAAAGTTGGAGGGTTTTGTGGACAAGGTGAAATTGTGGTGGGACTCTTATCATTTCCAAGGCTCTCCGAGCTTCATTTTAGATAGCAAGCTCAGCTTTGAAATTTGATTTAAGGAGATGGAATGAGGTGTTTGTCATTGTAGAGAGAAAGAAGATCCTTTGGGAAAAGCTACGTCTTTTTGATATCATTGAAAAAGAGAGGGTCTTAGGTGTTGAGGAGAAAATGAAGAAGGCAAAAGTTGTTAGCGAGTTAGAAAGATCCACGTTCATGGAGGAGGTGAGTTGAAGGCAGAAATCTAGAGTTTCGTGGTTAAGGGAGGGTGACAAGTATACAAAGTTTTTCCACAAAATGGACAACTCCAACATAAGGAAGAACTCCATTGACTCCTTGTTGATTGATGATACAATTCTAACAACCGGTAGGAGATAAGCTAGTACATTGTCAAGTTTTATAAAAATTTATAAACTGAGCAGTTCAGTAGGAGGCCTTTGCCAGCCAGTTTTTCTTTTAATTCTATTGATGAGGCTAAGGCTAATTGGTTGGATAGAGACTTTGAGGAAGGGGGGATGTTGAAGGTAGTGAAATCTATGAATTGTGACAAGGCGTCGGGCCCTAACAGTTTCTCTATAGCGTTCTTCCAAGTTTAAAAGAATCCTAAATACTACATTTATTGCCCTCATTCTAAAGATTCATGGGGCTGTGAATCCCAAGGAATTTCGCCTGATCAATCTAGTGGGCGGAATTTACAAAATTATTGCTAAGATTCCTTAAGATGGTGTTGGAGAATATTATTTCTAAGTCCCAAAATGCATTTATTCGAGGTAGGCAGATCCTAAATTCTATTGTTATTTCCAATTTATGCCTTGATAGTAGAATAAGATTAGGAGAATCAGGTGCCATCTGCAAAATTGGCTCAAAAAAAACTTATGATCATCTTAATTGGGACTTTCAATTGAACATGCTAAGGATGTGTGTGTTTTTTTTTGGGGGGGGGGGGGAATAGTGCGCTCTAAAATAGCTCATTGTATTTTCTCAGTGCATTTTCTATTTTGGTGAACGACACTTTCACATGGTTTTTGTAGTTCCCGTAGCTTGAGACAAGGGGACCATCTGTCTCCTTTGCTGTTTGTCATTGTGATAGAGGCGTTGGGTAAAATGATTTCTACTACAATAAGAGGGGGTTTGTTGTCTAGCTTCTATGTTGGTGACATTTATATCTCTCACCTTTTGTTCAATGATGATACTTTGATTTTCTGTGGGGCTAACCCAAATCATCTTCGTCATCCATTGTGCTTATTCTTATATTTTGAAGTTGCTTCAAGCTTGAAAATAAACTTGGCTAAGTTGGAATTGGTTCTTGTGAGAAATGTTGATAATATGGATGTGGTAGCTGGTATTACGACTTGTGGGGTTTCTTCTCTTCCTTTGAAGTATTTGGGTCTTCCATCGGAGACCTCCTATAAAGCCAAGCATATTTGGTTTGGGACAATGTTATCGAGAAGATAGAGTTCGATTGGCTAGTTGGAAAATGATATATTTGTCCAAGGGTGGTAGGGTTACCCTTATCAAGAGTACACTTTCAAATTTACCTACGTACTTCTTAGTTCTTACCCCTCTTTGCCTCCCTACAAGTGCAGCAAACCATATTGAGAAACTTCAACATGATTTCTTATTAGGTGGGCTAGGCGAAAAGTTCAAATATAATATCACCTAGTAAGAAGGTCCAAAGTTTGTTTGGCAATTGATAAGGGAGGGTTGGAGATTTGGAACTTGTTAATGTTCAATTGTGCTCTCTTAGGAAGACAAGTTGTGGTAGGTCCCCTCCAAAAGAGGGTTTACTCTTTCTGCTGTCAATACTCCTGAGTTTTTAACGTTCAAAGAACCATCTCCTAAGCTCTATTCCCCTGGTGCTACTGGCTCCTCTTTGGCTAGCTTGGGATGGGGAGTCAGCCTTATTGGTGAAAAGGGAGAGGGTTCTCCTCTGCCTGCTTTAGTTGAAATGGAGGTGGGTTGTGTTGGAGAAATCAGTCAGCATGTGCTTGATTTGGCATGTTGTCCGGACGTGGCTTTCTCGATAGGGAGAGAGCTCCATAATGCGCTTCCCTTAGCTCCTATCGCAATGGGGAAATCTGGTTGCTCAACGTCGGAGTATTCAAATTGGGTCTTGCAAAGAGTGAAGGAGATCCATCAAGTTTTGGGGGGTTCTTATGTGGATTTTGAGAAGCAGTTATGGCTAGTTTGACAGTTATTGAAGCAAGTTGTCTTCCTAAGGGTTCGGGTTCCATCTCTAAACTGAGCAACAAAGTCCTAGCAACATCCTAGAGCTACTTTACTGTTGGAAGACACAAGGTCAGGGTCAATCCAAAGAAGCCATATGAAAAAGTTATCCCTTCTTTATTAATGTGGAGCATTTGGAGAGAAAAAAATTGGTGTCTTTTTTAGTATCACAAGTCTAACGTGCTACAATTAAAATCCTCCTTGAGAGCTCTTTTAAATTGGGTTGTAATGTTCGTTCCTAATTTCTTTTCCTATAATCTTGTAAATCTTGTTAACTTTCTAGATTTTTGACCCCAGTAGGATGGTGGCTTATCTTGTATACTTATCGTGTACATGACCTTTGCTTCTCCTCTTAATAAAAATTATTATTCATCAAAAATCAAAATTGGATGCTCCATTAATTACACCTCTAAAAGTGAGTGTGCAAGTCGTGGTAAAGCAAAGAAGAGGGGTATTTCCATTTTTAATGAAGCCTAAAGTTCTTTTTTGGAATGTGAGAGGGTTGAATGAAGGGGATAAATGCTTGAGTGTGAGGAACCTACTCAGAGAGTGGAAAGTTGATATTGTATGTTTTCAAGAAACTAAACTGGAGGTCATGTCTCACAGTGTGTATAGTTTGTGGGGGTGCCATCATGTGGATTAGTGTTATCTGGACTCTAGAGGAGTGGGTGTCGGGTAGTGTTTCGATTATGTGGGATAAGAGCGTGGTGGAGAAGTTTCAAAATAAGAGAATAGAGATAATGGAGTAAAATGAGGTAAATGAAGGCTTGTAATAGCAGTAGTAAAAAATGATAAGTTAAAATAGGGAAATTGCAAAGAGTATAATTTTAGATGAGATGTAATGACATAAAATGAACACATGCGCATGACCGCAATTGGTAGACAAAAATACATAAATTCGACCTCAAATCAATAACAAATAAGCTGTGCTTGCACCGTGTTACTCAACGTGAGTATTACACACATATTCTTTATTTTCACATGGTTTACTATGTGTCTCTCTCTTTTGTCTTACCTTTCCATTAATTAAGAAAAGCTATTATTTTCAGAGAACAAATCATATTCAACTTAAAATCAAATGATAACGAACTACATTTAAGCATATCTATCTCTGTTCGCATAAAACCAGATAAAGCCTCCATGCATGTCTTCTTCATCACATCTCCCTCTCTACCGTATCGAACTCAAAATCAGATCATAATGAAATTCTATACCTTAAAGAATGCCATGTCTAAGTTTAGACATAATGAATTCACGTTATTAAGCATCCATATCACCGTTTATGTAAAACCTAATCAACTGATATTACTTAATCTCTCTTTTTCTTTTCTTCTTTTCACAATTTTGAACATATTATGTATGTTTTTCCTTCTATATTTACTTGACATACTTATTTGTTAATTAGTACTGCGAGTACAAACCATGTTGAAGCTCAAAACTCCCTTCAACAACGCCAAAACAGCTAGCGAATTTAATTTCAACAGTATCCATCTAAATTATAAAAAACAAGACCATTGCGCACACTAAAAAAAACGCGGAATTCAATTTCACAGCTCATTGGAATTTAGAATTCTAGTAAACTGTTTCCAGTACCTCATCATCAGCGAGGAACAGAAACGCCGCCATAAGAAATGGGGCTCGTTCCCCTCAGTCCGCCTCGCTCTCAGCTACAGGTCCAAGCCCAGCGTCTACGGCATTCGAATCACGCGGAAATGGAGATCGTCAAGAGCGGCACGATCGAACCCCAGGATTTTCAAATCCGGGAGAACCGTTTGAATGGCAGTGAGAAGAACCGGACGGAACCGAACACTTAAGTCTTAATCAAAGAACGGAAGAGGAGAGAACGAGAGAGAAAGAGAGAGAGCGTGTGTTATATGCTTTTGTTGCAAAGAGAGCGATGATGATAAAATGAAGTGCTGAGATTTTCCCGGACTTTTATATTATTATTATTGTTATTATTATTTCAACAGATATATTTGTTTTGGGGTAATAATTTTTAATTATGAGTAATAACTTTGATACGGAAACTGTGGAAGGCAGACAGAGTCCCCTACTCGTATTAAGTTAATCTCCCTATTAATCACGCCTCTCTTGTTTAATGTCTTAATCAGAATGAGATTGGCGGTACTTTTTCTTAAATTTGAGATTTTCAAATTCATAAATTTTAGTTATTCGTTTTATCTAAGTGTTTAAAATAAGTCGTCTTTCATAATTAAATCAAGAAGCTACTAAGTGACATAAATTTAATAAGATAACTTTCTTGTTAACTTATTTTAAACGTTTAAATGAGATGAACGACTGAAATTTATGAATTTGATAATCTCAAATGCCGTCTTAATCAACCTTTGGTAGGCATTTTTACTCCCTGTTTTTTAAGACCTTGTTTGGTAGACTTTGGGGTTTTTATTTTTTATCGTAGTAAAAAGTTATTGATGTGATGTAAAATTTTGAATTTTTAATTAAAAAGTGAAAATGTTTTGTTTTGTTTTGTGTTAATTTTTTTTTTTTTTTGTTTAAATAGTAATAACATAAATAAGAATATTGAAAATTTTAATTTTTTTTTAGTATTTGTACATGCCATTGCCAAACAAGGCCTTAGAAGACCCCAAAGAAGAAAAAACAAATCATGACGATCATCAATCATGAGTGGCAACGGGCAACTAACAATGGCTTTAATAGGAGCATTAACTATGTGTAATGGATCAATTAAATTATTTGTGGAAGACTTTGAGACGGGACTACTTGGTCCAATTGACGTGAAATAACGATAAACAAATTAATGGTCAGACTTTATAGTTTAATACTTTAATACTTTAATCTTTGGTTTGGTTGATCCAATTAATGTGAAGTTATAATGATAAACAAATAACAGGTTATCTTTTTCTTAGATTTTACAGTTTAATCCTTATGAGTAAAGTTAACTCGAGAGATGCACAGTGATTTCATTCAATTCAGTTAATTAAATTAGCATACTCTAGAGTTATATATTAGATTAATAGATTAAATTGAAGAAAAAAAAAATGGTGTTTTGGTCTTACAATCGTGCACGTGCAGTAACATAAGGAAGGAAACAAAAATATCTGAACAGATTGCCACGTGGTTGCCTGTTTCAGCGCGCTTGCGGTAGGCATGACGTTCGATTGTGTGGAACGGCCTTGGGATGTGCAGCGCGACTGTGGCGTGAACTGTGAAGGGTCCCCACCCTAACGGCTAACGCCTAGCGGTCATTCTTATCAATGCCCGAAGTACATCAAACAGCTTAATATTTCAGAAAGGGCGGTTAATAATCATTTATGAGAGCCCATTCTATCATATATCGGTGTGTGAATCAAGTTTTGTATAGCATCTAATCAATATGTGACACTTAAAAAAAAATAAAAAATATTAAAATAAAAATAAAAATACAAGATTAAAGTAAAAAAAGCACAACAAAAAAGAAATGAGGTGGCTCACCTGATGGGTTAAGTGGCCGGTGAGCCGCGCGGCCAAACCCATGGTTGGGTCTCCCAGTGGCCGGTCGTGACCCAATCGTGGATGCTTCAAAACTCTTTCTAATACCTCAAAGACAAAACCTACGACAGACCCACGACGGTTCACATGAAAGGGTCTGGCTTCACCAGCTCTTTAAGGTTTTTTTTTTTTTTTTTTCTCAAAGCAAATTTAGCGTATTTGAACTTACGTTATTTTGGTGCACTTTTTATGTTTAGCTGTCAATTGTTGATTGGAGACTGTAAACATGGGTTTTTTTTTTTGACACGTCCTTATAAGAGGATGAAGGAGGATTCGAACTAATGACATCTTCTTCATTAGACGTGATCCCAACTGATTGAGCTATCTCTTGAAGTTTTAAGACACATCTTATTTAAGTTAAACTAATCATTTTTTTTTTTTTTTTTTGGTTTATTTTTAGTTTTTAGTTTTTTTTCTTTTTCTTTTTTTTTGTGCCTCAAGTCTTTGCGTCTACGCTTCAATAGTCGGTAATCATTTTTTTCGACTATGACTTCTTATCTTCTATTCTTTTCTTTTTAAAAGTTTTAATTTTTTTTTACTTCAGGGCATTTTTATATTATTTTATAGAAAAATAAGTACATGTGTGTCATGTGCGTGTTTTTCTATAAGATTTAATCACATTGGTAAACGGAAGGATTTTTATTTTGTCAACAACGGAGTTAAAAGGGGTTTAGTGTAACAAATAGTACTTTACATGACAACATGATATTGAAAATACTTTGTATGCTTTCTAACGCAATTTTAAACATACTTTAAATAAAAAGTCACTTGCTCTCTTATGAGTAGGGACGGAGAAAAAAGAGACTGGTATATAGCAATGGCTTAGATAAGGGACTTGTAATCCAAGCTCATCTTCATAATGTAGTAGGTTCAAATATTGTAGATAGTTCAAATACCAACAATAGCAACAAAACAGAGCAGGCTACACAGGAAGTTAAGGTTGTGACCGTTTCTCCATTACTTCAAACCAATTCTACATCACTTCAAACTTGTGTTTCTCATGCAAAGTAAACTTACGATCTGCGCGTAAAATTCTCTCTTCACGTGAATCTCATACAAATTCAATGATAAATTTACTCGTTCGTTATACATAGATGAGTTACAATAATTGTTATCATTTCTCGTGTTAAAAGGATACATGTGGCAGTTCCCATATTCCTAGCCAAAAGTCACAATATTATATCATTTTGTCACAGCTCAATATTGACATTTTTTTTTTTTTCAAAATTAACGATTATAATGTATAAATGCAGGCACTCCTGGAAAAGCAAAAAGTGCACCGTCTCAATCACAAATACCACCAAGTAGGTTGCAGCGACATTAATCCAAGTAAATGCAGGAGCAACCAGACAACAGAATAAGCAACATGTTTAATTACAGTATTGTTGGCATCAATATGCCCAAGAATGTGACTGGATATGATTAAAAAGCCCAAGTAAGAACATGACAGATGAAAATCATACTTAATCATTCAAACACAGAAAGCTGTAGTTCAACGTCAACAATAACTCCCCCAAGGTTTCATATATACAATCCTCATAAATCACTCAAAAATCTTATCATTTTTCTACAGTTGAATTTAACATGAAAAATTGGTAAAAAAAAATTAAAACAATGAAGAAAGACAAAACAATGTTTTAACTGTCAAACACAATGACCAAAGCAGATTCCTTTCCAACCTGCTTGATATGGGACAGAAGACACGATCACTACTGTATCGAGGTGGCAGCCGAAATCTCTTTACCCAGCTGAACATGGAAACACTTTACCCAAAGCTGCTAAATTCATGGCCTTGTTCTGTCACAGTAAGTGTTTTACATTGGATAATGGCTCACTTTATATATGGTTCATCCTCTGCAAGCTGCAAGTTGTATCCATGCTTTATGTCTGTTCCATATCAAGGTTCCAACACTGTATTAAGGAGTTCAACAGAGAAATGTAAAAAGAACAAAACATGCACAGAATAAAAAACTTCTCAAGTAAAACATCAAACTGAACAAAGGGAAATACAAAAGAACATAAAAGGTAAAAAACAAACAATATGGACACTGCATCCCCACAAAATGACTAGTAAAAAAATTGCAATAGAGATTAATGTCACAATATTATATTTCAAGTACATATATACAAAGGTAGACAGACAGTTGTCCTAATCCAATTTATTATATAGTCGAGATGAATAATTATCCTGTCCACTTTCAGTTAGCATGAATAAATGCAAACTTGCTTAGATTGAAACATCTAACCACCAAAAGGTCAATTCAATTTTAATGTTTCTATTGACAACCAATCATGCAATTAATGTGTGTGGCCAAAACATTAAACTGGAAACATTGACACGTGTAGGATACAATTATATGACACTGGATGCTTGACTTTGCAAAGCGTTCATTTTTCCAGAACTTTTAAAAAATAATAATAATAATAATAATTAAAATATTTAAACTCTATAAGTGTCTTCACAAAAAATTTACAATCAAGTTATGAAAACTAGAAAAGCAGAGGTACTTGAAAATAGCCAGAAAGGAAAATGGATTATCTTATTATATATAATTTTGCTACATAAATTAAGCATTATAATCAGATTACTGTCTAGAAATAATTCCATTGAGAAAACCAACAAACCTATGAAAGAACCTTTTTTTTTTCTTTTTTTTTTTTTCTATTTTCTGACGGTTATCAGTTGTCAGAAAGAAATTGAGTTTAAATCTTCCAGAGCTTCACATGAAATTTACCTTTGACCATACAAAGATTTGATTCATCAGATGGTTAATTTCATTTACAGCAGTCAGTTCAGATCATAATGGGTGGGGCAAACTAGATTGTGGAATATCCACAAGCAGGCCGTTTGCCAAAGCATTTTCAAAGATTGGAAACACCAAGTACATTCATTCACCCATTGTAGGAATCCAGAACAATACCTTTAATCGAGGGTTTATCATATTTATCTTTCCTCTCATCCTCATTCTTCCATTCACTGTCATCATCATCATCCCCCATCTCATCCCTTCCATCATTTCCTATATCACTTTCACTAGCTGTCTCCCACTCAGAATCATCAGTCTCATGGCCATAGATGTCACCAGCATCACCATCACAGTGGACACCCCCAAGTTTGATAGCTGCCTCCCTAAATAACCAAGCTGCACGCATCTGCTTCTTCACTAATCGTTCAGCATAGTCAGGAACCTTATTCTGCCTCAATGAAAGATCAGGATCATTTGACTGAGAGCACTCATTTATGAACAGAATTGCATCTAACAAGCTCTCCTTAGCTAATCCCAGCATGTCATATGCCTGAGCTCTCCTCCACAGGCTTTTGGCATGACGGTTAAGAGGGTTGTGAAGACAGAGAGCACGTGTAGCATCACTTATGGCAGCCAAGGGTTGTTGCAAAAGAAGGTGACACTGAGCACGATTACTGTACAAAACCACTCTCTCTTTTTTGGATCTCATTGGACATAATGCCAGTGCTTCTGAGTACTTTGATGCAGCTCCAGATATATTTCCTGATGAAAACAGGGAATTTCCTTCGAGCTTCACCACTAGTGCTGCTGCCTGTTTAATGTGGAGGTCCTCTTTTGGCATACTCTTTTCCCACTTCAATCTCTGCCTAGAGTTAAGTAGTTCCTCAATCTGTTCTTTTGTACGGTTGCTGACAGAGTTACGTCCACTCCCTTGTGATTGAATGCACTCCTGAAGAACATTTACAATGGAATCACCAAGCTTCTTGTGATCACCTAGAGCTGATATCTCTGCAAGGTCCACAAGTGCTGGTACTGCCTTGTCAATCACCTGAAAAACAAATTGGGAAGCATTAAGTATGTACTAGCAGAGCCTATATTTCGAACACCAAAAAATTAGAAGTACGTTGCTTTCTTCCTAAAAAGTTGTTCTATATTGGTCTCTCTTAATCACATCTCCAGAAGATGACGCTTCAAACTGTAAAAATGTGAAATTAATCTCAAAAAACCTCTGTCGTCCCAAAAATTAACCAATGAAATGGGGAAAAGGCAATGCTGAGTATAACAATATTACATTCAGAAGAAACAAAGTCCTAACAATGTGGAGTGCATTTTTGTATACAGCATTTGATGTATAGAAAACTTCACATCACATTATCAAAATTAGTCCCCAGGATAAAATCACAGGGTGAAAGTATTCGGATATTACATTTCTCCAAGAAAAACCATCAATTTCAAAGAATTAAACTGAAAAAGGAGTTTATGATATGGTAAAGTTTACTGCAGGCTTGCCATTTGGGATCCCTGATTATGGCAAGAGAGTAACACAAAGTCTAAAGCAGGTGACATGCAACCATCAACTGTGCACATCTGTACATTGAAACACAGTCTTCAATTTTTCATGATACAAGATTGGATAATGGCAGTCTCCAAAATGTTGCCTTACTTGAAAACGATGCAATCCATAAGTTAGCATTACCATTAGCACTCTGTCAATATGCAGATTATATAACATGTTGAAGTGATGTACCATAAACTAAAAAGATAATCAACAAAATTACTATACAACTTTTTGATAGTCAAGCCAATATGACCTGCTCTCAACCACGAGAATGCTTGTCTCTGAAATAATTAGAGCAAATTTTTGTGTTTGAATTGAATCCAAGTGCTCTTACAGTTAACAATTTATCCTCAGATACCAAAGCAGGAGGTCAAACATACTTTTACAGTTAAAATTTTAACGGCAATTTGAGTAGACCCGCTAGTTCTAACTTTCAAATTCAATATACATAAAGAAGATGACATGTAATAGTGGTGTTTATTTATTAATAAGACAGAGAAGATCTGTGCATTTAATCCAGTAAACACAGTTCATCTATAACATGAGAATAGACAGAGAATAGTAATGCTTTTAGGTATAATATACTATCTTCAACACAATACATATCTTTCAAATGCCTAAATGGAGATGTGGGTTGCAGCAAGATTTAGTCATACATTGAACTGGTTACTAAATAAATACATGAACAAAACCATATTAGATGATGGTGATTCTCCAAAGAAAGACTCCCTACCATAGATAAGGGCTACAGATGGGTCTATTCAAACAATTTGGGAAAGCATGAACATCTTGCATCACTCAGGCTAAGAATACCTAGCAAAACAATAGAAGTGATCTATTCCACATTCCCTTGATGAAGTAATAGGCTCCAACATATGAAGGGCATTTGAAGAGAAACAGTCATTTTATGTAGTGAAAAAAGAATAACAGAAAACATAAATCATTCAAAAAAAATTGAGGCCTTTCAAAATGCTTTATATCTCCTATTATTACAGGTTTAAACCATCCATGATGAAAACTGAACTCAAACATCATAAGTGACATATTAAACATAATGAACGAGCATAATTGAAGTTAATATGAAGCTTTAGTACAATAATTTCTACATATAACATTTATGAGAATGCATAGTAAGAATACGAGGACAAAAGCAAAGCTAGTATTCAACATTGACAATCTCTAAAAGGACTTGATTAAACTAATGTGCCATTTGGATTTGCTGTACCAATTCACATTTATAACTGGAATATTAAATTTGGATGCAAATTCAGGTATAAACAGCAGAATGTGAAATATATATACCTTGTGACATGTACTTGGGTCTTGAAGCAGCCAAAGAAGACAATCGATAGCCATATATTGCCAATCATCTGATGATCGAGCAATATTGCACAATGCTTCAATGATTCCAGAACAGCTAGCAACAGGTCCCCTACCCAGCTTATGATGGCATATTGTTCTTAATAAACCAATACCAGCAGGTGAGTTTTCATTAACAAGTCCACCCCACATCCCAGGTAGCTTCATTAAGAATTCAGGCTTGCATATTGTAGGAAGAAACTCAGGTTTAAAAGCAAAGCAATTAATGAGCTGAAGGGACCAGCACTGTAACTGACTAGCCCATTCCTCTGCCTTCCTTGACTCCATTTCAACACCACCCATGCCACGTGTAAGCAAATCACAATGATAGCTTAGCCTTCTATCGACATACTGGTAAAAATGTGAGTAAACTATTTCTAGGGAACTCATTGCTAGTTGAATGGAAAGCTCAAGAATCTCACCATGACTTGCTACAGCAGAAAAAGTGTTAGAATAAGTAGCCAAGTGTCCTAAAGCTCGTACTGCGACTCTTTGTTCAACCCAAGTTAACCTCCCTCTCAGAAGTTCAACTAACGGAGGGATCACTCCAGCGTGAACAGCGCTTTCCGCAAATTCTTCCATATTCATGGTGTAGGATCCAATAATATGAGCTGCATAATAAGGAATATATATGTTCTGGTCATGAGAAAGCCAGCGGCGATTTTTTAGGCCTTTCCATATGAGTGCAGACATGCACTCAAATATTCCCAACTCAATGAACTCCGGATCATTTGGATGTGCCATGGCAGTGTTCCAAAGGCCACTGATAGGGAGAACCTGACCATCATCATCCTGTGAAGGAAGTTCTCTAAAAAATTTCAGTATACTTGCTCTGCGCTTACTTGGATTCCCTTCCTTCATAACACAGAAGAAGCATCCTGGGTACGGACAGTCTGATGATACTTTGTCCATGCTAAGTAACTAACTACTCGATATTCATAGAGCTCACAAGTTAATTGCTCATTGAGTAGCTAAACTGAATAAATACTTCAATTCTGCATATAAAGTCATATTGGGTTAGCGTCTAGCAGAATATCAGCTGCCAACCAAATCAATAAACCATCAAACTGCAACAACAGTAAGCTAAGAAAATGTATTCCAGACATTGAAACAAGGATTGTGGATTCTATAAAAGAACTTAACAAGTATAATACTCATTAAACACACATTAGTCCCAATTATCACATGTAACCAATAACTCGTGACCATTCACACAGGCTTGAAATAAACATTACTTTTACCAACTTATTCTAGACTGTATTAGGAAAAAAACACAGATTAATTTCCCCAACATGCTCTTATCCAAATTATATTCATTCTATATAATTGCTTGATTTTCTAGATGTATACACCTGCACCACTATATGATGTAGGAGAAGAGAATCATCATTCGAGTTGTCAAATACCGAATTAATGTTGCTGGAATATCTTAACAGAGAAGATCAATACAAGAATGACAACAATCAAGCATAAGTTTTGAGGATTGTTTTGGAATAATATTTTTTGCTTTGTCTTCAAGTATTTTACTGTCTCCAAGTTTCAGGGTTATTTTTGTATTTTTGTATTTTTCTCCAAGTATTTTGCTTAAAGAGCACTCAAAGTTGAGCCTATATAAAGGCATATGCTCTGAATTTTTTTTAAAAAAAAATTCAGTTTTGAAGTAGTAATCAAATCTCAATTTTTCAGAGTCATTCTCTGTTTTCTTTGGGCCGATTAGAGTTTTTCTTTTCTCTAATCGTTATTTTCTCTCTTCCTGAGTCCCCTTAACAGCCTTCAATCTTAGTTTATGTTTACTTTCATACACTATCAAAATAATTCTAGTTATGTTCGGTGTTTGTTGGTATCAGAGCTTAGCATCTTCTTGAGGTGATTTTTTTCAGTTTTCATGGTCGGTAACCATACGTGGTGTGGACAAGTGCCAAATGAGGAAGTTTTCTACCATAAACATAGTCTACAAGATGTGATGATTGAAAACTTGCAGAGACAAGTTGCAATGTTAACGCAGCTCTTGGCAGCGTAAAAACTTGGATATGCATCGCGATATTGATGATTACAATTCAGAATCCATTTTTCGAGAACCTGTATCACAATCTTGTTCTAGTTTGGGAATATTGCGGTTGGGATGAGCGGCAGGTTGCTTCCAAAAAATTTTGGCGCTCTCATCACCTTACAAGTCCACGACCATATGGAATGGTATTGTCAAGACAATGGAAAGGAGGTTGGCGGGTTGCATTTGTCGGAGATCTTTATCAATGCTCATAGTGCATAGAGTGAAGGAAATTCAATAAGTTTTCTTATTTGTCGAAGGGGCTTTATTTGTCATAAGGGAGGGAGGTTGATGTTGATCAAATTTCAGTCTTTCACAATTATTCTATGTTTTCTTTGGGGAAACTAAGGTTTTTCTCTTCCCTTATCGTTACTTTCTTTCTTCTAGAGTCCCTTGTACAGTTTATTTTCATACGTTATCAAAACAATTCTAGTTCTATTTGGCGTCACTTTAAATATGCATATAAGCTCCACTACACATTTTTTAACACTAATAGTTCTCTAACTTGCAGGCTATAGGGGAAGAGAATCATCCGGTCCAACTGGTTCACATTTTCACTATTTTGAGATTGACTGATATAATCAAATAACTAATTAACCATACAAACCTTAGCAAAAGTTTCATCATCCTACTTGAATTCATAGAGACGAACAACTCATATACATCATCACATCAAAACCAAATATGGCACACAAAACACTGAGCAATTCAATGTGCATGCAGTGCAAACAAGTTCAGAAATTTTATATATCCAAAAGCCCAAATTGTCAAAATGCTGAAGCAACCGCATCTTGGGCGAAAAAACAGAGAACAAGATTAATTGATATGAAATAAAGATATCATCAGCTACTCAAATCAATAATGAAAATGTCACTAAACCTTTCAAATAATTTACAACAAATATATGACAACAGGGCATTCAAAATCAACAAAAATCTAAGAAAACAGAGGTGATCACTCTAGCTCAAACAACCAGTACTATAGCTACATTTCAACATCAATTAGATCTAAAGGATAAACCTTTACTCAAGGCCAAAAAACCAAAAACAAGTTCTTAATATAAGATCCAAAACCCAAAATACCTAAATCCCACATAAAAAAACTCAACCCACAAATCCTTAGACCCCAAAAAATAATAATAATAATAAAATTAAATTAAAAGTAAACAATCTCAAACGTGAACAGTTGCACAAAGTAGCAAAATCACATGTGAAACCGAAAACAAAAGAAAAACAGATACAGTTGTGAAACTAAAAAGAAGATACCTCGGACGAACCCGGTTCTTTCAGAAGCAACAAGAAGTAGAAGAATGAACTAAAAGAATTCCTTAGCCAAAACTGAAAAAACAAAAAGGAAAGCTAACGCTTTTGTGTATCTTCTTTTCTGTTGCTCCAAAGTAGAATATTTTTGCTTTTCTGTGACTTTGATTCATATATTGCCGAATCGAAATGCAAGTTAAGAGCACAAAGAGAGAGAGAGAGAGAGAGAGAGAGAGAGAGTGGGCAGTAGTGGTGGAGCTTACATATACATGAAACAGTGTTTCGTGTCTTTTGGGTTTTGATTCTGACAGCAGAGAAGATCTTGCTATGAAAGAAAATACACACTGTTTAATGCCAAAATGTTTTTCATTTTAATTTTCCCCGAAAAGAACACATCCACTCCTCCACGCGCTATGGATGCTTCGCCAAACAACTACTTCAGTTTTCTATTTTTAAATTTATTCTATAAATTCTTAAATCCAGTTTTTGAATTACGATTATATTATGATCATCTGAAAACATAATTTCAAGATGTGGTTTTTGTGAAAATACGATGTTAAATTGAAAATACTCAATTATATGATTTCTTTTTTTTTTTAGTCATAATAATTTAATATTAAGTTTAAACGAGATTCTAAGAGCATCTACTGCAGACTCTTTAAAGTTATTTTTTTGTTATTTTAAAGAGGCAATTTAACTAAAAGGACTTCAAATGCCACTTTTTAGCTTCTTCATTTTAACAAAAAAAATAACAAGATAAATAGTAAATCTTTAAATATAAAATTTACTATTTACTTATTTATTCATTAAATAAATATATTTTCTCTCTCTTTCTTTTTACTTTTCATTTCTCTCTCTCTCTTTTCATCATTCTTTTTGCAGCTCTCCCCCCCCCCCCTTCCCTTTTTCTCTCTCTCTCTGGGCATTTGGTTTTTTTTTCTCTCATTTGGCTTAAAAAATTTTGAAAATATGATTGCTAGGATAAGACACAAATTAAAAAATATGACCATTAGAAAAATTACAAATTTTTAAAAATATTATTGTTAGAATAAGAAAAATATTTTTAAAATATACCATTAGGAAAATATAAACATTCAAACATATAAAAGTTAGAGAAAATAAACAAATCATTGAAAAATAATATTTAAATGAAATAGTGAAAGTAAATTGTTAAAGTAGTGAGGCTGAAATTGGTTCTCTAAAAATGTGAGTTGTTAAAATACTTTTGGTTATTTTGAAGAGTAAAATTTGAAGAGGTTGCTGTGGATACTTTAAGAGTCTGTTTGGGTGTGCATTTGAATGGCCTAAAAGTGTATTTAATACTAAAAAAAAAAAAATTAGTTTGAAGGAAAAAAAATACCCGTTTGGTTAAAAAAATTGAAAGCACTTTTAAAAGTCTAAAAATGATCAAAATGCATTTTTGGCAAAAGTTTGAAAATGAAATTTTTGCCAAAAAACGCATTTTAACTTAAAAATTCTATTTTTCAAACACTGTTTCAAACATGCTCTAACTCAACACTCTTAACAAAATGATATAATAAATTCATAATCATAAATATATTTTTGGAGTAATTACATTTTCCCCTATCAATTATCACGCATTGTCAATTTCTCTTCATGATCTATTAACTTACTGTCCGACTCTATCATACTACCACTTTCTTCCCCAAACCCTCATTTTGTCATGCAAACTCATTAAAAAAATTGAAATGACCTAAATTTTCTAATTATATAAACAAAAATTACATATAATACCCTCAAAATAAAACTAATTTATATATATAATACCCTTAATATATTTTTTTAATTAATTTGTAAATTTTATATATTTATATTTTTTGTTTGAACTTCTATTTAGGGGCATTTCTGTCTTTTAATGAGATTTAATGGTTAAAATATAATATTTCATCCAATTTAACGAATTTGACTGACGGAATAAGGGTTTTGGGAAGAAAATGGTAATCTGATAGGGTTAGGCAATAAGATTGGCAAATTATGAGAAAATTTGACAATACCTTATAGTTGATAGGAAAAATATAATTACCCTAGATTTTTATATGAGTATATAATATAATTGAAAAGGGGTTTGCTAGGGGTTCTCCCCCTAGTGTTCTCCTAGTCTTAGGTAGAACATGATTTAAGAAAAAAAATAAAATTGTAGTACCGTTTTTTTGCCAATAAATTAATTTTTATGAGTTAATATTTAGGTTATAATGCTTTAAAACTTGTTTTTTGATTCAAAACTAAAATCTAATGGTGGAAGGTTAACCCTTTATTGTATCACCCAAAATAGATTTGATTATCCTAAATTTAGTGTTAATGCCTCAAATTTGGTGCTAATGCCTAAAAAAACAGTGGTTGAGGTCACTACAATTTTATTTTTTCTTAAATCATGTTCTACGTAAAGCTGAGAGAATGCTATAAGAATACTAGGGAGAGAACCCCTAGTATTTTCCAATTGAAAAATATTAAACACAAGCAAACTACATAGATACACCACCAAAAGTTACGAGAAAATGTTAAAATTATCCTATTTTTCAAAATTGTCCTTTCCATAGAAAATCTTTTAGCGAAAACCATATTTGCCCCTTCAAACTACCACATAATTTGTATTATTATCTAAATTTTTAAAAATTGTAATGTTCACCTCCAAACTACCTACTCATAACCCTTTTTGTTAAACTCAATAGAAAATAGATCATATGAAATGGAAGCGAAGTAAAATAACAAAAATATCATTTCAAATAATAAAATATGGAAAATGTTAGGAGTTCTCCCCATAGTATTATCCTAACATTCTGTCAGTCTTACGTAGAATATGATTTAAGAAAAAATAAATTTTAGTGACCTCCACCACCGATTTTTTAGGCATTAACACTAAATTTGAGGTATTAACATCAAATTTGACGCATTAGCACCAAAATTTAGGATGATCAAATCTATTTTTGGTGATACCACCCCCAAAAGGGTTAACCTTCCACCTTTAGGTTTTAGTTTTGAATTCAAAAACAAATTTTAAAACATTAGAACCTAAATATTAACTCATAAAAATTAATCTGTTGGCAAAAAAAAACGGTACTACAATTTTATTTTTTCTTAAATTATGTTCTACGTAAGACTGAAATAATGCTATGAGAATACTATGGGAAGAACCCCTAACAAACCCCATAAAATATTCACTATAAATCCTTGAATTACTATGTTATTTGATAAGCCCTCCAAACTTCAAAATCTCTCAATATAAACTTCTAAATTTTTTAATGCAGTCAATTTGAACTCATCCATCAGATTTAGCCGTTAACTTCTAACGGTAATACCAAAATATCATTGATTTTTTTAACATTTTTTAAAAAAAAAAACTTGTAATTAAGGGTAAATTTAGAATTTTATAAAAAAGTTAGGGATATAAACGTTATTGTCTCACTTTTAACGTTTAAAATCTGATAGACAAGTTCAAATTGACTGCAATTAAAAGTTCAGGAATTCAAATTGAGAAGTTTTGAAGTTTAAGGAGAGTTTTTAAATCACGTAATAATTCAGGAGTATAAAATAAAATTACTTATAAAACATATATATAAAAAATTATTATAGGTGTCCTTCACGACCAGGGCCAACGTTTATTTGTTTGTTTTTTTTTTTAAATAAAATAAAAAGTATATTTTCACACATCTCATAAGTAGTACAATTGACATTTTGGCCTTTGGTAATGAGCATCTATGATGGGTTTTTGGTTTGAAGGTAATTGATGTGATTCAAGTAAATAGAAGTTTTGATTTTTTTTTTTATTATTATTTTTAAAAGGGATTCGTGAATTCTTTTGCCTAACAAGGCTTATTTATATGTACGTGTTTGCCGCCTAATCAATTACCATAAAATTGTAACAACAGGAGGCTAAAGAGGGCTAGATAATTGAGTGATAATTTGAAATGTAAATATAATTTTTCGAATAATAACTTATATTAGAGTGACCATCAAGGTGGTAGTTGAGTTGGTAAAATAGAAGGGGATAAGGTTCAATTTTTCCCTCCTTTCTTCTTAGTGGTCACGGGTTTAAACCCGCTTACGATAGTAATTCGCAAACCAGATGCTACTAAGAAAGGGCTTTACTAATTTATATTTTGGTGGGGCTATGGTGACGAATTTGCCTTTCCATGCAGTAGGTATGGCTCAAACCGAACATTCTACAGTGGGTGAAAACCCCAATGGTCACGTCCAAGGGAAAAAATTACATAAGTTGCCCATTCCCACCTTTTTTGCTTAAAAGAAGAAAAAAAAAAAAAACTTATATTAGAGCGAGAGGTTGAGTCAGAGCGCGTGACGAAGACGTTACGGAAGTATATATAATTGAAGTAAACACTAAACAGTAATGGCTTCCTTTATTTTTGTGGGGTTGGTCCCAGTTTCCTACACGCCTGTCTATGTCTTCTTTCTTTTTCTTACCGGTTTGAATTGGATAAACTTTAAATTACAGAAGTGCCCCATAATTCTTCTGAAATTACATTAAATTCGTTCAAAAATATTGTTTGCCCCACCCATAATTCATGATCAGGCGAAACATTTTCTAAGTTTTGTTTCATAATTATTGCTATGATCCTACTCATTAAGTAAGGAATTTTCTAAGGATTCTAATTCTATGACCAAAATTCATACCACTTTCCTTTATTCTTTTCTTTTTTATTATTTACAGTAGTGATTCATTCATATGAACGAAATATAAATTTAACTTACAATATATATATAGGGGTTTGTTAGGAGTTCTCCTCATAGTATTCTCTTGACGTTCTTCCAGACTTACGTATAACATGATTTTTTAAAATAAAAAAATTGTAGTACTGTTTTTTTACCAATATATTAATTTTTATGAGTTAATATTTAGGTACTAATGCTTTAAAACTTATTTTTTGATTCAAAACTAAAACCTAAGGGTGGAAGGTTAACCCTTTAGGGATGGTGTCATCCAAAATGGATTTGATCATCCTAAATTTAGTGCTAATGCCTAAATATAGTGCTAATGCCTCAATTTTGATGTTAATACCTCAAATTTGGTGCTAATGCCTACAAAAATCGATGGTGGAGGTCACTAACATTTTATTTTTTCTTAAATCATGTTTTAAGTAAGTCTGGGAAAACGTCAGGAGAACACTATACATACCATGACTTGTAAAAAATTTAAAGTTCTTAATATTTTTTTATTCTCATGCAACATGTGTGTTAATTGCTGAATTTAAACATCCTTAATATCACACTTCCTAGCTAGTTAATAATGTTCATGTTTATGTTTATTGACATCAACAAATGAAAAGGAAAAATACAATTAATTCTCTAGATTTTTTTTTTTTTTTTTGTCAACTTCGTATCATAGATTGGTGAAAAATTCCACTCCACTTAACATTGAAAAGGATCTCCATATTGGAATTCTTCATTAATACTATCCTCGTCATCCTCAACACAAAATATGGATTTGATTGACAGAGATAACTGCTAGCAACCACTATGGCATCAAATTAATCCACTAGTGCATCCAATTGATCCATAAACTAGTCAACTCCCTCCTTTAATTTTTGCAAACATGCCTTCAACTTCATGCCCATACACATTGTTGATTTACGCGTGTCTTTTTCCTCCTCCACGTGCTCCTTTATGTGCTACGATAGGAAAATTAAATTTAGGCTCTGATACCAAGTGATGCACCGTGTGCGTAGTGGATCGTCAAATTTACAAGCACACAACTCACAACTCTTTCATAAGCCAACAAAAAAAATAAAAATAAAAAAATTGATAGGGAATTTGAAGAAAACTCTCCCTAAAGTGTTAATTATTAAGAGAAAAAAAGAAAAGAAAAATACAAATATTGAGGGGCTTGGCCGTCCTTATTGAGTTTACATAGAAGTAGGGTTGCAACCCTAAAAATCAAATTATAAAATTGCCCAACTGAAACTTGGGTGAATGAGCCTTAAGCTCGGTCGAATAAGGACAAAACATCAAAATATAAAAACCCTCTTAAGAACAACCCTAGTCGAACAACCTTCGAATGAGACATCCACCAAAGTTCTTAGGAATTAGTAGTAGCAAACTTGATCGATCTCTTTGACCAACATAAATTTGGTTGAGATTTTGACTGAACTTCCCAAATCAGATTGTTGAGCTTCTATTGACGACCCATTTGATCCTAATAAATGTTGGAATTGAAAAATATTTATCATTTTTTAAAAACTTTCTAACACCACCAATATTGCCTCAATCTAATGTTGGAATCACAATATATATTTTTTTCTTCTTCTCATTCTTATTCTTATTCTTATTGGTCTACTCGTAAACTAGCCTTCATCAGATCAATTGAGGGATCCATAGAATTCTCTTTGCCAAAGGACAGGGAATTGTGAGAGGGTTTTGTGCCCTTATGCCCAAAAAGAAAAGCTCTCTCTTCCTGTTTTTATGCAATTTTCCTGCCATTTTTTAGACGGGTAATTGCATGATATTCCCGTCCAAATTGGTATGTGTCAATTATGACCATAAAAGACAAAACATCATGAGTTAAAAAAACAAAAAACAAAACAAACGGAGTACTACCTAAAGGGAGTAACTTTTCGTTTAATTCTTACCTGGACAGTCATTATGGATAATTTATAATTGTCATTATGTGATATTATAATTGCCAAACCAACATGTTACTCGAATTATTATATCCCTCCGTTGCGTCTGCTGTCTTCTGAGTTTTGAGCTTTCGTTTTCCTGCTATGTTATGGTGTTGTTGCTTTAATTTCAAACCGGTTAAACTTCAGACTTTGTGTTTCTATAAGGAATCTTTATTCTATTTTTTGGTTTTTTTTTTTAAAAAAAAAAAAAATTCATTGAGGTGTCATGGTCTGTCTGGATTTGATTTTTAAAAATAACCAAATTCAATTGGGCTTGAGACTCTCTATTTGTGAAGAAAACCATTTTTCTTTTTTTCTTTTTTCTATTTAGGGCTTCTATGGAATTGCGTTTGAATGATTTAAAAGTGCTTTTAACATTTAAAAAGTCCATTTAAAGAAAAAAGTATTCATTTCGTAAAAAAATTAAAAGTACTTTTAGGGGTTCAAAAAACTTAAAATGATAAAAAAATACTTTTGACAAAAGTTTAAAAATAAAGTTTTTGTCAAAAAAACTATATTTCTTAAATGCAATAAAAAACATGTTCTTAATCTTTACGGTTTTAATAAAAGCTTATCTAGATTGAAGTTCTTAATAGTATTCTTACTCCATATGGTTGAATCTATCAAGTGCGTCATGGCCTTCATCAGTTGCATTCGCAAGGTTCTGTTCCAGGTTTCTTTCCACTTTATGAAGGTGCTAAGAGTTTGTCCGAATTGGCTTTTCCGGATAAGCTTGTATTATTTTTTTATTTTTGTAATTTTTTTTTATGAATGAATGCCAGACTATTAAAAAAAAATTATTATAATTTCAATTTTACTTTACCCAAAAATATAAAAAGAATCTATAATTACTTTTTTTTTGTGAATATTATTTTTATCACTTTTGATTAGAAAAATATATTTATTTATTTATTAAATGCAAAGTGTTTTTTGAAATAAGGCGATGATTCGCATGCTCTCCTATCAGGTAATATGACGTGTGCCGCATTATAGGCTGATGTGACGATTGACATGACTTGTCCTTGTGACTGTATTACCATTTAATAAATTAAATATATCCAACCGTATGCATTCATATTAAGTACGAGTAGCTCGTTAGTACTTAATGGTTAATAGCATTGAGTACTTAATTTAAGTTGTACAATTTGTTAGCATAATAATTGGCTAAGATTTTTGTGAAATGATTTGTAAGTTCCCGGTAGCTCCATCGATAGTGAATCACGTCTCATGCAGTAGAAATTATTAGTTTAAATCTCTCTGATCCTTTTTGTATGAATATGTCCCAAAAAAAAAAGAAAAAGTGAGATTTGTAGAATCATTCGATTATTTGATAAATTAGAGAAAAGGGAAAAAAATCTCAAAAGTCTACGACTAATCATAATTATTTTCAAGCCTCGTTATATAATAATTACTTTGGAATAATGCTCTAAGTTTTGTTAGAGTATTTTTAGACTCATTTTAAAAGTAACATAACTTTTAAAATCACTAATATATAAAAATTTAATAATAATAATTTTAAATTAAACCATAATATTATATTTGAGAAGACTCGGTACCTTGAGAATTGAACTTCTTTGCCAAGTTTTGGAGAGTAAATTGACCATTGTGGTTTGCATTTTGATAAATAATTTAGGGTTTAAAAGTGAAAAACTAAACATTTTTTGAGGTAAGAAATTAAAAAAGAAAGAAAGAAAAAAATAAATAAAAAAAGGTCTTTACCATTAAAAATGTTGACATCATTTTTTTAACAAGCTACATTGACAAATGTCATACTATGAGTGGTCAAGCCACCCCCTTTAGGCAAATAGGCAGTGGCTTGGCCACTCAAAAATAAATAAATTAATTAATTAATTAATTGGTGGTACAGCCACCCTATTTGGCCTAAATGGGTGGTTAGACCATTTCTTCTATTTTTTTAAAAAATATATATATTGTAAATGACACATGTTATAATATAATCGGTGTTAATGTGGTTCATTAATAAATTAGCCACCAAATTTATATGTTTTTTTTTTTTGGAATAAATAATATAGAATTAGTGTTTTTACCTCCCTAAAAATCCTTTTATTTATTAAAATTTTAAATGTGGTCCCCCCTATACTTAAAATTTCAGTTTCCCCTTGGTAATTAAAGACATTTATAAGGGGGGGGAACAAAACGAAAAACAGAAAAGTCATAGGATGCCGCGCGGTGAAAGTGTGAGAAATGGTTTAAACTTAATTTGAATGAATGAATGAAGCAATGGTATCGGTAATTTGGTATGTTGGGCTTGAGGATGGGGAGTGGGGACCGAGGTCCGAGAGGGGCAAAGCAAGTACCAAGTACCAACCAGCTCACCACAATTAACAATAGACAACTCGGGGCTCATCCATTTTTTTGGATTTACCTTCATGTCCATGTGTGCCTATTTAATTATATTAATCTAAAATACCTTCCATTCTTATTATTATTATTATTATTATTATTATTATTATTATTTGTTTTTGGATCCAACCTATCGGACCTAATCCATCCTGTCTACATGCATGCACCTCACGTGCTGTCCAAGTTCAAATGGGAATCATAAGCTTTAATAAATGTCCTCCACCTAACCCCCATCTCCTTTATAGGACCAGGACCAGCCGACCAGGAATCCAGGATCCTCCCCCATAAGATCATATCTAGTTATTTTTAGCCTTTCAATATAACTAATTAAACTTTTTTTTTTTTTTTTTTTAATGAATTAGAAATGATCTTAATTCCCCATCACCCGGTTTGTCATACTTTAAAGGAAAATGCTAGGGGTTCTCCCCGTAGGTTCTCATGGCGTTCTCCCAGTCTTACGTAAAACATGATTTAAGAAAAAATAAAATTGTAGTGGCCTCCACACCGGTTTTTTTAGGTATTAGCATCAAATTTGAGGCATTAGCACCAAATTTGTGAGGCATTAGCACCAAAATTGAGGCATTAACACCATATTTAGGATGATCAAATCCATTTTAGGTGATATCATCTCTAAAGGGTTAACCTTTCATCCTTAGGTTTTAGTTTTGAATCCAAAAACAAGTTTTAAAGTATTAGAACCTAACTATTAACTCATAAAAATTAATCGGTTGGCAAAAAAACGGTACTACAATTTTATTTTTTCTTAAATCATATTCTACGTAAAACTAGGAAAACACCAAGAGAACACTATGGGGAGAACCCCTAGCAAACCCCTACTTTAAAGGACCGGCCTCTTTTATGGATCATTTAAATTTGAAATTATCAGAATTTTCTTTGCAACTCCTTTTTCATTTTAATAATAATAGTAATAAAAAAATTAAATACATAATTCTCCCTTAAGGTTTCAACATTTTATTTTTTACCCCTTATGGTTTCATTTGGATCACAGGAGGTACTTGTGGTTTTGATAAAGACGAAAATGATACCTCCGTTAAAATTCCATCAAAAACTTAACGGAATGTCACGTCAATACTAATCAAATATTGTCACCTGTCATTTAATTAATTTTTTTAACAAAAATTAAAAAATATATATATTTGGGGGTGGTTTCACCACCCCTTGGCACCTCGAGCCACCCCCTTGGCTCCCAAGACCCACTCGCCTATATCTATAATCTCCTTCACAGGTTTTGTGATAACATACACTGTGATGCCCTGCTCGATGGGAATATCAATTAACTAATAATTGATCCTATGCCGCGCCATCCCAGCCATGTCCCTCCAGGACACGACTTCTGAGAAATCATTTTCCTCATCGTAACGAGAAAACTGCAGCGAAAGACTTTATCAAGATTATGAGATAGTAAATGAAATATCACACAACAATACTAGAGATAAATACTACATCATCGAGATTATAAATAGTCGCCAAATGTACCGGTCATCAGACCGTCAACAAGATAATAGATACATCCCCAAAATACACAATTGTCAACATAGTTCACAAAAGATTAACAGATCAAAGCCTAGACTTAAGCTTCAGCAAAGCCAATGAAATCAGGATCTCTATCATGTCTACACGGGCAAATCCTCCATCTTCTCACATCGTCCTAAGCCAAACGGGATTCATATCCTCAAAGATCACCCGTATCAGGTCTTGAGCAATCACCCAAGTAGTCTCCGATGGTATCTTCGTCTAGTGTAGCTAAACCGCGCAATTATTCGTAATGATGAGAAAAGACATAAATAAAAGGGGGGTAGGTCTAAGACTTAGTAACTTTTAACGTAAAAAATATCTATGCCAATTTTAGTAATGAACTCAGATGTTTGATAAGCAAAAGCAGTTCCATTATGACAACTTATTAATGCGTGATATATGTATAGTAATGATATATGCATATGATATAATCAACAGTCATAGTTCAACAGTATGGTCTACCTGAGATATTACACATTCTCAGTAGAGTTGATACTGTCCCGAGGGACCTATAATACAATGTCAGTGTCCCAGCTATTGTACAACATGTCATACGTAACATTAGTGGCACGATCGAGTCTGACCCCGAGTGGCTCACACCAACTAATGACATTCGTCGTGTAGTGAACGAACCATTGGGAATGGTTGCATCAAGGTCACGAAACCAATGGATCCACAGCCCCGTATAACACACACATTTAATCATAAAGCTAACATGTATAGTAAGCCCATGGCCAATACTACCGCACGTACCGGTGTACCATGTCATACGATGCAAATTATCTTGTCTGTGTTTTATATGCATGTCATTTTACAAGTCTCACTTGATTAACATGTTCAACACAATGTTTTTCTCAAAATGACAGAGTCCATGTGCAATAAATACAAACTGTGAGAGTTATAAAATATGCATGTTTTCTCGATACACAAAATAGATGTGCAGCGCATGAAAAAATAGCAATGAGCATTATGTGAATTAAAACTCACCTGGATCGATACATGTATCCGAAAACTCCAAAAGATCCGGGTTCTCCAAATTTGTGGAAAACCTTCTATTAGTCATAATTCTACTAAAACAACCCTAAAGTAAGGAAAACATGTGCTATAGGATGGTTGGTGAAAATAGGGTTTTCCTGTTACACATTGACCATACGTTCGGGCTCGAGAGCGTACGTCCGCCGTGTAACGACAAGTCGTACGTTCGGTCACGATACCGTACGTCCGATGTATGGGTTCTCAGGGAGAACCTCATTTTCTCTCCACAATCCGCCTATTCTCCGACTCCTAAAGCTATTAAGAACACCTTAAAGCCGTCTAGTTTAGTTAATAGCCTTCATGCAATGTAACGACATTAAGCTAACTAAAACGTTAACCCAAACAAGTCTTAAAGCACAACTAAGCCAACAACTACAACTAAACATAAAACGAGCAGCATAACGACGTAATTAAAAGCTATAGATCGAACGTTACCTCCTTGAAACAAAACCGCAAGAGTTCTGCCTCACGAACGTTCTGAAATTCGCAAACGCCTACACACACGCTCACAAAACACTCACAACCACTTGGAAACTCTCTAGGAACACTCTAGTAACCTAGGGGCGTCTTGAAGTTATGAGAAACACGAAGGGGGTAGGGGTCTATTTATAGGCCCAGAAAAGCAGCGGACGTCCGGCCAAGGGGTGTATGTTCGGTGGTTCTTGCCCAGTGGTTCTATGGCTGCCTCGTACGTTAAGGTATTAACCAGAGGGTATTCAAAAAGTAGCGTATGTCTGGTGGTCCCACGTACGTCCACCTCTATGATTTGTAGAGCGTACATTCGGTGGTCCCCCACTGTACGTCCGCACGACAGACAGCAGCGTACGTCCGTCAGACCTAGCATACATCCGCCTAAAAGTCCAAATTACCCCTCTAGTGTCCTTAGTGACCCAAAACTCAAATTAACTCCCTCCAACTAAGCTATTTATGCCTAGTTAATAATTTGGGTCACTACATACGCATCTCCTTCTTCTTCTTCTCTTCCCATCTCTAATTAGGCCAAAAGTTCTTGTAGCAATGGATAGTAGTATTGTAAATGGTAAGTTCAAGAAGAATCTAACAGCAGCTCATCAAACAGATTCTTCTATCTTATTTTACACGTGTATATAAGTTAGTTAGTTATGTAAGTTGAAGATGTTATGTTAGTTCATATTCTATTGAGTACAGTTGTGAAACAGAGTATATAAACTCATGTATTTCTTTGTAATCCGATCAAGTCAATGAGAGAAGTTTATTCAGTTCTCATTTCATTCTTTTGTTCTCTTTTCTTTCTTTAGTATTTGACAAAATCTGATTTTCAAGGTGTGGGAGAGATGCCGATCATTAGGAGCTGGCTATAGGAAGAAAAAAATTTCGACGGATCTCGACATTGGGACATTGACAAAGAGCAAACCGAGTCACCAGACAAAAAATCGTCCGGCCCCCTTTTTTTTTAAAAAAAAAAATATAATTTTTTTAAATTAATTAAATGACACGTGACGACATTTGATTGGTGCTAATATGGCATTCCATTAAGTTTGAGACGAAAATTTAACGAAAGTACAATTTTCGTCTTTATCAAAACCGCAGGTATCTACTATGATCCAAATGAAATCCTAAGGGGCAAAAAATAAAGTGCTGAAACCCTAGGGGGGAATGAGGTATTTAACCCTAAAAAAAATCTTTCACCTAAGAATGTTGCATCCCACATGATTGGAGTAGTGTTAGAAGTCTATCTCTCTTGTGTCACTCTAAAAATAATTTGGTTTCTAAAATTATCATTGGGCTTGTAATCAATCATAATTGAAATTTGATCAAATAATAATTTTAAAAGCTACTTCATTCATTGAATGATACAAGAGTGACTTGTCCCCAAGAGGTAGCTCAATCGGTTGTGAACCACGCCTTATAAAGCGGATGTCACAAGTTCGAATCCCCCCTCCCCCTACCCTTGTATGAATATGTCAAAAAAAAAAAAAAAGATACAAGAGTGACTTAGAGAATCACTAACATGATTTTAGTTTCTTTGGGTATAAAAATTGGTCTACATACTCAATTTTCATTCAATTTTTTTTTTTTTTTTTTGTAGAAAAAAAATCGTCAAATACCATATTAACACGAATCATATTATAACACGTATCATATAATTAGAATATATTAGGGTAGGATCAACCACACCCCAAATGGCAAATGGATTAATCATGAAAGATTAAAGTGATGAACCTGTTCATCAAAAACGACACGACCCTAAAAACCAGCATTGCTTGTCTTGTTGTGGTGTTTGAAAACCATGTACGTGTGTGTGTATATATATATATATATGCAAAATATTTGTTTCTTCTTTTCTATTCTGCATTTTTTTTTTTTAAAGGATTTTCTTTTCTGCATTAAAACCCTTCGTTTTCGAATCTTGGTGGATATACATATATTGCTTGGAAACCTAGGATTCTGAAAATTTAAACCCACCCACTGTTTCTAATTAATCAAACACACTAGTTCCATTAAGCCCATGCAACCCAGAATCTGATTGGCTGAATGATTCTGAGCATGTAATATTTAAGCCGTTAATGAATGAATGAATGTGGTATAAAAACAAAATTGAAGTTTATGGACCACACACGCACACACACACACACATATATATATATATATATACAACAATAATATCGTGTTCAAGAATGTGATTTATTCAGCAAACAAAATCAGCCCCCGTCACCTGCAGAAAATGACTCTTCTTGGAACATTATTGGGTGAAGTGTAATATTATAAACTACAATTTTATTTTATAATTATCTCATAATATTCATACGGTATTTCAATCAACTCTTGGATCGGTCATTATTAAAAAAAAAAAATAAAAAAAATAGAAGACTTGAAAGTGTCACGTCAACATTGTGGGATAAAAATATAATATATATAACACTTCTCTTGGGTGAAATTCCTTGTCGTCTAATGTTGATGTCAGCGTAGCAATCCCATTCAACCATTGAATTAATCATTGTTTAAAAAAAAAAAAAAACTCAAAAATTGGTTGAGATTATCACGTCGATCAACGTTATAGAATAATTGTGATAAAAAGATGTGGTATATAATTTTTTTTCTTTATTAATAGTACTGATTCACATTAATTGTAGCAGATGAGCTTCACTGATTGCAATACTATGCAGCTGAGACAAAAGGTAAATTGCAATAAGGATGGATGGAGCAGACGACCTGCAGAAATTCAATTGCACCAAAGGTTGCATTTACATATCTTGGTGGAGAGGATTCATAAAATTAGCTAGTTTGGCGGAAAGAGGAGCTGCTTAAGGCATATATAATTAACTTAGTGTCAGACATGGACTATTTTTTTTGGATTTTGTGGTGGTCTGTTTATTATTATATATATATAGTCTGTGAGCCATTCTGTTGAAGGACTGTCCTATTTTTACTTGATCATTAAAAATTTTGCATGAACATGTACTATCTGAATTAACTGTGGACGAAGAATTCTGAAGATCAGCATCCTAATTTGCCAATCCCTAGGAAAAAACAATAGAGCATTATTTGATGACCGTAGATTTTGCACCATATTTGGGTTTGGCCCAACCATGAGGCCATACTTGGAAGTTGGAACCTCAATTTTAGAGTCTGTAATTGAAAATAGACTAACACTTTACAAATTATGTTTTTGTTCGGCCAGAAAATCAGAATAATTCTACAACATATAAGAAAATATGTTGCGGGTGGGTGCAGAATATAATAGGGTGACAATTCGTATTCGAGTGTCGGGTTTATATTGTATTGAGACTTGTGTATAAGATAATATAGGTCAATTCTAATGCGACTCATTTAATTAAATGAGTCAAACACCTCAACTCTAACCTCTAATTTTGTATTAGGTTTATGTCGGGTTTGTGGGTCATGTCAAAAATTGCTAGTCATTATGTCGCGTGTCGAGTTTGAGTCATGTCAAAGCATGAATATAAGATTATATAGGTCAATCATAACCCGACCTATTAAATTAATCGGGTCAGATTATTCAATCATAACCTTCTAATTTTATGTTTTTTTTTTTTTTTTTTTGACATGTCCACTCAAGGGTAGGGGGAGAGGGGGATTCGAACTTGTGACATCCGCTTCATAAGGCGTGGTTCACAGCTTATTGAGTTACCTCTTAGGAACCTTCTAATTTTATGTTGAGTTCGTGTCAAATTTGCGGATTGAGTTACTGAGAATAGATTTAAACTCATTTTAGCTGGCGGAGAAGAATGAGCTAGAAAATGTAGGCTAAGTTGGAATGTATACCCATGGGCCAGATATGTAGGCCTAATGGGCATTAGTAGCCGACTGTAACTTTGGGCCTTTATATTCTCTCAATACCACCTGAATGCACCTAAACTTGGGCTATAAATCTACGAAACATATTGCACCATGTGATGCACCGGTGTTATTTAGAGCATATTTGAGATTGAATTTAAGAAATATAGTTTTTAAGTCAAAAAAAATTTTTGGACAAAAGTTTTATTTTTTAGCTTTTATCAAAAGTGCATTTGGGCCATTTTTAAACTTTTTGGACCCTTAAAAGTACTTTTAATTTTTTTATCAAACAAATAATTTTTTTCTTCAAATGGACTTTTTGAGTGTTAAAAGCACTTTTAGGGCCCTCAAACACAATCTCAAACATGCCTTTACTCTGTTATAGTTAAGGGTTTAACCGAATTGGTATGCAACGATTTTAAGGATTCTGGATCAATTGCTAGGCCCTTAACAATTGGTATTAAAACATGTTGTGCATGGAACTAAAATTCAGGGTCTCAAAGAAGTAGAAAATAATATAATAGAAAATAGATCAATCACACAAAGTACTAAGATTTAAGTGGTTCGGCTTAACAAGCCTATATCCACTAGCGAAAATAATCCAAGAGAAATTCACTAACAAAAGATGAAGTACAAAGACAATATAGAAAAAAACAAGTCATATCACAACAAAACATATACTATGTCACATGTTCGAGCCACTTAGGATGCGACTTATAGGCTAGATATGCTGCTGAGATTGCATATTGCCTAAGTTGTAGGCAGGGATGGAGCAAACTTTCAATTTGGGAGGGATTAATTGACAAAAAAATACCTTAAATTGTTATTTTTTAATTTATTTTTTTCTTGTAATTTGGGATGGGACCAGAGCCACTATCGGTCCTTCCCTAAATTTGTCACTAGTTGTAGGCCTTATAGGCATTACGATTAAAATGGATTTGGTAGTACTCATATGGGCCCTTTTGGAAAAATATGGATGGGAAAAAGGTAAAATATGCAAATCCAAAATTAAAGACTTTAAGGCTAGATTACAAATTACAATGGACTTTTTTTGGAACATATTTTGTCTTATTTCTAAAGTGCCTAATAGGCTAATAGGATGGGACAGAATTGTTCACATGATACAATGAAGCTCAAAGGTTAACCATGGTTTTTTGGAACATATTTTGTTTTATTTCTAAAGTGCCTAATAGGATTGGACAGAATTGTTCACATGATACGATGAAGCTCAAAAGTTAACCTAGAATAGTACTTTTTAGGGTAACCTAAAATACCCTCTTAGAATGAGAATACTACAGAAGAATTGAATGGAAGAGAAGATGGCTTTAGAGATGCTCATGTCATAAGGATATGTTTATGAGAAATGTTTGGATTTTTTATTTTTTGGGCCCATTTTTTGTTTATTTCCGTATAAAAGATATGCAAATATACAATTGAATATGTGAGACCATATATAAGTTCTACGGATTCAAAAAAGATGTATGTATAACACTTCTTTTATATTTATAGGGATTTTGGACTATTTCAATAGTCCAAATTAATCAAATCTAACTATCACAAATCATAACCACTATATAACACTTAATAGCCACCTTAATGAGCATTTTATATACATTTCAAAATTTTGGACTAACATAAATGATGTAAATGTTCCCCAATCAATGCACTTACTACTTACTATTGAAAAAAGTATCTTATAATTAATTGAAATATACAAAATAAATAATTTAGGGGTAATTACCTTTTTTTCTATGAACTATGACGCTATGTCAATATTCTCCCATGAATTGTCAACCTTGCTGTTAAACCTTATCAGACTACCGTTTTCTTCCTAAAACCCCTATTACGTCAGTCAACCGCATTAAATTGGACAAAATATTCTCTTTTAGATATTAAATATCATTAAAAGACACAAATACCCCCCATATAAAAAATAAAACAAAAAAATATAAATATATTTGTTTTAAATTATAAATTAAATTATAAGTATTTTTCAATTCTAATATATTTATATTTCTTGATTTAATTTTTACTTTTATTTTTGAAACTGGTATTAATACATTAATAATATATATTTTTTTTAAAAAAAATTGTTTAAATTTTAAAGGTATCATATGTAATTTTTGTATATAAAGTTAAGTTATTTAGGCAATTTTAAGTTTTTTAACGTGGTTGACTGACGGAAGGAAGGGGTTAGAAAGAAAATGGTAGTATGATGGAGTTTGACAGTAAAGTAGAAAGTTCATTGAAGGATATTGACATAGCGTCATAGTTTATAAAGAAAAAAGATAATTACCCCCAATAAATTAATTAATCTAACAAAATCAACAACTCGAATATGTATACATGAAATATTAAAAAAAAAGAAAGCTTTTTTTGGGTGGGAGGTTAAAGAAATTTGAAAACCCAAATAAAAACTAGCGAATTATTAGTGCAAAAAGACAGATAATTAGTCTTAACCTTCACGGAAATCCACAACTTTTGACTTCCAAACTCCTTCACGAATTTCTTGCATTAATCATGGAGTTGTTGTTAAATTAATGTAAATGAAGCTGACAATAAATAAAGTTGAAAAGCCGATTCACCCCTTAAATTATTAAATTCAACTTCTCAGATCTGCTTTATTAATGCTCGTTTTTACACCAAATTCCAGATTTAATTCATTAATAAACAAAACTGACCCCACCTTTCCAGAATGTTCATGATCATTATAAATCAATCATCAAACCTGGCAGCCTGCTTTTTACCCTCCACCTAGTGGGATAATTTTTCTGAGGAGACTAATCCTTCAACTTCCAGCCCACCAAACTGAAGACATTTCAATTGGATAGAGTTTGAATTTATAATAATGATATATAAATTTTAAGAGGTGAGAAATATATGATTTTTTATAGGTTAGGTTGGAGAAATTTTCTTCAACTTAATTTTTTAAAAAATTGTCCTTTCAGTCTAACGTTTACCCAAAAAATAACTATCTCGTTAATTAAGATGTCATATTAAAGATTAAGAGTCTAATAAAATCATGGACATAAAATTTCTTCAACCTAATCTAATAAATGCAAGTTACATTTCTTACCTTTTGAATAACACTTATGTTAAAAGAAAAGCGTGTTCTCAAATCAATACTAAGATATTTTAGGGTTTGCCAATACTATCTTGATATTTATATATGAACAAAATGAGAAGAAAATGCTGATGTTCTCTTTAAAAAAACAAAAAAAAAAAAAACAATTACCAAACTATTTTGGTATTAGAAATGGGCAGATTCTAGATCGAGAGACTCTCTCTCTCTCTCTTTAATTTGTTTTATTTGTATTTTTCTCCGACACATGTTTCTGTACTCTTTGTCTGTTTACAATAACTAGTAAGCATTAAAGTCCAAGTCTTTATATTAAAATAATATGTTAATGCAAAAGTATCAACACTCCTCCGTCATCTACTTGACTGCCTGACCACCTACGACGCTAAAACTACTGGAGTTGGAGATCCAAATTTGTATTTTCAACAGAAAAAGACGTCGTTGAATTGACGTAGGTACTGTATGTCCGTATCCACCGACAGAAACGACGTCGGTTGCGTCGAAATTACTAACATAGCCTTATGTACGTAAGTAAACTCTCTCGCGCGGAAAGCAGGTGGTACCGTCATTTTAAATCTCCTATAGAAATGTGAAAATCACGCTGCCTCTTTTATCATT
The DNA here is from genome assembly GCA_006937295.1 of Carpinus fangiana. NCBI lineage: Eukaryota > Viridiplantae > Streptophyta > Magnoliopsida > Fagales > Betulaceae > Carpinus > Carpinus fangiana. The sequence continues at coordinate 40,455,593 of CM017321.1, forward strand.
TCAAAGTTTCACATCATTTTTAAAATTATTATTGAGTTTGAAAATAATAATTTTAGAAGTAGTTATATTAACTCTTAAAGGATAAAAGTTTGTATGTAACTCTTAAAAAGAAACTTAAAATCAGCACATCTTCCAGCACTTTCTACTATTTTGAAAAATAATTAGTTATCGGTCAGACTTTGTGTGCATATATCTCGAGCTAGATCAATTGGCATTTCTGAATCGGGGTCTGAAGTAATCGAGTAAGTAAACTTTATACTTTAGTTTGCCGTAGATACTCCAATTTGAATAAGAATTTTTAGCAATTTTTTTTTTTTTTAATTCAAATTGAATGTAACTTTAAGATTTACCTGTCTAAATAAATGTCAGTATTCAACCACTTATCAAAACTGATAAATTTCATGTAAACTCTCACAGTTTGGTTGCATTTTGAGAACCCCTAGAGAAGTGTGACCCCATATTATATGCACAAAGAATATATAATGAAAAGAAATTGTGGGGTTGAGCTTTTATTGTGGTAATAATAACAATACACAAATGGATCCACTTTCTTGTACATCCCTAAAAGTAAAATAATTAAGTAATAACACCATGGTTGCTTGGCCAATGGTATTATTATTTTGTGCTCGATCACTACAAATTATGGTGGAAAAAAGGCAATTTAACCTTCCAATTAATAGAATTAAATAAGATATTGGATCAATGAGAAAGACTAGCTCTTCTTCCCCTCCTCACCGCCATCTTCCAAGTAGGATTTCTTCCTTCTGTCAACCCCAGCGAACAGACAAATCACGAGGAAACACGTCGCATATGCCCCGTGAACCTTCCAATTGGTCTGTGGCGGTTGGTGCAACACCATCCTGTGAAACACCGCCATGTAGTAGTGCAGCCCGATCGCGAAGCCGACAAAGGTCTGGCCCAGGCCCAGCAACTTCGAGCCCAGCCCACATTCGGTCGAGAAGACGAGGATCAGATACATCAACAGCAGCAAGAGATACAATACGTATCCAAGCGTTTGCAGCACTTGTAGACAAACGTATGTGGATTGCGAAGTAGAGTAGAAAAACTTCAGGGGCTCCAGCCCCGTGATAAGGGAGGAGAGGCAAAGAATGGAGAAGTAGATGGAGAGGTATATTTGGATGAAGATCAAGAGCTTTTGAAGCGAGAAATAAGCTTTAATCCTATTGAAAATGAGAGAGACTAAAAGCAAAGGGATGAATATGAAAGCGCAAGAAATTACAGCAGCGATGGTGGGTGCATATTTGTTGCCGACAATGGGTTTGAACCCCTTTGTGATTTCTTTGTTGGCTTTGTTGAGGTAGGCTTTGGAGCTGCTCGAGAACTTTTCAAGGTCTGGAATCAAAGTTTTCTGGAACTTGATGGGTAAATCTGCTAAATCTGTGAACCCTGAGACAAAATCATCTTGATCATCTTGGTCAATCCAGCTGGGCTGTGGTTGTTTCTTTGTCTTTATCTGTTGGTTGGGTCTTTTATCTGCCATCTGGTTCTTGTTTGGTTTTTGGTCGTCTTTGGGGGAGGTGGGTTTTGTTGTTTTGTTCTTGGGTGTGCTTAGTTTGAGCAGATCTGCGGATTTCTTCATGGAAAATGAAGTGAGTTTTGTAGAGTTTGCGGCTTTCGATGTGGATGTGGAATTGAGCTTTTTGATTTTGGATGTGGAATTGAGCTTCTTGAGCTCCATCTTAGAAAAAATACCGGATACTGGTTTAGTAGAATTTGAAGGTTTGGGGAGCTTGGTTTGGTTTTTGCTGGACAAAGACAAACTGGGTTTGGCGAGCTTGGTCTGGTTTTTGCTGGACAAACTACTAGGCTTGAAGAGTTTGGTTTGGTTTTTTGAGGATAGGCTAGGCTTGAGAAGCTTCGTCTGGTTCTTGGTGGATAGGCTGCTGCTGGTCTTCTTCTTTGGCTGCTCTTCCTTCTCTACCTCTAACATCCTTCTTCTAACATTGAACTTTTTGCTTTGAAGCTGAGATTCTGATGAGCAGGCACAGAAGAGAACAGAGGTGCTAAAGAAGAACAGAGCAAGATAAAATAAGAGTACCTTTCTGCCACTGAAGTACATTTGTGGAGCCATTTGTGAAATCTAGGAGTTGCCTTCAAGATCGATGAAAGAACAGCATCGAAGTGGATCCAGAATTATTATAGAAGAGAGAGAGAGAGAGAGAGACACACACACACACACAGACAGAGGAGGAATTTATAAGTGGTGCATTTCTAAAAGAGAAGAAAAGTTATGATGGGAAGGAGAAGACTTTAATGCATCACTATAACTGTTGGAGGAGAAGAGATGAGTCACATGGCAGCATAGACTACCCTACCTACGCGGTTTCATTGGCCTAGCTGTTGCTGCTGACTCACAGAATCACCTTCTCTTTCTCTGTGAGCCCTAATTAGTAAGTAATCTTGCTTAGTGGGGATGATGATGATAATTTAGTCTAATCAATTATTTAATTAGTTTTCGTTGAACATTACATTCTGTTCAGACAAGGAGTTGAAAGGTCAAAAATTTGGATCTGTCTTACATGCTGTTAACTGTAGTAAAAGTAACGGTTAAGATTAAATCTCTCAAAATCTTTTTTTTATTCTCTTTTTTATTAAAATTTTTTAAAGATAAGTCAACTTTGAGATTCAATCTCAACTGTTGCTTTTACTACAATATACATGTTATTTTAATAACAACATGTAAGCCGGATAAAAAAAAAATTTAGTCAAATTACTAAAATTGGTCCACTAGAAACAAAAACTGGGGTAGCCTTCTTGATTCAAGTTAATTAATTAAGCTTTGCTTTAATCCTTCTCCACGCGGTATTAGAACTTCAAAAAACTTTTCATAAACACAAAAAACTAAGCCGATTAGGTAAAACAACAAGTGTATAAATTTAAGACTTAAAAAAAGATTTGGAATTTGAGCTGCAACTTGTTATTGATGCAGAAGTTGTAGTATTATAAATTTATAATTGATTTGATTCGATTTTTTCTTTTTTAGCAAAAAGGTAGGTCGGGGAAGACCAATGCGTGATCATAGCAGCATCTACCTACTCGGAGCTGTATTTGAGAGGTCTAGACTGTAGGAATCATAGACGCTCTCTCAAGTTCGATTGAACCATAGTTTGACCTAGCTCCATTAGGGCATTAATGAGAACCAATGTGGCTAACACTAATCAAGCATACGTGAAAATTCTCTATTGCGAAAATTAAAAACCACGCTTTAGTACATGCCTAACCACTTGGGAGATTTTCTTGGGCCATTGAAATTTGAACCACCACCCTTGATGGTATTATAATTCATTTGATTGTTGATGCAAGTTTTTGGACCGTTGTGTTAAAATAATAATTAAGTGACTAAATTTATTTATTTTTATATTCGCAACAAGTAGTGATTTAAAATTATATCACAATTATATCACAATTCCAAGATGAATCTCACAGACTCATAGAAAATAAATAATTAAGCTTTTGAAACAAGTAGTGATTTAAAATTATATTAGAATTATATGTTTTGAATTCGGACCTTAAATCCGTTATTTACCTCAAGTTTTTTAGAAAATTGGTAATTTAACAAGTCGGATTGGTGGTTGCAATCAGTTACCTACAAGACAAAAGAAGAGTTATCGGAGTGATGTCGGTCCACCGATGGAAATTTTAATGTTAAGTCAATCTAGGTCGTTTTATTAAAGAAAATTAAATAAAGAGTTTTTTTTTTTTAATTTATAAAAAAAGATTGTATATTTTGTACTTTTGTACCATTTTTTATACAAAAAAGGCTCATAATTTAATATGGTAGGTAGCATTGATATTATAACAGTACTGTGTAGTTTTTCTTCTAGAGTATGATTTAGTACTAATAGCTATTAGAGGATTAATGAGGGATTATAATTTTCATGTGGAGAAATCTTTTGAGTTTGTTTTCTTATATAAAAGTGACTATAATTATCTTCTATTTAAGTGCAGCTAGGGCGATTATTTATGCATCACCACTTATTTAAAAATTCTCAAATTTTTTTTTAAAAAAAATCAGAGAAAATCTCAATCCGATTAAGCGGCTGTTTGACTTGATGATGTGGCAAACATTGCTCATGCTGTGAGGCAGTGAGAGTGGGAGACCTATAGTTGAAATAGTTGACTTGGGGGCACCGAGTTCTACTTCCATTTCCAAAAATTAAAAAGAAAAATAATAATTAGGTAATTGGTAGGCCCGCCCAACACATGTTGCACTGCATGAACCCACGTTGCGCCCTTGGAACAATTTTGGGACCCCACCCAAATTGATCCAAGGTTGTGTGGGAGCGAGCCACATGTTAACGTTCACAACAATTGACACATCATCGTGGTTTTTTTCTTTCGATGAAGTCGTAACATCCACCGGCAATTACTGTCGGATCCACATCGTAGGCCAGGCTTGCTTATCGTGATATATTCTCAGCGTAGGGCCACCGATGCGATGCTGACCGCCAAAATCCTCCTCGAGAGTGTTTGTGGATGAAACGACGCCGGCACGGAAATGGGCATCTATATACATATATATATATATATATATAGCCGGTGACGGTGACGGTGACGGTGAGTAAAATTGTCTTTTTAGTTGTGTTGTGTTTTACTGTTCTGTGAGTCTGAGATTCATCTTGGAATTGTGAGCCAATAGTAAAAAGGATGTAAAAGCACAGCTATGAATCATACGAGGCGTTTACTTATATATATATATATACTGTAAAGAAATATTAAAAGGTTGGAGAGAAGAAGCAATCAAGATTCATTCAAGTGCATCTTTGAAATTGGCAAATTGCAATGTGGGGTTCCAATGATTATAACTTCATTGATTGTTGGTAGTATTATTATTCACCACGGGCACGGGGGCTCATCCTGTTCAATGAAAATGAACAAGCAAACGACTTGTTTGTCTTCTGTTTTTTAACCAATTCACTGCAGGAAAAGGGAGAGGAAAATAGGAAACACTCGGACAAGAATTCTGAGTGATTTTCTTTTTCTTTTTTTTTTTTTCTTTTTCACGATTTGAATGAAGAGATTTGGTTTTCAGGCAGGGGACCTAACAGCACATGAATGAAGGTTACGTGAAAGGAGGAGCTAAAAAGGCCATGAAGGAAAAGATCAGATTTCAACATCTCTTTATCTAAAAAGCAGGTAGCGTTAATCAGGATCTGCCCCCCCCCCCCCTTTCATGTGCTAATTAAAAGGGCTTGGATTTTTTTTTGGTTAAAAAACCAAAAAAGTTGGGGTGAGAGAGGCTCGAACTCTCGACCTCAGGATCACTCAGAAGCTATGAGACCTACGCGCTAGCCAACTGCGCCACCACCCCCTTGTGCAATTGCCTGACAACATAAAAATATGACTCTATTTTGTCAAGCTTTAAAGTGATAATTATGTGAGTTGAAGAGATTCATGACACTCCTTTTGAATTCATTCATTGTGATAAAATGAATTTATTTCCTATTTTGTGTGGATAAAATAGGAATATTATAAAATAGGAATATTATTGGGATTGCAAAAAAGTCTCTCCGGATTAGAATAAAATTGGATGCCATTTTGTCCTTTATTGGTCAAAATTCATAACAAATATTAGGGATGAAAAGGATATTGTTATTAGCGGTTAATGGCTCAAACCGCTAACTGCAATCACCTCGACAGTTAATAAATTTTATTAATTGCTAGATGGTTAACCGTATCCGGCTAACAGCTTTTTTGGGCTTCCTTTTTAGGCCGATTTTGAGAATTAAACTGTTTTCTTGGGCTCACTTTAACTATTTTTTTCCTTTGGGGTTTTTTTTTCTTTTTGGGTCCAACTCTCAGTATTGGGCTTATGTTGCACTTTTTGGCATTTTCTATGCCTTTTTGACATCAAAATATGCTGTACTTAACAAGATCTCCCATTCTCTTTCCATTCTCTATAACCTTTTTCTTTATTTAAGTTAAAAAAAAAAAAAAAAAAGACAATCACATTGGTTGCAATATACCACATTGTCATATATATATATAAATAACAGTTAGCAGTTAATGCATTTAGTGATTAGTGATTATAAAAGCGGTTAACAGTTCTAAATTTTCACCCCTACCAATTACTCAATGGGGATTGAATAGTTGGGATTCCAAATATATTATGAGTTGAATTTATTATTTTTTCCAACCCATGAATTGGACTCGATGAATTCCAAATTCAATTAATCGCCTTCTTTGCTTGTTTTGTAACTTTCGAGAGCTGGGATTGCTCTCAACTTTTGTCAGCATTCCCCACTCCTAAAGCTGACAGGTATGGCGTCATAATGCTTTGAGAAGTAATTTGTATAGAAAGAAAAAAAGAGTTTACAGATGGGATAATATTTTAGCATGAATTAACAATTACTTTTTTTTCTTAAATCGTGGAACAAACCAACCCATCTCTGAAACAAAATAATCGGTTTGCTGTGGCATGCGAAATCTCTCTGGATTCTGAAGTTGAAGCTCTTTCATCATTTGATCAGTTTGTTCAGGGAGCGACTTATACATAAATCCGGCTTCTGCCTGGACAGCTTCATGATTCTCCCATATTTGAGAAGGTTAGCTGATGGGAAAGCAAATACTTCTTGTCGTTGTTATCATCCAAATGATCAAGACTGTTTTCTCCTCCAAAATCTACGTTGATCTCACTTCTTTCATTGCCGTTCGGCCCTTTTGTTTCTGAAACATGAACTTCAAAGTACCCTCCTCTTGAAGAAGAATTATCTTCCTCTAGCTGTTGCATTTCTGACTCTATTAACGTCTGCATTCTTGCTCGCTCCCTGTCTCTCGGGTATGAGCAATATAGGAAGGAGTAGATGAAGCAACAGATTGCCATTGGAACACCAATTGCCGTATAGAGTGCCTTGGCAAGTGATGCAGCATTCTCTCTATCCGTTTCTATCTCTACAGAGTTTGATGATCCTTTTGGAACTGGTTTATAACCATAAACGTGCTGAGCCAAAATTCCAACTACAGGGGGAGCAAATGACGCAAGTATGGTCTCAAAAGATCGATCCAAAGCATAGATGCTTGTACGGGATTTCTCAGGGACTATCTCTGCAAATATGGGACTGTACGCATGTTAGTGCAGAAATAATAAAAATGCTCTTAAGGGGCATTACATAGAATACCCTCAGAATTTCTATTCTAGCAACAGAAGAAGAAAGGAATATAGGCGTATTATTTGTAGTGTCTATTTATAAAATTAACGGCTATTTAATATCAGGACTGAGAAATTAAAGGCCATCATCTAATCACAGCCCACTGCCACGCACACGTACTACAACTTATACACAAGTGCAAATACCTAAGTATTGTTTGCTCTAAAGAAATTTGAGCTTACACGTGATATGAAGTGTTAAAGTATTGATTAAATGATTAAATTTATTATGGTTTTGTTGCTCTTCCGTTTCTTCCCCACCCAACTCTAAAACAAAAAGTCAGTACCTTGTTAGTTCTCGAACACAAGGAAGGAGGATCTAATGCATCAAGAATACATACTTGTTAGTTGCTGGAGCATTCCAGGATATAATCAATCCCATTATGAACAGGACCAGCCCGTGCATGAATGCCGTGGATGGATCATCAGGCAAAACCAGCAGTAAAATTGCAGCTAAAGGAATGGCAGAACCTGAGCTTATCTGTGAAAGGATTATTCTCCCGGAATTGGGTAAGCGTTTTGAAAGCAAATCCCCCATCTTCCCTCCAAACAGACCCCCAAGTGAAGCGGCAATTATAAAGAGCGTCCACAGGAATGCTGTTGTCTTATGGGAGAAGCCTATAAGTTCTAACCACATAGTGGCAAACGACAATGCTGACCAGGGGAATGATCCAGAGACACCCTGAGCCACAATTATCTGGAAAGATGGGATTCTCAGAACAGATTTTGCTTCTTTAGTTAGGTACTTAACTTCTGACCAAAAAGACTTATCTTGAAATCGATCTTCAGCTCTATCAGTCTCAGAAAAGTTTGGATCATTCGCAAAGAGGCGGACCAAAATACCTACTACTACACTTACTAGTCCAACCAAAAGAAAAGAAATTCTCCAACCAGGGATGCCCATGAAAGATGTTGGTGCTATTAACACAGAACAAAGCCCACCAATTATGGAGCCAAAACTTGCTGTTAGCTGTAGCCATCCAAAAGCCACACCACGGTTGCCATCATCGGTTGAATCAGCAACGAGGGACTGAATGGCAGGTGTCACTATGGCAAGTCCAATCCCATTTAAACCTCTTGAAACTGCCACCTATTTGATCAAACCAGGCAACTAAGTGTTAAGTTTTTAATCTTGCAAGTTAAGGAAAACATACAGAATCAACAGGAAAACTTCATCTCTGGTCACAGTTTTTTTTGGAAGCTTATTCATCACGGAATGAAATTCTTTCATTAGTGCTTAATATTCTGAGTTTATCAATTTTTTACATATTTATCCCACATTCTTACTTCGCATGATCTCTCAAAATGAGTTTTTGTTTCCTGTGAAATTTTGTAACGACCCAGGAAAAGCATTAGTCACATCTACGTTATTACTTCAAAAGAATTAGTTAATTAGAAGCTCTCTAGAATCAGTTGTAAAGCCTAATCTCACGTAGTAAAGAATCAATGTGGAACTTAGCACCTATAAGTGCCTTTATAATCCACTCACTTTATGTACCTATTTATGTTGGAACTGAGATGTGGCAACCTTACCATAGATGTTTTTCTGTTCACATTACCGTTTGGTGGAGATAAACTCACTTAAAAGCTCTTGCACTAAGATACTAAGAAAGAAAAATCAAATTATCAGATCACATTGTCATATATTTGGGCATTCATTACAGCCTAGCATGGGTAGGTAAGTTGCAAGGTATAGTATCGATCTTTCATCCACCGAATTTATAGTCTTTAGTCAATGTGAAAAAACATTTTAGGAACCACGAACTTACCCATTAAACCAACCCCATTTCATGGGTGGCTATAGATCCGTAGATGTTAGTATGAACATAAACCAAAATTACCCAATATTTCTGTAACGTAACCAAATCATGAGATCATATTCATACGCCATCCATTTTCAACTCCAACCATATCCACTACATGAACACAACCCAAAATTTGTAACGTAACCAAATCATCTAGATCATATTCATATGCGATATGCCACCCATTTTTATCTCAAGTTACCACATCCAATACATCACAACAACCAGTTTTAGATAGAAATAACAAAGAAACAAAATCACAAACACACACGCATACAGAGAGAAAGAGAGACCTGGAAGAAGGTGGAGGAGATGGCAACGAGAAAGGTGGCGGCGGCCCAGAGAAAAGCGCCGAGAGCAATGACATGGGCACGGTTGTGACGCACAGCCAGGTAAGCAGCAAGTGGGTAACAAGAGGACTGCACTATGGATCGGAACAGAGTGAGCGAGCCTAACCCAGTTGGGTCAGTGTGCAGAGCAGCACCTACCTCCTTGTACACCCCTGGCAACAATGATTCGTCTGCCCTCTCCATAATTCCGGCCAGATTCACCAGCACCAGCGTCAGAGTCTCAGATTTCATCTTCAAAGCCTCTGTTTTTTGGCCTGTGTTCCCAATCAGATCTGTTCCCCTGTTATTGACTTCTTGGTCAACCCGCCAAGGTTGACTTGGACAGTCTGTGTGCGTGTAAGAAGGGCCAAGGCACCTGAAAAATTGGAAATGAGGTAAAGACAAGGGGATTTGGCGCCAAGAGTAGAGTTTGGGAAATTGCCACGTGTAGGGTTAGGATTTGCTTTTAGGTACTTAATCCTTTTACTTACCAAAAAAAAGGTGCTTAATCGTTAATTATCTTGTCTTCATTAAATATTAGTTTCCTTTTATGGAAATGGAAGGAAAGAAAAAGTACAAGGATAAATATATCATTAGTTGTGGTGGATATCGAATGGAGGACTTTATAAAGGATAATGTGGTGTTTATTGAAGTATAGTTGAGACACCCAATCACAACAACGATTGAACCCCATTTGAACGCCACTTGCGATAAGGTTGTAAAACCTTAGCACATGTTTGAACGAGTCATTTAGCCATTCAAATGTCGTGGCCTCGGGCCATGATTTTCATAGATTGACTTGCCCCTTAAACCTCATGGGCTATATAAATTAAAGCATCATAAGCCACAATTTTCAACAGAACATGAGGCCATTATTTTGTATTCTTGGAGAGAGCTTTAATTTGTACCCTTATGCCGTCATTATCAAACTTCTAGATTTTGTTAAACCACGTACACAAACTAATCAAACCTTCAGCTACTTGAGTTCGGTTTGCAAGGGAAGCTTGATAAAAGATTGGCAAAAGTTCGAGGTATTGTGGTAGGAAACAAATGACACGTTTGTTGGGTACAATTTAGGTTTACTACAAAGGTTTTGTAAACACAACTAATTGTAATTTGATTTTTTTGTAGTAGATAAATTTTCCGAGGTTGGTTGTTCTTAGAGTAGTTTTATTTTTGAATAATTCTTCAAAAGATTTCCACGTCACCAAACTTCTTTGGTTCGATTGATTTTATGCTTTGGTTAATTTCGACAATAGTGAGTATGCTGGGAGAAACGTACTCATCTCCCAAACAATGAGCAACTAGAAATGGCATGATCATCAAAAAATCATTTTGGTTCTCACTTCTAAGCAGATACCAACTTTGGAAAAGCATTTAAATGAATCTTATTTTTTTTTAATCGTTTATGTTGGTTTACAAAATTCAGATCCCGCTTGGCAGGATCACTGTTCTTCCTGGTTTGTGAATGTTTGCTGATGGAAAAGAAGAGATAACTTGTTATCAATATCATTCAAACCATGCCTCTCCTGCCATTCATAATCAATGTCAATGTCAACGCCACTCGAAGGAGAGTCATAAGCGTCCAGTTTGTGCATTTCTGATACTATCAGTGCATCCATTCTTGCCCGTTCGCGGTCTCTTGGGTACGTGCAATGGAGGAACGAGTAGATGAAGCAGCAAATTGCAGTTGGAATGCTCATTGTTAAGTAGAGTGCCTTTGCAAGTGATGCAGCATTCTCTTTCTCTGTCCCAATTTCTACAGGGTTTGAAGATTTCCTATTTGGTTTATAACCAAAAACGTGCTGAGCCAAAATCCCAACTACAGCAGGAGCAAATGATGCTAGCATGGACTCAAATGATGAATCCAAAGCATAGATGCTTGTACGAGACTTCTCTGGGACTATCTCTGCAAATATTGGACTGTACACCATTTACATATATATCAATAAAAATAGTAGTGAAAATGTTATTTGTAACTTCATTAATTAGTTCAAGTTGAAGTTGCGTAGTTGAGGATAAAAATTCTCTTCATTTCAATTGAAATTGATTTAAAGTTGATGCATCTAACGGTGTTCATGATGCTATATTATTTAAATTTTTTAAAAAGACTTGCCAATATTGACATCATATATACCGTTGGATTCACTAACTTTAAATCCTAACTATGAATGGAAAAGATCCTTGTCCAACCTTATGCACTTCAATATCACAAACAACTTGAAAATACTAAAACACTAGAAAGAGAGAATGTGCAGAGAACATAATGGATAAAGTAGTAGACATACTTGTTAGTTGCTGGAGCAGCCCAGGATGTGCAAAATCCAGTAATGAACAAAACCAGTCCATGCAAGAATGCCGTGGATGGATCATCAGGCAATACTAGTAGCAAAACTGCTGTTAAAGGAATGGCTACACCCGTGGTTATCTGTGACATAATTGGTCTTCCAGAATTGGGTAAACGTTTTGCAATGATATCCCCCATCCATCCACCAAACAGACCACCAAGTGAAACACCAATCACTTGTATGGTCCGAAGGAATGCTGTCTTTTCGTGGGAGAAACCTACAAGTTCCAACCACATAGGGGTAAACGCCCAAGCTGCCCCGGCGAATGATCCAGAAACACCTTGAGCCACAATTACCTGGAAAGATGGGATTCTAATTACTGATTTTGCTTCATTAATTAGATCCTTAACATCTGACCAGAAAGGCTTATGAACTCGATTTCTAGCTGAACTATTGCTATCAGAAAAATGCGGATCATTTGCGCATAGGCGAACTAATATACCAACTGCGACACTTATGATTCCAACCAGATGAAAAGAAAATCTCCAACCAGATATCCCCATGACAGAGGTTGAGGCCAAAAGGACAGCACACAGCCCACCAATGATGGATCCCAGGTTTCCTGTCAGTTGTAGCCATCCAAAAGCCAAACCACGGTTGCTTTCATCGGTTGAGTCCGCAACAAGGGACTGAATGGCAGGGATGACAATGGCAAGTCCAATTCCATTTAAACCCCGTGAGACTGCCACCTAATTAACCAAATGATTCTAAATGTTAAAGACTCAGCTGCAGATAGTGCAAAAGACTCTCTTGACATATTTCAAAGTTTATTAAAGTTCTTGAAGCTTCAACATCAGTGAATGCACCTGAGTTTCTACAGTTATAAGTTATTTGAGTTTCTTTCTTAATTCTAGCAATGGGCAGGCACCCGACACCTAGAAGCACCCAAATGCAATGAATCTGCATTTCCTTATTTTAAATGCTACAGTTCTTTCCTCATCAGAGCTCAGCTATGAAAAAACTTTTATAAACCAACAATGACTCACAACTTGATGATAGTATAAATCAACAAAAGGGCTTTCATTTGAATTAATACAAGCTTTAGCATATAAAACATGTAACAGTTTTGCCAAGAAGAACACAGTTAAAATGTGTAGGTTATAAGATATATAATTAATGCAAGTCTGGGTTTACAATCATGGTTAGAGTACAACTTATACAGAAGCTTGGTGCACATTTTGCAAGCTATTTTACCACTCTCCTTAGCCGAATATCTTATGGCACTCAGACTAATATTTTCTTCTCTCTTTTTTTTTCCCCTTTTTTATTGAATGATTAATGTTGATCCAGTGAGAAGTGCAATAGGATATGGAATGCAGCCGCTTCATTGTTTCCAAGTGAAACAGCAAGTACTTTAGATGATCTGGTGAGAAGCAAAATACACATTTCCAAATCCAACTATTGAAAGTTTTGTTAATGTATATGGATGTTCAGAAGCACGATCAACAGTGAAAAGCTAATGGAACAGTTATGGATCTGCATAAATGAGAATGACAAAGCAAAGAAGAGAAAATTCGGAAAGTTCGCAAATTTAACTAAACATGAGCAAGAAGAAAAAGTTGTATGGACGGAATATAAGGCTACCTGGAAGAAGGTGGAGGAAATGGCAACGAGAAAGGTGGCGGCGGCCCAGAGAAAAGCGCCGAGAGCAATGACATGGGCACGGTTGTGACGCATCGCCAGGTAAGCGGCGAGTGGGTAGCAAGAGGACTGCACCACGGATCGGAACAGAGTGAGTGAGCCCAACCCAGTTGGGTCGGTGTGCAGAGCTTCCCCTACCTCCTTGTACACTGCAGGCAACAGTGCCTCGTCGGCGCTCTCCATTATACCTGCCAGATTCACCAGCACCAACGTCACTGTCTCTGATTTCATTTTTCAAGCTGATCTGGAACGCTCAGACTCCTCTGTTTTCCTCTGTTTCATAGAGGGAGAGGACCTGGGTTTGACTTTTTAGTTGCAGAAGGTGTAGAGCTGGGGAGTGGGTGCTACAACAATGGCGAAGGGTCATGAGAGCGGGGCATTATAGAAAATAAACTGCTTTTGTGGGTGTTTTGGTAAAATTGAAGGACATCGTTATGGGATAATCTTCTTTATATCGACGTGGGACATTGGAAATGGAACCCATCTTCATGCGCCCTCCCTTACGCACATGCTGAAAGAGTAGAACTGGCGCTATTATAGAGGTACCTGGAAGAAGGTGGAGGAGATGCCAAGTTGCCAATGCAGAAGTTGGTGGCGGCCTAAAGGAAAGCGCCTGGATTCAAAAAAAATCCCAGGTTACTTGGTTTTGTTTCATAGAGGGAGAGTAGCTGGGTAAAAGGCGGTGGCACATCGCCGGGCAAATGATGGGCCTGGGCCAGGTGGTAAGTCGAGTTCGGTTATTCTGTTTTAATGGTATTTTTATTTAGAGAAATATATATATGGGCTTTTATTTTATTTGAAATTATTCATTAAATTTCTAATTTCAAGAATATGGTTATAAGATTTTGCCCAAATTCAAAATAGATCTATATGTCACCTTTTCGTTTGACATGTCAATGTTCATATCAACAACTAATATAAATGTTAAGAAAATGCTAGTTGTTCTTTTAGTATTCTTCCAACTGTGATATGACTTTTAAAATCGCCAATAGATTAAAAGTTAATAACGATAATTTTAAATTCAATGGTGATTTTAAAAGTCACATCATAGTTAGGAGAACACTAAAAATCTCTAGCATTTTCATAAATGTTATATCATTAAGCATGAAGTCATCCAAAAGAAAAAATCAAAAAACCCAACTCCATACACAAAAACTATCTTTTTTGTCATCTTAATCTTCAAGATTTATAGCATTAGAAGAAAAACTACTAACTTTGACACTGATAGGGACCTTAACATGTATGAGACATACGTAATACATAAAAAATCATTAACTTTGACGATTAAATAATAGATGGACCAATTTAAACTATGAGGCAAAACTTAAGGACCTTATTTTTAAAATTGAAAATTCAAGTAAAAAAATTATAAAAAATAGGTGAGAACTACAAATTTGATGAAAAATACAAATAAAAATGATATGAATTTTTTTAAAAAAAATTAATAAAAAAAATCTTTCAAGAGAAAAATTTATCATTTTTTGGATTTGTTTCCTGATCTTCATGGGTCGGGTTAACTGAGTAGATCCTCATAACAAATAAAAAAAAAAAAATCAAATCTTTTCTTAAAACTCATATTCCTAATTTATAAGATTAAAAAAACACAACCGTAAATAATAAACAAGTAATACATTAGATAATCTTTAAGAAGTGCAATTTGGTCATTTCCTATAATAGTGTACAATTTGGTCATTTCATCTCTCTATTACTAAATGACTAAATTCATTCAAAATAAAACAATTTTTTTTTAAAATAATAATAATAAAAAAAATAAATCTTAGGTCAAATGCTTCTTTCTCCTTTAAATGTGGTAGACCCGAATTTTTTTTTCTTGCAGAGCCGTCGCCGCCTATACTGCACACAGGGCTTCCTCCGCCGCCGGCAAGCATGGAAACCACAATATCTGACCATGCAGCCACTTAGGTTTCCGTCGCCGTTCCTCAACAGAGGTGGCCACGAATCAGTGCCGTACTCCGGCGGGGAGATGCCCACAGCCCCATGGCCGCGCACGCTGCCTCCGGCGCGTCCAAAAAACGCTATTACAAGCGACTGACTGAAAGCCCTTTACAGATAATAGGACATGGAGCAAGATTGTAGTTATTCTAATATTGAAGAAGAGGAAGAAGAAGAAGAAGGGAGAAGAGGAATGGAGACGAGAGAGGAGCGGGGGGCCAGCTCAGGAGGGGAAGCAGAGGAGGAAGATGTTGGAAACCTCTCAATCCCAAAGGGTGGACCCATTTACGTTCCCAATCTGGTGGGTCCCCTCTCGTCGGTTCCCAAGTTTGAGGCTTCTCTTCTCCATCAACTTCAGAATCTAGAAGCAGAAATACGTTGTTCTGATCCATCTCAACAGTGTGATGAAGATATTTCGGTCGATGAGCTTAAAATTTTGAGTGAAGAAGAATTAGTGGATATGGCTATGAAGGAAGCGTTTCAGGACAAAGAAGACCATGAAAATCCTCTGCAACCTTCCGAAGAGAACTCTTCCGCTGCAGAGAAAAAAGATGACTGCAGGAGATCAAGCAATCCTTCAGTAACTGAATGCGCTCAAGGTAACAACTCAAGGAAGAGAAAGAAAGACAACAACTCAAGAAAGGGAAAGAAAACAAAGGCAAACAATCATGCCGTTGAGAGTCGTTATACTGCAAAGGTGGAGCAATTTGTGAAAGTCAAACAAAAGCAGGATGAAGACAAAGCAGCAGCAAGACTGCATTCATTCAATGCTAGTTGCAAGATCAATGAATGTGCCATTGCATTATCAGAAAGAACAGAAAGGATGAAGTCTCTCCGGTTTACAAATTCTGCAAAGAAGGTGAAATCAGCAAGCACTGGGGAACACATTGCTGTGCGGTATCCAGATGTTGTTCTTTCTGTCGAGGTTTACCATAACTCACGGAAATGGGTAAAGACTCAAGAATTTTTGGTCCTAGGACGACAAAGCTTGACTGAACTGAGGGATAAGATTTATTGTTTAACCGACCAGGTGATGCAAAAGGCTGGGCAGCATGATCCTTCTGGATATTTTCTTATAGAAGATGTGTAATGATTTGAGGGATCCCTCTGCTATAGATTATAGTGAACCTATATTTGATTGGCTCAGAAACTCTAGGAATGACGCTCTTAAAAAATGGGAATGCATCATAAACAGGGGAATTACCACAGAAGCAGAAAGCAATTATAGGTGATGATGTTACAGGCCTACAGTTGCCTCAGTTCAAACCTGCTGACATGCACAAGATACGGTTTTGTGACTTGGGATTTCGACTTGGTGCTGGATATCTCTACTGTCACCAGGGAGACTGCAAGCATACAATCGTTATAAGAGACATGAGGTTGGTTCATCCAGAGGACGTGTACAACCGAGCTGGCTATCCAATATTCGTGTTTCAATTAAAATTTCGTGTGCAGAAATGCGATGTTTGTAATATATATAGAGCTGCGAAGGTGACGGTCGATGACAAGTTAGCCCCAGAGAACCCGTGCTATTTTTGTAGAGACTGTTATTTTCTTCTTCACTATGATAAGGGCGAGTCTCTGCTGTATAGTGACTTCTCAGTATACGATTATCAACATGATTGATGCTGGACAAAAAAAAAAAAAATTAGAGTAAGAGGAACTCTAAATGTGTGATTAATTTTTTTATAAAAAATGGGAAAAAAAAATATTAAATTAGTCCGTGTGATTTGGGGTTGTGACAAATAACTCTATTCTTTTTCATTCTTTAACCTTATTGTTCGCCAAGAATTGAGAATCTTAGGCTCTTAGCTAATATGAAAGCAGAGTTGAATTCTCATCATTATAATTCAACTCGAGGCTCTTTTCCACTTCACTATCTGCCTCTAGCCGTTGCATTTCGGATTCTATCAATGCATTCATTCTTGCCCGTTCACGGTCTCTTGGATATGTGCAATATAGGAAGGAGTAGATGAAGGCACAGATTGCCATGGGAACGCCGACTGCTGTGTAGAGTGCCTTGGCGAGCGACGCAGCATTTTCTCTATCTGTTTCAATCTCTGCAGCGTTTGATGACCCTTTTGGAATCGGTTTATAGCCATAGAAATGCTGAGCCAAAATGCCTACTGCGGCGGGAGAAAATGACGCCGGCACGGTCTCAAATGCTCGATACAAAGCGTAGATGCTCGTACGGGACTTCTCTGGAACTATCTCTGCAAATATGGGACTATAAAAAAAAAAAGTCAGTATCTTCCTGCTTCAATATATGATGCTAATGAGATTCGATTGTATTCAAATATGATTCATTATCTCTAATTTCTCAAGATTGAAAAAGTAAAACGTAATTGATCGAGTATATATACGTACTTGTTAGTTGCAGCATTTTCCCAGGAGACGAAAAATCCGAGAATGAACAAGACCAGCCCATGCATGAATGCTGTGGATGGATCATAAGGCAATAGTAGCAGCAAAATTGCAGCAAGAGGGACAGCCGAGCCCGAGCTTATTTGAGACAGAATAATCCTTCCAGAATTGGGTAAGCGTTGTGCAAGGATATCGCCCATTTTTCCACCGAACAGGCCGCCAAGTGCAAAACCAATTGCGAGTACGCTCCAAAGGAATGCTGTTTTTCCATGGGAGAAGCCTATGAGTTCCAGCCACATGGGGGTGAACGACAAAGCTGATCGGGGTAATGATGCAGAGACACCTTGAGCCACAATTACCTGAAAAGATGGGATTCTCATGACTGACTTTGCTTCTTGAATTAGCTCTTTAACGTCCGACCAGAAATGCTTTTGATTATCATGAATAACTCGAGTCTTAGAAAAGCGTGGATCCTTTGCAAAGAGGCGGACAAATATCCCAACAACGACACTTCCAAAAGCTACCCCAAGAAAAGCGATTCTCCAGCCTGGTATTCCCATGATTGATGTTGAGGCGACGACAACAGAAGAGAATCCACCAACGATGGAGCCGAGGTTTCCTGTAAGGTGCAACCATCCAAAAGCCATACCACGATTGCTATCATCGGTTGAGTCGGCGATGAGGGATTGAATTGAAGGTATGACAATGGCAAGTCCGATTCCAGTTAAACCTCGTGACACTGCAACCTAATTATAGCCAAATCATCCCAATATGTTATAAATTATGCAGCTGAATAAGCATTGACTATTTTCAGGTGCTAACACAGCAAGAAATGAAAAAAGTAGGCCTCGACCATCAAAGAATGCAACTATTCCATTACAACATCAACTTTCTGAGCTTCTTCCACGATTCATTTGGTTAAAATATGCCGAAATTCTTTCCTTATCAGATTTCTAAAAAAACCAATCTTGCCCATTTCTTAAACCAGCTCAAAAAAGTAATAGATGGGTACAGATCTACAAACCCCAACGAACTCAACTCCACACTGTTAAACACAATCAGGAGAAAGAGTTAGATATAGAGACCTGGAAGAAGGTGGAGGAGATGGCAACTAGAAAGGTGGCAGCAGCCCAAAGAAAAGCGCCGACGGCAATGATGTGAGCACGGTTGTGACGCAGAGCCAGGTAAGCAGCCAGTGGGTAGCAAAAAGCTTGCACTATGGTTCGGAACAGAGTGAGCACGCCCAAACCAGTTGGGTCTGTGTGCAGAGCAGCCCCAACCTCCTTATACACCGCCGGCAGCAACTTCTCATCAGCTTTCTCCATAATACCCGCTAGATTTACCAATATTAATGTCAAAGTATCTGAATCCATCTTGACAGTTCAAGGCGCTCAGCTTCAAATCAAAATCCTCTGTTTTTGGAGGGTCGTTGTGACGGCTGACTTTGCTGGAAGGGAGTTTGATTGGCTTTAATCAAAAAGTCCTCTCTGTTTCTGCTCTGTTTTTGGTGGGCGAAGTGATGGTTGACTTTGCTGGAAGGAGTTTGATTGAGAAATGGTGGAGGGGTCTTGTTGACTTTGCTGGAAGGAGTTTGATTGAGAAATGGTGGAGGGGTCTTGGACTTGTTGACCGGAAGATTTGCTAGTTATTCATGTTTGTCCAACAATCAAAGGTTGTTGCAACTCATGTGAACTTTGGGATGCGTCTTAGGTTAGGCAATTAACAAAGTAATGCTATATAAGTCTTTTTAGAATCTTTTTATAGTTATTCTAAATGTAACGTGACTTTTAAAATCATTAATAGATCAAAAGTCAATAAATTCGCATATCAAATTTAACGGTAATTTTAAAAGGCATATCATATTTAGGATGACTCTAAGAGGATTTAAGAAGACTTGTAGCATTACTCTTGAACTTTGGGATAAATGATAGTGAACCTTAATTTAATAGAGATTAACAGTTTAAGGGTATGTTTGGGATTGAGTTTAAAAGTGTTTTTAACACTCAAAAAGTCTGTTTGAGAAAAAAAATATTCGTTTGGTAAAAAATAAAAAGTGTTTTTAAAGGTTCAAAAAGTCAAAAAATTTTCAAAAAAATACTTTTGCCAAAAGCTTAAAAATGAAGCATTGAAGTTTTTGCCCAAAATTTTTTTTTTACTTTAAAGCTCTATTTCTCAAATGCAATATCAAACAGACTCTAAGACTCACTTAAATTGAGTTAAGTTGAAAATGATAAATGATTGGTATCAATAATTTGTCGATATTTTTTCATTCTCATCTTACAAATCAACTATTATATTTGTTGACTTATGTAGATCCCACATAAGTTGATGGTAGATCTTACACATCTAGTAGTTGATCTATTAAATTTGTAAGAGAATATAAACAAATTATTGACACCAATCATTTTTTCTATTGATTTGGGAAACCAGATACTCTTCTTGTTTTAAACTGATGGGTGTTCTTTAAAACACTAGTCAGGTTTGAGAATGGTAGTGTAAATGAAGCCCAAGACTGATCAAATGGACATAGCCCATAAGGAGGTTTTGTTTTCCATTTCCCAGATTTAGACCCAACTCGTATAAGCTAATGGGGTTCTCGGTTACCCAAGAAAAGAAACAAGTAAATAAAGCTGCTGACCTCTTAGGTTGTTCGAATTTCATAAAATTCGGACAACTATTAACGGGAGATCATCATCTTTTTATCGACATGGCATGGTAATTTGTGGTCCAGTTAGCTAATGGGCTTTTAGCCTAGAGATAATATAGAGTTGTCTACAATCTCAATGAATTATTGGGCTTTGGGCTTAATTCGTTTGGTCTTATTACTTGCCAAAGAATAGGCTGGGCTGGCTAGCCAGATAAGTAGCAGACCAGCTCGATACTCACCAGGAATGGATGAGCCTAAGCATATTTTTTTTCTTTTCGACGCAAAAAAATAAAACATAAATAAATAAAACTTTTTTTATTTTTGTTGGTTTTTTTGAAGAAATTAATTAGTAATGATGTAATTCTGACGGAACGTGAAACACAAAACGGAGTTAGGGAAGCGGTCGCCATCATGAAGTGTCAGTGTCAAGGGATGGGGGGTAACAGCGTCCGTACAGGTGAGGGAGCAGGTACAATCCACTGGGCTAGGTGAGGTGAGGGGTCCACTGCGACATGGACACCCTATCATCATCACGACACGTTAACTCCCTCCTCTGTTGGTCGGGCCCACCTCATTAATTGTTACACGTGTACTTTCCCGCTTGGTTTTTCGTTTTTGGGCAAATACTCTTGCTTGTGCTCAAGCCTGAGGTGGAGCTGACGTAAGGGCCTCGCCTTCTGACAATAGCGATAAATACAAAAATTCAATTATGAGCTTAGCTTTTATTTTATTTTATTTTAGTTACTCTTATAGTTGTACATTATACTTGTCAATCTAATATAAATAATTAACTTTGGATGTGTGGGCCAAACCCATAAAGATACAATTTATGGGTTTGGCCCTATGAGTAGCTCCGGTCACTTCTAATCAATCTTTTGGATAGCTTCACTCCCAACCGACCCTAGAAGTCACTCCCAATGACTAGTTGGGAGTGGTTGAAGCCACCCTATGGCTCGGTTGGAATGGTCAGCCATCTCCTATGACAAAAATCGGATGGTCGGCTATCCTATATTTTTTTATTAATTTGTTTTATATTTTCTTTTTAAATACTATTTTATGATTTTATTATGAGTGAAATACGTGACATGTTGTAGACCCTTGAATGATATTGAATGGCCAAGATTAGACAAATTATTTACGGGTAATTTTTTTCTCAATTGCTGAGGATACCATTCAAAATTTCAAACTATGCCTCTTTATTAAATTTAAATGTACTATAAAAATAGTTAAAAACAATTTTAAAAAATAAATAAAATATATCATTTCTCTTGATGAAATAGACGCCATAATGTATAAAAAATTGCTAAAGGTCAATAAATTTTTTAGATTTGGCTCATATTGTTTTATAATTAACCATTAGTCTATCATTAAACTTATGTAAATATGTAAATATTACATAAGTTGATGATAAACTCTACAAATTTAATTGTTAATTTTATTAAATTTATAAGAGTATAGGCTAAATATATATCATTTCTGTTTTTCTACGTGTGAAAACTGAAAAAGTAGTGTAAATTTGTTTACAATGATCTCACTTGTTACGAGGCAAAGTTGGCCGGTTGGGGTAAAGCCTAAAGTCAATCACCTCAATAAAACAANATAATGTATAAAAAATTGCTAAAGGTTAATAAATTTTTTAGATTTGGCTCATATTGTTTTATAATTAACCATTAGTCTATCATTAAACTTATGTAAATATGTAAATATTACATAAGTCGATGATAAACTCTACAAATTTAATTGTTAATTTTATTAAATTTATAAGAGAATAGGCTAAATATATATCATTTCTGTTTTTCTACGTGTGAAAACTGAAAAAGTACTGTAAATTTGTTTACAATGATCTCACTTGTTACGAGGCAAAGTTGGCCGGTTGGGCTAAAGCCTAAAGTCAATCACCTCAATAAAACAACAAAAAAAATTGGCACTTGTCGTCAAATACAAAGTGTCAAAAGTCAACCATAACCTTTTCTTTTATTCTTTACTTTCCCCCTCGGCCAAAAATATGTATAAAGGCATCCCCCTCGAAGTTCCCATCCGGATAGATAGATAGGATATATAGCTAAGGACAATACCCACAATTTTTTGTTCTCCTTTTCGGAAACTAATTTTAAGCCTCGGCCTTAACATATAAAGGCAACCCCCTCGATCCCCCGACCCCAATCCTTTTTCTGGTGAAGGGTATATGACTCCTACCAATTGCCCTCTGAACATTGTAGCGGGAAAAAAGAGTCAATGGTAATGCCCTGTAGAATAAAAAGAAATATAGCATGATATATATTAATTTTAAGCTCTACCCTTTGTTATGAAGGGTACGTGCCCTGGCCCCTGAAAGAAACATGGGGCTCTTCTTTTTAAAAAAACACTTTCAAAATAAATGTCCACTTTTCTAACAATTGAAAATCTCATTTCTTATTTACAATTTTTTTTTTTTTTTTTTTTAAAAAAAAAATCTCATTTCTTTATTTGTTACTCCTATTTTTTTTCATTAAAAAGTTCACTAAAAGTCGTGTATGCATTTATCTAAAACAAATAACATTTTAGATTTTCTTTTTTATATAAATATTAAATATGGGATTAAAAGTGTAGTATGATGAGATATACGTAATGGGATTTGGTAGAGGTATTTTTTTCTTTTCTTTTCTTTCCTATTCAAATAAGGGAAACTAGGGCAGGGGAATGGGTTTTGATAGGGTTGTTTGTAGATGAATGTGTTTTGAGAAATATTTTGTGTTTTAGGTTGCATGTTAATTATGTCTTTAAGTTGAGAATATAAAACAAAAAAAACAAATTCGTTAACAACCATGGCCATCTAGACGAATTATATGACAATCAAGGAATTGTCCTCTAGAATGATACTGTCCAAACCCAACTAGGACTCTAAATGAACAAGCTCGTTTTATAGTCCACTCGTGTAAACTCAACTTGAACTCAGTTCATGAAAGCAAAAATATGCTCAATTATTAAATAATGTATATCCGTATAAATTCCATTTGACTAGTTAGCCCGACTTGGCGACTTGACTAATGTTTGTTGGCCTAGTTCGTATGAAGTTTGGTTTGACTCATTAGCTCAACTCGGTTAATGTTTGTTGGCCTAGTTCGTATGAAGTTTGGTTTGACTCATTAGCTCAACTCGGTTAATGCTTGTAAGCCTAAATCGTATAAAGTTCAGCTTGACTCATCAGCTCAAATCAATTAACGTTTGTGAACATTACTTGTACAAAACTCAATTCAACTCGTTAGTTCATTTATATATCTTTGCATATATGTATAAATATAGTATTAATATTTTAATAAAAATGAGTTATATAAATTTAAGTATGTTACATTAATAATTAAGTAATATATATTATATATGTTACTTCATATATATGTTTGTATTAGTTTACCATAATAAATTAACATATTATCTAGTAAGTTAATATATACTAAGTAAATAAGTAACTTAGTAAGTATAATTAATTATAAGTTACTAACTTACAAAAAAAAAAAAAAGTTACTAAATATTTGTATGTACATTATATATGTATGTATTATGTATTATATTAGTATTAGCACACTAATTACCATCTAAATTAGTAACAAATTATCTAATTAGTTAATATCTACTATGGAATACCCCAAACAAAACCATTTTTATTAAACACACAGTAGTTAATAACCATGGCTGTTGTTTGGAGTGTTACATTAGTTGTGCTTAAAGAAAATCAAATTTAATTATCTCAAATCGGTTTCAGAACAACCGATCTCATGAAGAACGAGTTTAGGCTGAATCTAATCAAACTTTCACAAATAATGATGGAATAGGATTAAGAAAATCCTCGAGAATAAAGAGACCAATAATTCATAGTGATATATTGTATACTTCCAAGAGTAAGATTTTGATGTTGGACCTATAAGGATGACCCAAGCTCATTTTCACAAGCCATGAATGAAAATAACTCCACATTTTGGTTCAATGCCATCAAGGAAGAGATGAAATTCATGACTAAAAATCAATTTTGTTGACTTACTAAAAGGAGTTGTAGCCATAGGTTGTAAATGAGATTAGAAAACCAAAAGAGATGCTTGTTGTGAAGTTGAAAGTAACAAATTTAGACTTTTAGCAAAGAGTTTTACTCAAAATGAAGGCATTGATTGTCATAAAATATTATCTCCAACATCTAAGAATGATTCATTTAGAATCATCGTGGCATGAATAACTCATTTTATCTAAAGCTACATTAAATGGATGTGGAAACAACTTTCCTTAATGGGGATCTATAAGAGGAGCTTTACATGTCATAACCTAAAGGTTTTTTTTTTGACATGTCCACACAAAAGGGGGGAGGGGGATTCAAACTAGTGACCTTCGCTTCATTAGGCGTGGTCCCAGCCGATTGAGCTACCTCTTAAAGATATAACCTAAAGGATTTGGTAATAAGAGTTAGAAGGCTTCCAAATTAATAAAATTTATTTATGGGTTGAAATAGGCCTCCCACCAGTGCCAGTGGTAAGGGTGTTCAAGCGGTTATAACCGGACCGCCTCCGCTTTAGGCGGTTATCCGATTTTCAATAACCGCAACCGCCTCCGCCTAGGCGGTTAGCGGTTATTCAAACCGCTAACAAGCGGTTATAACCGCTTTTTTAAAAATAGGCTTTTGGACCTTTTTTTATATTTTGGGCCTTCATTTTTCATATTTTTTGGGTTTATTTCACACTACAAACCACACACTAAAAGTCTGAAACCAAGATCAAAACATACTACAACCAAAACCTAATGAGTGAGAGTCTGAGAGATGAAAGTGAGACAGAGACGGAGACGAGTGAGAGAGGGGCTGCGGCTTCGGGAGAACTCAAAGTTAAGATGAAACCTAACGAGTGAGACTCTGTGAGAGAAAGGTTGCGGCTTGTGTGAAATGTGAATGTCTGGGAGAACAAGATAGGGTTTCATCTTATAGACTTATATAATATAAATAATATATAACGAGTGAGAGAGGGGATGTGGTGTAGTTTTGGTGTTAAACACCAAAATGACGCTGTTTTGTTTTTGTTGTTTTTATATTTAATTAATATATATATTCATATAATTATATATAAATAAAAGCGGTTAGCAGTTATAACCGTTTTTTCATACCCCTAAAACCGTTAACCGCAACCGCCCTAGGCTGTTAGCGATTTTTAATAACCGCTTTGCAAAGCGGTTAGCGGTTAGCGGTTGGTGAGGTGGTTATAACCGCTCCGCTTGAACACCCATAACCAGTGGTATATAAAATTTCACAAGATTGTCCCAAGGGATAGCTCAATCGGCTATGAACCATGTTTCATGAAGCGGAGGTCACTAGTTTGAATTAGGGGTGGGCAAAAACCCGCGAAACTCGAAGACCCGCCCCGGCCCAACCCTCCAAGTGCGGTTTTTGTGTGTTCTTTTGCGGGTTCGGGTTGAAAATACCCAAACCCGAGCGGGTCGGTTCGGGTTTCGGTTTGAACAAAAATTTCGATGCGGGTACCCGAACTGATCCGCATCTACCCGATCTCACTTAACCTAAAACTAAAAACCTAGAACCTCACACACTCACACTTACGCCCTCACCTCACTCTCAGACCTGTCGCACAGCCTCTCGGCCCTCTCACTCTCAGACCTGCCGCCTCCAAGCTCCAACAGGCAACACCGCAACAACCTCTCACACAGTCACACTTTCGAATCCGTCGCCTCTCTCACTTGATTGAGCCGTCGTCCGTCGCCTCTCACCGTCGGAGTCTCTCTCTCATCTCACTCACGATCTCTCACTCTCTCTCACTCTTAGTCACCGTTGGAGGCTCTCTCTCACTCTCAGTCGCTGTCGCCGTCACCTCTCACCGTCGCCGGGTCTCTCTCATCTCTCTCATCTCACTCACGATCTCTCACTCTCTCTCACTCTTAGTCACCGTTGGAGGCTCTCTCTCACTCTCAGTCGCCGTCGCCTCTCACCGTCGCCGTCGGAGGCTCTCTCTCATCTCACTCTCGATCTCTCACTTTCAGTCACGGAGGCTTAAGGTTCGATTTTCTTTTTAGGGTTTTATTTTGTCAAGAATTTTTTTTTTTTAAAATATCTTGTTGGTTGTTAATAATTTATGGCCTGGTTAATAATTTTTGAAGTACTGATTTAATTTTTGCTTCTTGTTAAGGTTTTTGTTGAAATAGTCGATATTTTTGTTGAAGAAGAAGAAGCCTGAACCCTCAACACCCAACACCTGTCTTCGTCCCCCAGGTATACTAATCTTCTGTATAGTTTTGTTTTTTTGTTTTGTTTTTTTGTTTTTAATGTGATTCAAATAGGTTGCAATTGATTGACTGTAACACCCAAGGAATTTATTAAGATGACTTAGAATGCTTTAGTCTAAATTGTGATTTTTTTTAAGTTAAATCAATTATATTGGGAAACATATGTTTGATGTCTAAATTATAAATTATTTGGCATTTACCTAATTAAATGCCTAAGTGTTAATAGTAATGAGGATATTAGTATATTAAATAATAGTTTGATTAGTTTATATATATATTAAGAAATACTTGTATATATAGATATATAGATATATATATATTATATGGATATATAGTGATGGGATAGAACCTGGAAATGAAGTTTCCTCTTTTAATTCATTAGATATATATATATATATATGTAAATGGGTGAGGCAAGCTGTTAGCCGAAAACTTCTCCAGGAGGTTTTCTACAAAAAAACAAACTCTCACCCATGTGAAGATGAATGAATGCAGTAAATAGAGTAGCCTGCCACTCGGTGCCTGCAAGAATTGAAGTTTCGGCGCAGGGGTAAAATTCCACCGATTAGGCTTTAGTAAAAATACCAACCTTGTCCTCAATGTTCCCCTATAAATAGGACCAGTCACCGTGATTGTTAGCACAAGCAAAATCTCTCATGGCTCGTCGCTCAGTGAAGAGAAAAGAAAAAAAAAAAAAAGAGAAAAGAAAAGAAAGTGAGAATATACTTATATTTTTAGTAATAAGTTTGGAGCAACTTTAAGTGGAATTGCTAGGTATAATCTCTTTTATCCTTAGTTTATGTCAATTATAGTTATTTATTAGAATTTAAATTATGTTAATTCTAGTTATTAAAATTTAAATTATGTTGTTATAATGCCTAAATTGCATGGAAAAGTGTGATTGAATATTTCGGGACGGATATTATATTCAATCATCCTTTTAAATATTACAAATGCGTCGTTGTGCTGCCTAAATTTTATTAAGTATTTTACAATAGCGCCGTTGTAATGCCCAAGTAATGTTATATGTTTTAATTAAATATTACACTAATGTTGTAGTAATGTCCGCCTGAAAATACAAAAAAAATTAGATAGCCGTTATGATGTCCAAATAGTATTAAGATATTTAGATATGTCGTTATGATGCCCAAGTGATAATATAATATTTTGGATAGATGTCTTTATGCTGCCCAAATTTTTAGGATAAGGGCAAAATATGAAAAAAAAAAAAATGTTTTTGGAGGTATTTTAAGAATCCTAGGATTTAAAGTGAGTCTTAGGAATAAAATAAGTTAAATTTACGCTAATGTTGAAAAAAATGTGATATTAAATGCAGAAAGTGTATAACAAGGGAAACTACGAATAAGGGCCGTTAAGCTTGAAAAATGTAAGTTCAAACTTACTGACTCTGCATTATTTTACAAAAGCATGTTATGTATATTGTGTTGAGCCCTATTATTTTAGCTACACATATGAATATATTTTGAAATGCTTTACATGAAAATGTGTTTCCAAAGGAAATGATTTATAAAAAGAAGTTGAGTTTTGGAATGAAAATAAGATTTGCAAAAAATAAGATGATATGTATGAATGCATGTAATGCCCAGCGGTCAGGGGGGGATTATGCGCCTGACACCCCGATGTTAGGAAGGGGGAAACAAAGTTGCCTAACAGCCTAGCGGTTGAGTGGGGTTATACGCTCAACACCTCAAAGCTATGAGAGGGATAAATTATTAGCAACCTTGCGGTTAAGTGGGGTAACACTTAGCGAACTCCTGAGGATAAGTGGGAGTATAAATTCACTTATTGTCATGATAATATGATATGATATGATATGATATGCTATGATACGCCATGCTATATAATTAAATTATGCTGATTTTATTAATGTCTTATTCATTATGTTATGAACTGTTTTATTGCTTCATATTGTGAAATGTGAAGTTAATTATATAGTAAGGAAAATGCAAGAAATATTATTCTGTTTAACTATTAAGTATGAAAATGTCTATTACCTAGTTTACTATCTAGCCATAAATTTATTAAATCTCATTTATGAAAACTTTGCATACATGGCTGTTTAGTAAACACTGGTGAGAAGATAGATTTTTTGAACAAAAAGGGGGCTCTAATAAATATGGTCAATTCGTTTGAACTTGCTGAGTCGTGGACTCACCCCTCCACCTTTAAAATTGTTGTGACAATTTTCTAGATGGGGTTGATGAAGAGGAGGACGAGGATGCAGCTCTGTGTGATGGTCCATATTACTGTGCATAGGACTGATAGGAGGCCTCAGTCTTTTTGGAGTTACTCAAGACAGTTGTAGATATACTAGTAATGTTTGATGTGTGTATTTTAGTAATTCTCTCATGACATCTTGTAATATATTAGTATGGTTTGTAGTAACTGTGTAAGTGTTATGCCATTTGTAGCAGAGTTTAAAGAAACTGAAATCCTAGTTGATGATGAAGATATTATATGAAGTTTAAATTAGATGCTCTGGTGCATTTACATTTATGAGGAAACTCTGATAAAAAAAAAAAAAAAGAGCTACCAATGTGCAGTAAGGATTTAGATAATCTCACTTACGGCTTGTTTAAAAAGCCAGGGCGTTACATTGACAGTTTATATATTTATTATGTAAAAAAATCTATTTTGTTGTGCAATTGATTGACAGTGTATATACATGTATACTAATTGTCTGTATATTATTATTAATATGGATTTGTATTTGGTAATTTTGTTGTGCAATTTTCCTGTAAAGCAGTCTGTTTTGTTGTGCAATCTGTTTAAAAAAAACTAAAAAAGATTGTTATGCAATCTGTTTTGTTGTGCAATTTTCCTGAAAAGCTGTCTGGTTGCTTGCTGATGGCATGACCAAATGATAAAAGTCCACTTGAATACTTATCACCTTTCCGTATTGTTTTGATTTTTTTTTCTTCCATTTATTGTAGACTCATGGCTGGTCGTCCAACTAGTGGTATTGGTTCTAGTTCTACTTCATCTACTCATACTTTTAGTGATAGTACTATGCCTTCCATTGATAGTGTTAGTGTTGGAACTCAAAACACTAGTTCAGCTCTCCCACCAAAACCTAAAAAATCTGAGCAAACATCAATGGTTTGGGAACATTTTAGCAAAGTAGAGGGGGGTGATCCCGATGATCCTAAATCACAATGCAATTATTGTAAGAAATTGTTTAGTTGTCACAGTAAAAGGCAAGGTACTTCATCTATGCTAACTCATTTGAAGAGTACTTGCAAAAAATATCCTGGTAAATTTGATAAGACACAATCAAAGTTAAGTTTTAAGGTTAAGAAGGAGGGGGAAATGTCAGTGGGAGATGGATGTGTTGGTAATATGGTGATTGCAAAGTACAATGCTATGAAAATAAGGCTGGCAATTGCTAAGATGATAATTAAGGCTGAGTTACCATTTAGGTTTGTGGAAACTGAAGCGTTTTTGGAGTTCATGAATACAATTGAGCCTTGGTTTCAAGTTCCTTCTCGTTATACTGTGATGAAGGATTGTGTTAAGCTCTTTATGTCTGAGAAGGAAAAGTTGAGGGCAATGTTTATGACGACCGGTGCTCGGGTTTGTCTTACCACTGATACGTGGACTTCGGTGCAAAAACTTAATTACATGGTAATCACCTTTCATTTTATTGATAGTGATTGGAACTTGCACAAAAGAATTTTAAATTTTTGTTTAATTCCTAATCACAAAGGTGATACCATTGGGGAGAAGATTTTATCGTGTATGCTTGAGTGGGGTATTCGTAACATTTTCACTATCACAGTTGATAATGCTACTTCCAATGATGCCGCTTTGGACTATGTGAAGATGAGAACTGGTAATAAGCCGGGTGCCATATTAGAGAGTCAATTTATGCATGTGAGGTGTTGTGCACACATACTAAATCTTATTGTGATTGAGGGTTTGAAAGAAGTTGAAGATTCCATTGTGAGGGTTAGAAGTGTAGTGAAGTATGTGAAGTCTTCACCTGCAAGATTTGAGAAGTTTAAGAGTTGTGTTGAAAGGGAACAACTTACTTTCAAGGGGTTGTTGTGTCTTGATGTTCCAACTAGATGGAACTCTACATATTTGATGTTGGAAGGTGCTGAAAAATGTGAATCTGCTTTCCAACTTATGGAGTCGGTTGATAAAAACTTTAAGATTGCATTGAACGATGAAAAGAATGAGAAAGAGGGTTTGGGACCTCCTACATTTGTTGATTGGCATCGTATTAGGATTTTTCTCAAATTTCTCAAACTTTTTTATGATGCAACAATGCGACTTTCGGGGTCTTTGTATTGTACATCTAATATGTACTTTCAAGAAATTTGTGGCATTCAAATGCATTTACAAGAGTATATTGATAGTGGTGATTTGGTATTGAGTACTATGACGGAGAGGATGATGTTGAAGTACAATAAATATTGGGGTGATCTTGATGACAATGATAAGGTTAACTTGATGATGTTTGTTGCAGTTATACTTGATCCACGAACCAAATTGGAGTCATTGGAATATTGGTTCCAAGATGTGCTTGGTACCAATAAATGTAAGGAGATGGTGAAAAAATTGAGGTCATGCATTGACAAATTATATGATCACTACAATGTTGGACAAAGTTCATCTCAAGCTCAACATAGTAGTGAATTGTCTCAAAGTTCCTCAATACAAATAGAAGAAATCGAGAGTGTCAATCTTTACTTCATGAATAGGTTTCATAAATACTTATCTTCTAAAAGTGACAATGAAAGCAAATCGGAGTTAGATCGATATTTGATGGAGGATGTTGAAAAGGCAAGTGCAAATTTTGATATTTTAAATTGGTGGAAGGTTAACTCAACCAAATTCCCAGTTCTTGCCAAAATAGCACGAGATGTGTTAGTCATTCCCATTACAATAGTTGCTTCAGAGTCGGCTTTTAGTACTGGAGGACGTGTGTTGGATCCTTTTCGAAGCTCATTGGCCCCATCAACAGTTGAAGCATTGATATGTTCACAAAATTGGTTAAGGGCAAAACCTCTAAGTTATGACTCAGATATGATTGATGATGCTGAAAGTTATAAGCTTGAATCAAGTAAGCTTTTTTATCATTTTAGTTTACTTAATTTATTTTGATATTTACAAATTTTCTTTAACTGTTTCAATTGATAATGCAATTTTTTTTTTTTTTTGATTCATTCTTTGTAGAAATATCTTTGAAGAACGTCAGCATTTTCCTTGAAGATGATTAGTGACTTGAAGTTGCATTCTGCTTGGTGGCTGCTGGATTTTGTTGTTAGGAGCCTAGGCCTCGTGGTCTAGTGATTTGTTAGCCAATAGCCTAGATTGTGCAACTTTTATTTTTGATGTAACAATGTTGTATGTGTGCTTGGCCTTTAAATTGTACTTATGTAATGTGTGTAATTGTTAAACATGTAACTGATAGTGATAAACATATGTTCTATTTGCTTTTTTTTTTTTTTTTTTAGTTGTAGTTTGGTGCCCTTGATAGTTAGATATTTTTTGAGTTGGATTTTTTGTGCCTAGCTGGCCAGCCCTATAGTTGGATATTTTACATTTTGATAATTTTTCATTTTTTGAATTTTTGC
Organism: Carpinus fangiana; assembly: GCA_006937295.1. Taxonomy (NCBI): domain Eukaryota; kingdom Viridiplantae; phylum Streptophyta; class Magnoliopsida; order Fagales; family Betulaceae; genus Carpinus; species Carpinus fangiana. Next base: position 40,487,697 of record CM017321.1, read on the forward strand.
ATTTTGATCATATTTGATTCACAAAAAAAAAATTCAACCATATGGTTTTTGGAAATTTGAAATAGTGAAAATTGAATTCATGAAAATTTGAAATCTGAAAGTGAATCAGTGAAAAAACCATGAAAATTTGAATTCTGAAAGTGAAACAGTGAAAATCGGAAAATCACCTAACATACCCGATCCGACCCGCCCGAGAAACCCCGACCCGCCTACCCGAATACCCGACAGGTATACTGAATTTACTGTTCATCACGGGTTGAAATTGCCCAAACCCGATAGGCACGGGTCGGGTGGCCGAACGGGCCGAAACCCGCCTGAACAGACCCGTGCCCAGCCCTAGTTTGAATCCTCCATCCCCATTCCCTTGTGTGGACATGTAAAAAAAAAAAATCACAAGATTATTACCTCATACGATTTTATTAAGAACATTAATTATTACCTCATAAGATTTTATTAAGAACATTTTGATACCTTTAAGTCGGTTGGAGTAAAGTTTTAGTAGGTGATAATTTGTTTGCAACCAATAATTTTGGGTCAAACATTTCGATCCTCTGACAAATTTTAAATGAAGGATTTTAGTAAAGCTTTTTACATGGTTGGCATAAAGATTAACATAGACAAAAAAACATAAGGGCAAACTTCTCTTTACATCTTTGAAATTTAATATTACGCGTTTTGAGAAGACTCTCCTAAATTTTAAAACCTTTCAATTTAACCCACTAAACTTTCAATTTTATTCAATTGACATCCCTCCGTCAGATTCAGCCGTTAACCTCTAATGGAAATGACTAAAAATACCAAATTACCCTTTAACTTTCATTTTTTTTAAATTTTTTTTTAAAGAAATTAATGGTAAATTTGGAATTTTATTACAAAGTTAGGGATATAAATGTAATTTTATCACTTTTAATGTTTAAAATTTGACTTGGGGGTACATTGTGTCAAATGAAAGTTAATGGGGTGAAATTGATAATTTTTGAAATTTGGTAGGGTCTTCTCAAAATGTGTGTTAGTTTAGGGATTTTAAGTAAAGTTTTTTATAAAAATAAAGAATATTAAGACAGCCTCAAAAAAGTAATTTAAAAATAGGGTTAAATACCTTTTTGTCTCATATGGTTTAATAACTTTATTTTTTGCCCCTTAAGTTTTAGTTTTGATCACAGTAGGTACCTCGAGTATTTAAAGAGACGGAGATGGTACTTCCGTCCAAAATTTGACAGAAATCCATATCAATACCCCCAAAAACTCGACACATGTCCATATATATATAATTAAAAAATAAAATAAAATAAATAAATATATTTTTTTAAACAAAAAAAATTTGTTTTGAAAACGTTTATGGGATGGCTGAACCACCCCCAAGTTGCAAAATGGGGGTGGCTCCCAACTCCCAAGGGCCAACCCAATCTTTTTTTCTTATTAGCCTTTTGGTTGGTTCGGCAACCATAGATTGGTCGACTTAGGGTATTTCGGCCATCTCAAGCCAAATGACCCCACCCAACAACTTTAGAGTTTTTAAGAATGATGACGTGGATTTTCGTTAAATTTTAAATGAAAGTTAGACGAATGTATCATATTTGTTTTTATGAATATTCGAAGTATCTCATGCGATGAAAATTAAACTTTAAGAAGCAAAAAATAAAGTTATTAAACCAACCAAAAATATATATAACCCTTATAAATAAGGTAAAGACTCGTGCCAACAAAAATCATCTGCCACATCCTTTTGGGGGAAAAAAAAAAAAGAAAGAAAATTGTTGCGAAACCCAAAATAATTCTGAATTCCCATAAAAAACAAAAAAAGTATTCATTAATATTCTCTGGAGAGTAAGGAATAATTTGTTGTGTGACTGATGGGAGCTTCACTGCAGAATCTGATGATGATGCGGTAGATGCTGTGATCCTGACTGTTGATTGGAGGACAGTGGGAACAAAACAAATGAAAGTTGGGTCCCACTGTCAAATCCTAGGTCGGTTAGAAGATATGAAGGGCGTGGATTGTTTGAGAGTATGTATGACATCATCATTTTCAGTATAGAAGATTTGATTGATGTAAAAAAAAAAATATATATATTTTATATAAAAAAAATGTTTTGTAATAATTTTTTTATTTAAATAATTAATGTAATATAAAAAATAAAAAAATTAAAGTTAATTTTGAAATTAATTTTTTGAATCTTTGGGTTTGATTCAGCTAAATTTTTTAGTCAACATTTTCAAAGCCAAACGTTGAGAGTTAATTTTGAGAATAATAATAATAAAAAGTAATTAATATAACGTAAAAAGTAAAAATATTGATATTAATTTTGAAAAAAATAATGTAAATATTTTTTTTTTTGAGTTTGATGGATTCCTTGGGCAAATACACACAGACTTTCGACAAAGATGAACATAGGTTGTTTGAGAGTATATTAGGAAGTGACTCACCGAAAGCTGTTGCCCTTCCATCCAATCACATCCTACTCAATTGCTAGCATCTCACAAAGCCTTATCACTCCTATTTACTCTTTTTTATTACTTCCTTACGCTTTTTACTATTATATCTTTTTACTTTTTTTTAAAAAAAAAAAAATAAAATTATAAATAATATTAACTTGTTATCAATCAGCTAAAAATAATTTATTTTCAAAATACTTTTTCTTCACTTTACAATTATGTTTTTTCTTCCTAAAATGAAAAGACAGCTTTCAGTAAAAAAAAAAAAAAATTTAACATAAAGAATAAATAACAAGTATGTGATATAAAAACTAATTAAAATATACTTAATTCTTACTACCATTTTAATAGATGGCATATTTTTAACAATTCCATACAACGAACGCCTAAATTATGTAATTTTAAAAATTGCGAAGATCTTTATCTCACCCGTCTTTCCCCAAATCTCCAAGTTCATCAAACTTAAAAGTCACTTATTAAAAAAACGTGACATGTTAGTGATACACTGACACCATTAAAATGAAATATGCTTATTTATATTTTTTTTTCTTCTTTACTTTTACAATTATGGAGAGGCTTGACAGAACCCACTCGCTCCAATAAGCGAGCGCTATTGAGATCTCGTGGGTAGGGGATCTGATCCCGATCCTTCCCTAGGGCATAACAATATCCACTCCTTTGACCCATTCCATGAATCCCCTATAGTAACAATACATGTAGCAACCTTCCTTTTTCGATGGTGTTACCAGTACCCTTCACCGGCACGACCATCTTCCATTGGCACTGAGACCCATCATCAATGGTTGGTCTTCATCAAGCCCGAAACTTTTATCACTCTAGACATAAATAGAGTTTTTATAAAATTTGTGTGACGACATACGTTTTGGCGGAAACCACAATGCAAAAATATTTATAAATTAGAAAGAGACTTCTCCTTCGCAATAGATTCCAAACCGCTAATTCTTCTTCCATATTCTTTTGTCCTACACTAAAATCATGTAAACACAATGTAACGTATGATGACATGTATGAATATACTTAAGTAACAAGGCTCATTGTCACACGAATAAATTATGCATGTAAAATAGGTTTAATGTTGTCAAGAGTTTTTACTTAATTAGCACTTTCTAATTCTTTCGACTTATACTTTTTTGTTGTTAGGACATTTTTTGGTCCAATAGTCTCTGATTGGTAAGATATGCGCGTTCTTTGTGTTCTTCGCAGTGTCTTGATCTTCAATTTTGTCGATCTTCGCACTCCTTTATGTCCTACAAAACAGTAGCCAATCAAAAGAACTCGTTGATGGGGTGTTGACAGGTCTCATCCTAATGCCTAAATTATATCATTTCCTTGTTTTTGATCCTTATGAATTCAAATATATTGCATACATTTTTTTTCCTGTACGTCTTCACATATTTGTTGGTTTGGTTTCCATGAGAATGAGAGATACTAAGGGACACCAGAGTTAATGATCCAATCTTTCTGCTACTACAAATAAAATGTGTGCTTTCTCGGTCATTAATGCGCTTTTAACCGTTATCCCACAAATGACGCTATCTATTTTAGTAACGGGGGAGTTCATTACCCTTTTGTGATCACCCGAGATGGCTATGATTGGTTGTTAATCTTAGACTTTTTCTTGACTTTTGATATTATACCCGTATTTTTTAAGTATGATATTTATATTTCTCACTTTAATTCTTTAAGTATCTCTTCTTTGTTCTTGTTTATCTTCTCTAAAATATTAAGTTTTCAAAGATTTTCACTCTCAAACTCAAATTCTAACCTTTAGACGAACTCATGTAGTTTTTCTCAACTTTACGAGCCTCTAAATAGACTGATAAGGCCGATCAGTGCAAACTCGGCTGATTAAGCTTAAAACTCCATTGACCAAATTGTCCCAAAACAGCGACAACATGGTTGATATATATATAAAATTCTGAAAATGCCTATTTTATTCTCGTGCGTTACAAGGCATGATAGACACTTTTGAGGGGGGAGGAACATTCATGAAGATGGTGTACAAATTGGGTGGGAGACATGTGCGTTTGTGGGTGCAAGTTTAATAGACATGTATGCAAAGTTTGGTTGGATATAAAATAATATTTAAATAAATAGAATAAATAATTAATTAAAATGCGTAAATAGCTAACCTAAAATATGAGCTAAATTAAAGAAGTTTGATGGAGATGTCTCCTACCTCCGAGCAGAGTATGGAATCCTTTTAACCCCATATAAATATAATAATTATTAATTAATTAAAACAAGTACTATTTTTCGACAAAATAGCCATCCATCAGTGCGTTAATTAAATTGTTCAAGAAAAGGAAACTATTTTCCTTTCATGATGGTAAGTTTGGTTCTGTTGGTACTTTGATTGGGAATTTCCGAATTTAAACACAAAATATATATTTTAATTGAAGTAATTAGAGAAGCCAGTGGGACCGGGGTGTTGTGTGGGGTCAGAAGCTGACTCAGTCGCCATGATGTCGTTGATACGGGCTAGGGAATTGGCATCATGAAGGGGGAGCACACTTGATGAGAAAAAGGACGGTTGCATTTGGAAATGGGCCCACACAACCTCTCCACCCTTTTGTCTCTTTCAATGTCAAAGGGCTTCCCTACACGGTGGTGAGCTTTTCCTGGGAGACAAACCCAATCAGTGGCGCACACCATTCACCAATGCCTGCTCACATGCACCCACTTCCATCTCTATACTTTTTCTTTTTCGGATAAATATTATGTGTCAATATTTTTATTTTTTATTATATTTGGCCCATTTGATTTTAATGATAGATCCCGCAAACTTAATCGTTAATATATTGAATTTATAAAAAAATTTAAGTTAAATATGAATCACTTATTAACTTTTAGCATTTTTGTCGTGTCTACGTTGAGTAATGCAAGACAATTTTATTTTCTCACACTTTTACGCTCTCTAAGGTAACTTTAAAAATATTATTAAATTTATAATATATTAGTATTAAATTTTGATCAAGGGCGCCTTAAAAGTTATATTAGAAAGTAGAAAGTGTGAAAATAAGAATGTATGGATGAGAGTGCATTTCTTGTGTTGTAAAATACGGTATGTTTGGTAATACACTTTCTTTTCTTTCTTTTTTTTTCTTTTTCCTTTAAGAAAAACACCAAATACTTGCAAAAAAAGTTAAATATTTATTTATTTATTTATCTTTGTCATATCAAAACATATTTATAATCAAAACACATTTTTAATCAAAACACAAAAACACATCTTAAAAAAAGGGTTATCAAACATGTCCTAATGTCCTACATCTCTATCTCAGTAAATTGATATGACAATGTTAATAAACTTATATTTTATTTTATTTTTAATAATAACTAATTTATTATTTTGTCCAATGATGGATTACTCGCCTACATTATGTTTGTCGTGTGTGAGGGTGATAAAGAGAGTGGGGAGGCATCATTATCTACTAATGCTCAAAGTTAAATTGATTAGCAGTAACAAATTACAGACAATATCCACTTATTATTGGGTGTTCATGAGGAGTCTAGATATAAAAAAAAAAGAAAAAAAAGAGGGACAAATGTGGGATTATTGGGTGTTCATGAGGGGTCTAGAAATGAAAGTTAAAATAATGATTTAACTTTTGAGATTCCAATACGAGAAAGACACCTATGTCGAGTAATGTTTTGGTATCATTAATTTAAAAAATGACACAACTTTTAAAAATATCATTAAATTTTAATAAAATGATAATTTTAAAAGTTACATTATTTTTTTGAGAAACACAGGGATACTAAAGAAAAGAGACATCTATAATTACTGGACCTATGTCTTAATAATTTTAGAAGAGAGTGACGAATAGTACAAAACAAATGCTATTAAATTGACTTCTTTTCAAAAAAAAAAAAAAAAAAAAAAAAATTGACTTTAAATATATTTTGGTTACTATTTTTATATAAATTCATGTGTTAGTCTATATTTTATAGAAAAAAAAAGTGCAAGTGTTATAATTATACCAACCGTTATTTATGTGACAATCCATATTTTAATAACTAATATGGTAAAAGTCATGTTAGCATGTAAGACATTTTAAGAAAAAAATTGTTGTATGACTTCTATAAGATAAAATAGGCCCACTTTTTCTCTAACATGTAATGTATCATTAAAAACTTTGGTATATGGAATGAATGATGATTATTTAGGAATATAAATCACATTGTTTGTTTTTTCTTTGTTTTTTAATTGTTAGAAGTACAAGAAGTTAGAATGTAATGGTTACTATTAATTTTTTATTTAGTGACAACACATGACTACCCCAATCCTAGCCCTTTCTCTCCCAATAAACCTTAGCCCTCGTCTCTGTGAGCGCCGCACAGGTGGGAGGAGGGGTGGCCTTCGCTACCTCCCCTCCTCCCTTTGTCCTTAATCTCTTGTGCTAGGCAATTTACTTGATGCTCCCTAACCTTTGTGCGGTGCTTCACCTCCTTCTATTCCGCCATTTTTCCCCTCTTGTGTCCCGCTTCTTTTGTCTCCCTCCTCCCTAGCCTCTACCCCGCTGTTGTTTTTTTCCTGTTTTGTTTGTTTGGTTTGTTGGTTGTTTGGCATTCTATGTGGGTGTCGCCCTTGGGGTTTAACTCAAACTCTCCCATCCGGTTTTGAGTGGGCCGCCGATTTTCGCTGCACCCGCTTTGTCTCCCATCGTCTGCTGCCGGTCTTTTCTCGCGTCCCTCCTCGATGTACTTTCAACGCCACCTTTTGTGTCGGTTTCTAACCAACACGCGATCGGCTTCCTCCCGGTTGTCGTCATCTTCATTGTTTGCTTTGCCTATTTTTTTCCGATTTTGCTTGTATTTGCTTGTTTTTCTATTGCTATTTCCATGTACGTTTTCTTATGTTTGTTCTTTTTATTTGGTTGTTTTTTCATTTTTGCCATTTTTTTCCTGTACGTTTTTCTTTCTTGTTTTTGCTTGTAATAAGGCTATATCCTCTCAAGTTATTTTCTGCCCATGAGTATATCTGCATTTGGTTCAGACCTTTGAGTTGTGGATGTGAACGATATCTTGACTTTCGGATGAGTATTAGCTTGGGGGATCTCTGCTCTCAAAACCGAGGAATAAGTGCTACCTATGTATTGGATGGTATCTGTTTGGTACAGATTTGAAATTAAACTTGATGATTAGTCATAAGTTAGCAGATGATTATGTTATGGCTGATTTGCTTAACTTTGGCTATGATTTACTTCAGAGCTTTTGCTTTTTTTGTAAAAGCTTTTTGTTCACGAGTTTTATGAATGTGAATGAAGTATTTTTTTTTTAAAAAAAAAAAACATGAATTTTTTTTAATTGGAATTGAATTATATTTTTCTAAAATTTTCTAAAAAATACATGATATTTTGGGAAAAAAAATAAAAAAATTTAAAGGCTATTCGATTATTAAGAAAAATAGCTATTTAAAGAAGATAAATTATATGCACAACACTTTGATCTCTTGTTTTTTTTCTTTTTTAAAAAAAGATGGAAGGTCTAAATCAAATAAAGTTGCAATAAAATGAGTCTGGGTTGAAAGGATGGCGAAATGTTGGAGCAATGCGTGGAAGGACAATAAATTTAGTTAATTGGAATTTGTTAAGATCAGGATCTGTGGAGGCAATTGCAAGGGAGGGAGGGACATCATAATTTGGATGGCTGGGGTGCACAGTGTTATGGGAATTTGTGGCAGACAATCAAAGGATTCATGAAAATCACATCTGACCCACTATGGGAGCAGACCACACTATATTTATATTATATTTTTTTATATATATATTCATTTCTACTTAGTACTTACCCTTTTTTTTAATCTTCTACCTATATGAACTTCCTCTCGAAATGACCCTTCAAGCAAGTGGTTTATTATTTATTTACTTTTTTTTTTCTTTTTTTTTTTAAAAAAAAACTACACTTTTTGAGTGATAGGACTTGGCCTTGGCTGCCTAATAGGTGCTAAAAGTCATGTCAACGTTTTTATTTTATTTTTTTATTTTTCTTTCTTTTGGTAAAGTTTTGTTCCTTATTTCTCAAATTATAATTCAATTGTTACAATATTCTTCAAAATCAGCAAAAAAGCAAAAAAAATTCTAAATATTTGTCAATAAAATAAAAATGTCCATATAAATTCAAATAGAAATTAATTTTTTTAATAAAAACGATTTTTTTTTTTTAGAATTTCTACTCCCATTACATTTTTTTTTTTAATTTAGATTAAGTTTTTTTTTTCTTTCAAAAATTGACAATTTAATTAAGGGTATTTTCATCATTATGGGAAATATTGACAATTTTTAATCGTTTGAGATGGAGGACATTGTTCCAATTAAAAGTTTGAAAAAAAACATTATTAATTGGATGATAGTTTGAATAGGTATGCAAACCTTTTTTTTTTTTTTTTTTAATCTTTTCCTTCCTAATGTGCTATATATATAGAGAGAGAGAGAGGGGGAGGGGTTATTGTGGGTCTTGTTAATGGTCCCCTAGCATTGAGCCAATTTTCATTGATTAATGAATGATATTAATCATTCATTTCATTGATTTTAATGAAAAATATCTACTCAATATGAAACTGTTGATTGGATTAATCGATGATGTTCATTGTTCATCATTCTTGACTTTGTCATGAAGTTATTATCATCGTGAATGAAGAAGCTAATTCAACAAGTTTCCCTTCGTTATTTTTGGTAAAAAAATAATAATTAATATTATATAAACTATATTAATTATCGAGTACAAATAGAAAAAAGGACTATACACCAGATAATTGAATGTTCATCAATATAAATGCACTCTTCTTGGTTTATATAAGAACAAATAAAAAATAATAATTTGTTGATGTTTTGTTTTGTTCTTCCGTGCAACCATTGATTCGACCGACCACAGGAAGGTTACAGTGTTCCGTTGCCGCAACAGAAAACGGAAAAATTGTGTTTTTTCGTTGTTATTATTACCTCGTGTACCACGTACATGTGGTCACAGCATGACGACGATGACGCAGTCAGTGTTCCTCGAGGCCCATTTCTTCCAAATTCTAGTAATTTTTTTGTGACTTTGAAAGATAGCAATGGGCCTAAAAATCAATTAAATATCCGTTAATCCACTTAGTTTGGTTTTAAGTATTAATTAAATAATCAGTTTAAGAAAAAATAATAAGAAGAAATATGAAAGAGAAGTTTATCGATCTTGCACGCGTGGATTCTATGTGAAATTTTTATGGACTTGGCATTGAGTAATATGAAGTTGTTTAATTCTTTAAAAATTACCAATGATGTCGTTTTTCAATTAGATAATTTTTTTTTTTAAAAAAAATTAATTTAATCTATTAAATTAATTTGTGTCCTAAAAATTTCTGGCATTTCTGCAAGTAAACAGATACACTTAGTTATCGTCCTTCCTTTCACTTTCGCCCAAATGCCGTGCTGCCAAGGACAGCTTCCAACATTGATCCAAATAATTGGCCAGCTAGTTCATATAATAATAATAAATTTGTTTTCTAGAACAACAATTACTTTGTTTCTTTCTTGGTCAATTTTAATTTTTTTTTCTTGGCAAACTTTCAAGCTAGCCAATGTTCTAAAAGTCCTGCGAGCACAACAGAAATTATAGAGCACCAGCCACCAAGGCTTTTGGCTCAAGTCTCCGAAGACTCACTTAATTCCTCTAAGGTTGCAGTCAGTCTATTTCATCATGGTTCCCATAAACCACCCCCAATCAGAAAACATAGACACAATTCAAGCTCCATTATGATTCAGTTGTTGTTGGCGGACTAAGCCACATTAGTCCGCGAAAATCATTTGTCAAATCAAAATTCATTGTTCTTATCGGTTTAAATTTTTAGAATATTCAAACAAATATTATGAATTCGAACCTTATTTCCCACCATTCATTAAAGAGTTTGAGCTAATTGATAAAAATTTCTCGGACCCACTTGTCCTTTGACAAAAAGATTGAAAAGTCTTGCACTCGTAAAATGGTTAAGTTAAAATACTGTGCGGGCAAAGGGATGTAATATCTTTCTGGATAGATTAATTAATTAATTTATTTATATATCTGATTTAAAGGAATATTAGATTTTTTTTTTTTGACTTGTCCATTCAAGAGGAGGAGGAGAGATTCGAACTAGTGACCACCGTTTCATGAGGCGTAGTCCCACCCGATTGAGCTACCTCTTTGGAACAAAGGAATCTTAGATTTAGATGACATACAAGGTCAAAGTGGCATATATATATAGTTTAATTAAGGTTCTTTTAACAGTAGGGTGTAAAATAAATGAAAGAATTAGGTTGCAGAATATAGTATGATTCATGAGGTGTAGTTCCACCCGATTGAGCTACCTCTTTGGAACAAAGGAATCTTAGATTTAGATGACATACAAGGTCAAAGGTGGCATATATATATAGTTTAATTAAGGTTCTTTTAACAGTAGGGTGTAAAATAAATGAAAGAATTAGGTTGCAGAATATAGTATGATTATTCCATAAACAATAAAGTTTGTCTTCTTCTAGTACACAGAGCACTTGAATATATGCTTTTCTTCTTCAAGTGATGAGGGAATGGTCTCAAACTCTCAAGTGAGGAGGGAATGGTGCCAGCCTTTTCGATGTGGGATGCCAAAAAGTTCAGTATCTTTTGGGGAGTAGGCTCAAATTTGTAGGGCAATTTTTTGTTCATGTAGAAAGAGAGAAAAAGAGATGCCTTCGGCTTCACCAGTTAGCCTTACTGTTTCAGCCTTTGACAAAATATTACAACCTCGTGGGCTGGGGATTGGATGAGTGAGAGAGAGAGAGAGAGGAGAGGCTGAGAGCCATCATTGCTAAAGAGCAAAGGCTTATTCACTGGCATGGGCCACCATGATGCTAAAAAGAAGATGTGTCACCCCTCACAACACTCCTCTCTCTCTCTCTCTCTTACAAGCCCTATAGCCTGGCCCTTAAATCTCCCAAAATCCCATGCCTAATCATTTCATTTTTATTTTAACAAACATTTCCTTTCAAAAAGACATAAATTTCCTCGACCCCCCGTCGATAAAACTTGAAAAAGTTACCGTTTGCATCTGCCCTTTTGCAAAAAGATTCAAAATTTAAACAAGATCTGGTGAAAGATGTGTATAATTGAAGTGAAAAAGATCATGATCTGTCAATCGATTGCAATGAAAAAGATCACCAACTTTTTCATATATATACATATATATATATATAGATCCGTTTCATGCAAAGACACCCCCCCACACTGATATAATGATCACAGATTCAAGGAGTGCTTGGATATGCACACCTTTTCTAACTTGTTGATATGTTTGAAAATTGGATCATTATAATATGTGGTTGTCATGTGCGAAGAGGGTTTGGGCGGGAATTGGGAAATCTTTTGTCACAATAATGTTTGACAAAAAGGTTCACTATAAACTTTATTTCTCTAACCCTCTTTTGCTTGGTATTACAATGTGCTTAGGCTGATGGTTTATGTAAAAGGTGATTGGGTAATTAATATGTTGATTATGAAAAGCCAGTACTACTTATGTAAACAACAGTCATAACTACTTATGATGGTTAATTTGCCTTTGCTTAGTGCATTATCATTGATCTCATTTCCCCCTTCTTTTCTCTTTAGATGACTGAGCTAATTGGCCTCAACAAAAAGGAGCTAGGATGATTTAAATCAATCAGTGAGATTATTTATCAATTATTTGGGTCGATCTTGATTATTTTTTATTCATCTACAAATTAATAGGGCGTTTGGATGAGGTAATCTTTTAAGATTAATATTGGGAATTATAAAAGATTACTTCGTTTGTTTGCACTTATAATTAAGAAGGTCTTGGAGTTTCTTTTATTTTTATGCAAAATTAAATCCAAATAAAAAAAGATTGCCCATGCATCTGATAAAATTTTAAAACTAAACATAAAATGTGTTGGCAATATCAAGATTGCCCATCGATCCCTCATAGTCTTAAGTCTTAAATAAAATGCAAATAATAATGAAAAGGAGTTAATTATCTGATATTGTATTGGCCATATGTAGATAATGAAAATCAAATCATAAGACTTAATTACCTAGGATGCCCTGTGTCTGATAAAATTTAGCATATATGACAAAGGCATGCATGATTGATGGTGTCCATTTTATTAAGCAATTATGTCTTACTATATCACTCACTAGCAACTATATATTTAGCATATATTAATGATTATCATCTGCATAGGATCTACTTAATTTGATATGCTTAATTTAAATGTTAGACAATCAAATTAAATAAGAGGGATCATCTTATATATTTAAGCCGGCCGTAAAATATCACCTCCTTATTTTTCACATTTTTTCAGCCGTAAAATATTTTCCGTGCACATCTCTCTTCCCGGACGGCAAACATATACATTCCAAAGATTACCCCCTCTTCCACAGGCACAACTCTACCAGAGCTGCTCTCACGAACGAAAAATATTCTCCGAAAAACATTTTTAATAATGTTTTCAAGGAAATATTTTGAGATTGAAAATGTTTTTACATCAGACAATATTTTACATAGAAAGAAACAAAATCCTATATATGTTGATTGCTACTGTCATTTTCAAGCAGGAATTAATTTGGATCAAATTCTTTGACACCAATAAGATTTTAAGATTAGGTATTTTGCGTCCCAAATCACGGGTGCATACACATGAACAGAAACTCACAGGTAACCTAATTAATTTACATGCTGTCCAAATCAAAATTAATACTCCTGAGAAACAAACAAAAAAATCTAGTTTTTAGAGAGGTTGGATTATAGCTTCCGTGTATATTCAAATTCTTCTATAATTATATTGCTGGTTGAAATTAATTAATTACTGGAGTCACGAGAGATTTCCACAATTTTGGGGTGTGGGGGGCATCATGGACTTTCACTACATATACGTACGATAATTCCAGCTAAAAGTGGAATGAAAATTAATTTGCCATACCTACTACGTTGTCTTCTCGTTGTTGTCTAGGATTAATTCCTTAATTAATAACTACAAAATTAGCAAAACTAAAAATAAAACTTTTCCGACAACATGTTCCATTAATTAATTATCATAATGTGTGGCAAACAGAAACAGTTTTTAATCATATCAAGCGAAAATTACATACATTTTTCGTAGATGTCAATCCAATAAACTGAATAAAGTAATTCAAACCTTTTCTCTGTGATAAAACAACAACACCATACGTGCAAAATATATATATATATATATATATATATAGTTTCTTGTGGTTGTACTTTAAAGAGCAACAAAAAAAAAAGAAAAAAAAGAAAAGAAAAAAAAAGGCAGTTTTGTCCGAAATGTACAACCATGGAGCCAGGTTGTTTTGTCTGAAATGAACAACTATCAAATGAAGATAAAATATCGATCGTATCTTTGGAGTTGTGATATATAATATAATTACTAGTATTATTATTATAATTAATTACTAATACTTGTTTAATGCTTTTGAATGCATGGACCAAACTCAAACTTTTGGGTGTCATCTGTGGTCTTCCCACAAGGGGCATCAATAAAAAATGATTTATAAAAAGAGAAAAAAGAAAAAAAAAAACAGACACACATGAAGATGTACCGTACCCATTTGGCCAATTTGAAATCTATAAACAAGATTGCGGCGGCTAACGATTCCCCAAATCTCGCCACCAATCACTCCTAGACATCATACAGATTTTTAAGCAAATAAAAAAATAAATAAATGAAAGAAAGAAAAATAAATAAAGGGACCAGACAAAAATCCAGACCGTTCACTGAGTTGCACCAAACAGTAGATTCTTCGTTCTTGGTTTTAGATAAGACGGAAATATCATACTAAAAGGTACGAGGAAGATACACACTGTAGTGTGTGATTGATTTGTTCTAAATTTCATCAGAAATTCAGATATATGTACAATCGCATGGCAGTAATAAGTATCATTTTCAATAAAGACTGAAAAAAAAAAGAGAGCAGAAAAGGCGTTTGTATATGAAGGTATATATGAAAATGAGAAAAAGAAGAGGCTATTATTTACATATAATTAACAGGAAAAAAAAAAAAAAAAAAAAACCGTGTTAAGATGGAGAACACCAAGATTTTGTTCCATGCATCATCTCATTCACATATTGTTTAAGCCTAATCTGATGAACAAATCCAAGATTCCACCATACCTTCACTTCTTGAAGCCACATTCTCTGGCCCCTTATCCCCATGAAAATCCGATGAAGAAGCCGCTGAGTAATTCATCTTCCCGTTGTTAATCCGCTCTGAGCTAGTACTATAACTTCCGTTGAGCGACCTCAACAGACCTTGATCCCCGCCGTCTCCACCGCCCCAGTTATTCTCGTTCCTCGACAATGTTCCGTCTGAAGAAACCATGTTGGGAAGCCCAGTAGTGGTCATCATTTGTGTGCGACTCAAAGCAAATTCCTCCAAAACATTGGGCGGAATTTCCGAAGAAGCTTGAGCTTGAGGTTTGGAGCTGGATAGCGGGAATTTCGGCTGGGCTTGGAGAAGGGTCTGGAGGTTGAGAATCGGGTTTTGCATGTTGAGAAGACTCTGGGGCGGCTGCTTCAAGAAGCCTAAAGCAGAAGACAGTTGGTAGTTAATGGAAGTTGAGTTAGACGCATTGGTGGTTGCATTAGAATTACCTAAAACATCAACCATTGAAGAGCTATGAAATGACGTCATGGGTGGAGGAGCTGAAGAGGAAGAGGAAGAAGGTGGCGGCTGGACTTTCTGGGCGAAGGGTCTCAAAAGGTAAGGAGGCGGTGGAGGGTCCAAATGCCCTGATCTCAAAGATGATGAAGCCGAGCCGAAAAGATCAAGCCGGCTTCTCGGTAAAGCCGAGGATGTGAAGGGCGGTGCGGGAATCCCGGTAAATTCCTGAACCATGGCTCGGAAATTCGTGGTGTCCGTGGTTAGCACAGTGGTGGGTGCACGCCTGGACGCTCTGGACCGCTTCTTTGGGTTTCGAACTGCGTTGCTGTTGTTATTTCCTGCTTGAGCCGGCGGAGCATTTTCCGGCGCCGGGGGGATCTGTATGTTGGGAAAACCACCCGCTCTGCTCTGACCGCCTAATTGATTGGTCAAGAAAGGTTGGTTTTGGGGTGAGGATGAGGAAGAGGGAGTTATTAGGCCGCCGAGATCGGCGGCATTCGGGTCGGATCTTAGTGTTTTGGGCCACACCATATCGAGATTTAGAAGCGAATTCGGGTTTGTGAGATGGACGGAGCGTGGGTCGAAGTAGTTCGATAAAGGGTCGAACATGGAGGAGTGGGTTTGTTGGTGGTGGTGCTGATGCGACGGCGGCGGCTGGTGTGGTGGGTGGTTAGACAATGAACCGACATGGCTCGGTGGGTTCAAGAAGGCGGAGATCGATTCGGCGCGTGAATCGTACTCCTCATCACCGCCACTGGAGGACATACTACCGCTATTACCAGAATCCATGAGAGACTCAGAGAGACAGAAAGAAAGAGCAGAAAAAAAGGAAAGACGTAAGGGAGACAGATACGCAGAGAAGATTTTTGCTTACTTACTTACACATACCCATTAAAAACAAAGCATGAGAGAGAGAGAGAGAGAAATGTTTCTGGAAGAAGAAGAGCTTTCAGAAAGTACCCATGTCTTAAAGGCTCTGATCTGGAACGAGGACAGTGCTTTTGCTTTGTCTCGGAGCAAAAGGGTATGTGTAAAAGAAAGAGAGAAGAGAATAAACAACCCACGGATCATGAAATTGATGGTTTGCAGAAGAGGTTTGGTTTTTTTTACTATTTATGGGCTTAAGTTGGATTAGGGTTTGAAGGGCTTAGAGAAAAGAGAGAGAGAGAGAAGAGGTGGTTCTCTACCCTTTTCTTCTCTAAAAGAGAGGCTGCTTCTGCCTGTGGTTCCACTCAAAAAGAGCAGGGTGGGGCAGCCATGAATGAGAGAGAGAGAGAGAGAGAGAGAGAGAGAGAGAGGCTAAACTGGTCAAAGTAAGTGAGAGTTGTGTTTTTGATTTGCAGTGTGAAAGGAGGAAAAGATAGGAGGTTGAGGGAAGAGCTATTAGAATATTAGAATAATATCATTTTAAAATACAAAAAAAAAAAAAAGAGAAGAAATTATTAATTATATATATATGTATATATTTTGGAATAATGAGGTGGGCGAGCAACCAAATTAGGGAAGATGGTTGTTGAATGGTATAAAGAAAACATAACCCGCCCATCACCACCGTTACTTTTCAAAGCCCCCTGCAAAACAAAAAACAAAAAACAATTTATAATAAATAAATCCATTTTAAAAATGGTAAATTAATTTAAAACATTTTTGCCTCTTCCTTTTGGGGTTAGGTTAAAGCAATATGGCTGTAACTACCTCGTTTCACCATCTTCTTTACTGATTACTAATTATTTGGTAGCTAAATTAAAATATTAAAAATAAGATTAATTATTATATTAAAGCTTTGACCAAGTCAGATACCCAGGCCAAAAACTATTATTATTATTATTTTTTATAATATAAAGAAATTCTCAGATATCTTTGATTATAATTATTGAACGACCCTCAGAGAATCTTTCGCAGTCACCGCAAGAAAACATAGGCGGAAAAGAAAAGAAAAGAAAACAAAAATCACATGGATATATATATATATTTTCCCTCCCTCCCTCCCTCCCTCCTCTGCTTTTACCTTATATATATATATATATTTTCCCCCACTAGTACTTTTCTTCAACATCTATAATAATATTCTTCTTCCAGAAAGAAACCCAAGTCGATCAACTCAACTGTATATATTTTGGAAGAAAGAAGAAGAAAGATGGATGGATGGATCAGTTCAACAACACCTGAGTTCGCTGCAACCATCAAAGCTGAAAAGAAATCGATGTTGTTCACTACTGTTTTTTTAATCTTCTGTGGGGGTAATATTTAATGATATTTTTACTACACAACTTGGGTTCTAAACGTCTTTATCATTCTACGTCTTATATTTTATATCCTTTTCCCCCAACCAATGGCCTCTATTTGCCCCTGCATAACCAAACCCTAACCCTAATCATCCAATTCCCACGTTTCCCAACTCTACACGTAATCTACAAAGTACTACTTCTAATCTTTAATAGTATACCTTTTCTCTTCACCCTTTTATCATTTTACAGTTCGCACAGTTACCTTCTCCTTCACACATTATCTTGTAAACGGTCGAGATCCATCTCCTAGTTTTAATCACCCACATCTGCATAGACTACATGCACGTGCCAATTATTGCACTAAACTAAATTATCTACTGCCTTATTTCTAAGGCATCGTTTGGCAATCCTTTTTTTTTTTTTTTTTTTTTAACTTTTTTCTTACCAAACACTCTTACGGTGAAGTTGTCACCATCTGGGTAGATATGAAAATGTTTTGGGGGAAGGATGGGGCCTCTATAATTTTCAACGAAAGTGTACAGTAGCTCACATGACGACGCTACAGAGAAATGCTAGAAAATGATCTAGGCCATTGGATGGATGGGATCCCACTTTTTGTGGCTGGATTGTCATAATTTCGGCTCAATAAATGGCACCCAAAAGTCTAGGTTGCAGGGACGGCCCTCATGATCTTACAGTGAGCTTCCATTACTACATGCATCTTCATCTTGCTGCACCCGCTAGCTAGCTTTGTGGTGCCGGGATAGCGGTTGGGAGAATTTTAGAATAAAGCTAAATCTGATGCTCATTCGTCACATGATAAATATAAATCATGGGTACTGTTGACCCAAACATTCTTAGGAGATATAGTACATAGGGCTTTTTCTGTGTCGGGTTGGCAAAATTCTGGATCATGATTAAAATATTTCTTTTAATGTTTTTGTTTGTTTCAGCATAAAACTTTTTTTAATTATATATATATATATATTTTAAAGGGGAGTAAAATATTGATCTATTTGAAAATGTTTTTAGTTGACCAAAAAAAATAACATTTATGAAGCTCAAAATTGTTAACGCTTTTCATATGTGTAAACTATTTTCATCTGCGTTTCAGGCACAATTGTAAGAGGGTCCTTTATTGGGCCTATATTCCTGAGCACTTCTTTAGCCTGAGACCTGCTCGGGTAGTTGTGGCCTAGCTTGATCACAATGATCCTCTAACAATTGTCTATTCAAATTATAAAGGGTAGACAATTGCATGCATTGGATCTCAATCCCACCCTCAAAAGCCTTTTATTGCCCAATACTCTTTTTATATTTATAGGTTAACATAATTTAATGAAAATATCAAAAATGTTTTAAGGTAAAATCATTTATCAGATAACATTTACACAAACAAACATGCCTAAATGATCGAAGAAAATGATTTTCACTAACAATATTTTCCAAAAAAAAAAAAACATAAAAACAAAATCGGGTATAAATGAGGTTGGTGATCATATGCAAGCTATCAGGTGAATATATATGTCCGATTTGCATGGACCATGATCACATGATGGTCAAACCATACATTAATCTTACTAGAGAAACAGTATCAGGGTCCGTGACAATGCGGTCCATGCATGAATGACACCAATTGGTGAATATTTCAAATTCATAATTGAATTTGACAGGCTGGGGGTGCTGTTATTTCAAAAGATATACTTCTCTTTCTCACAAATCTTGCTTCCATTATCAGCTAAGCCCTACCCATTTCATTGAATTAGGATCATTTCAAGTTTATTTAAACTGAAGAATATCCAATTAGTTATAATAGAGCTTATCAAAAAATGAAAAGAGTAAAAGGAGTAAGTTTATTTTTACTGTCCTAGCTATTTCATATCATTACTTTTGTTTTATATTACCCAACAAAGAGAAACTAATTATGTTACATATTACGCTTCAATACTACCTCAATTTCACGAGTGCTGCTAATTTGGCAGCCCAGCGTCGGCCTTCTTTTTTCTTTATTGGTGTTTATGTTTATATTTTTGCATTCTGTATGTTTGATGAAATTTTCATGAGAAATAGAAAGTTTTTTGGGTTGTATTTTGAGATATTTGAGTGATATTAGCTAAATTTTCATGAGTTAATATTTAGATTCTAATACATCAAAACTCATTTCTGGAAAACTAAAACCTAAGGGTGAAAGGTTAACCCTTTAGGGATGGTATCACCCTAAAGATATTCGGTAATCATAAATTTAGTGTTAATGCCTCAAAACTCGTTTCTAGATTTAAAACTAAAACCTAGGGGTAGAAGATTAACCTTTTAGGGATGGTATCACCCTAAAGGGATTCAATCATCCTAAATTTGGTGCTAATGCCTCAAAATGCTATATTGGTTTTATACTATAATTATGTCATTGTTGAAGAAACACATAACGTCCTACCATTGTGAAAAATTCACATAATGCTTCAAAATCATGGGAGAAGAAGAAACAAAAGTGGGAGCAGTTACAGAGAAAAGAGAGAATATTGTAATTTAAAAAAATAAATAAAAAAATAAAATTGGCAGATGCGGGGATGACCCGTGTCTGCCGAAAAGCTTTACTCCAATTTCACATGGATAATCTAGTTGTCCCAAAAAACAACTAGATTGACCAAAAAAAAAAAAAAAAAAAAAAAAAAAAACAACAACAACAACAACAACATATCAGTTGGGCTAATTGGGGTGTTTTCCAACCAGCCCTAGTAACGACAACATGGAAAAAAGGGTTTCTAGCAAACATTAACAAGCTTTTACACAGAATCACCATTTCTTTTTTTCTTTACAGCAGTTACTTTTGAGCATGTGAATAACCCGACACCATCCTTTTTCCCATACTAATATATTCATGCATATATGTTGCATATTTATGGGCGGAGGGCGGTGGCGGGGATGCTTTTTCTGAGAGGAAGGGGATTGTTCTTGAGCTGTAAAGATGGTAAAGGGAAAAAGGAGAAGACAATATACGTACATAGCACAATTGCAAAGCTGCATTGATTTAGAAAGTTGCTTAAAAAGTCATGCTTGTAAAGGATCGAGGCTCTTTAGGAATTTCTTTTACTAGCTAGCCTTCCTGCATATATGTTCGATAACGGCATTAACTTGATCATTTTAAATGGATTTTAGTGTTGAAACAAATAAATTGAATGCAATATTAAGAAGAGAAATGAAAAAATTCAATATAAAAAAATAATAATTAAAACTATTTGTTTATATAAATCATGACAGAAATAGCAGAATATATATAGTTAGCCAAACAATATTCCTTTAGACTAGAATCTATTAAGTTATCAAATCTCAAGGGCTTAATTAACTTAATTTTCATGCCCCCACTATATAGAGAAATATTAAGTGGATGAATATGGATCATCTTTCTAACAAACTGATTGAAATTTTTATGAAATTATAGTACAAAAACAAAATACTGATTCCCCTGATATATATTCCCCAAATCAGAATTTCTTCAACACCACTTAAAAGAATATTTCTCTTGTCTTTTCCTTTTATTTATTTATTTTTATTTTAATGTGTGTGTGTTGTTGTTGTTCTTTCTTAGGTGGTTTCCTCTCTGACGTTATTCCATGCCACCCATATAGAATCCAAACAACAAAAAAGGTTTATACCAATCGATGTTCAATATAGCTGTATATCATTTTCCTTATGAGGAAAAAATTAGAAAATTTATAAAGAACATTAATTTAATCAAGTCAGAATTTGTTTTGGCTACATCCTTTTGGTAGATTAATATTTTAAATTTGCCAAAATTGTGGTTAAACTCTTGCAGGGGCTGAGGGGCGGCTCAAGGTAAAAGTTAGAAAGACCATTTTTTTTTAAAAAAAAAACAAATAAATTAATATAATAACATAATATAATTTTTAAATTGATTCTTCTTACTTTTTGACTTTTGTTATATATATTATTTTCAACAAACTGCTTGTTAATATAAAAATAAGGTTATTTAGGCAATTGTTAATTCTTCAGATGAATTTGATGTAACGACGTTTTGTCTATTATTAACAATAAATTTATCAAGAGTTCCCTTTTTAGATTGAATTATTATTACTTTTTAAATTTTTTTTTTTTTTTTCATATCCCGTTTCATATTCTCTACCAAAAAATATTTAATAATTTAAAAAATACTTAAAAAAAGTGTAAATATATACATTGAACATGCAACAAATATATATTGGTACTAAAATATAAATCATTAAAATATAATGTTTAGAATAATGAGTAATATTGCTCTTTACAATCATTTTACACAAGCAGACTTGGCGTGTTTTAATTAGTTTTTCATGTTATTAATGTACACCGGAAAAGTTGAGGATTCCATGAAGGGAGACGGAACATGGGACCTAAAGTGAGGTCTCTGGAAATCGTGTTTGGACACGCCATCGAATGAGAAGCCTCTAGAAATTGCATTCGGACATGGCGGCTGGCCATCCGGACACTGCCTCTATGGCTCTATGTTACTTTACGCACTTTTGTAGTGCCTGTTTCGACGGGCCGTCGTAAAATTTTAATCTGACTTAATTTCTTGTTATTATTAGGTTTAAGGTTTGGGTGCCTATAAATATATGTTTTTTAAACCCTAGAAGGGAGATTTGGTTTATATGTGAGTTTTGTTCAATAAGAAGTCTCATAATTGAGTTTATTCCTTATTTTCCTTCAAAACCCAAAGAATATCTAGCATTTAGAGAATATTTTTTAGATCTTTTGATCGTATCAAAGGGAGATATGTTTTACAAACCCTGGAAGGGAGATTTTTGGTTTATATGTGAGTTTTGTTCAATAAGAAGTCTTGTAATTGAATTTATTCTTTATTTTCCTTCAAAACCCAGAGAATATTTAGCGTTTAGAGAAGATTTTTTAGATCATTTGATCGTATTAAGATCTAGAAATATTTATCCGTTTTTTATTGCTATTTTTCTTTACAGCTCACTAAGTCACGCTTCATCAATTATCCACGTAGGTTCTCCTGGTGTTCTCCCAGCCACACGTAAAACATGATTTAAGAAAAATAAAATTGTAGTAGCCTCTACCACCGTTTTTTTAGGCATTAGCATCAAATGTGAGGCATTAGCACCAAAATTGAGGCATTAGCATCAAATTTAGGATGATCAAATTCATTTTGGGTGATACCATCCCTAAAGGGTTAACCTTTCACCTTTAAGTTTTAGTTTTAAATCAAAAAACAAGTTTTAAAGCATTAGAACTTAAATATTAACTAATAAAAATTAATCTATTAGCAAAAAAACGGTATTACAATTTTATTTTTTCTTAAATCATGTTCTACGTAAGACTGGGAGAACGTCAGGAGAACACTATGGGGAGAACCCCTAGCAAACTTCTAAAAAAATTATAACCACTTAAAACACATCATGTTAGTTGGTATAAAATTAGTGCGATAAATAGGTGTGAATATTATCATTACTCTTAGAACAATAGAACTTAACACCATTGGAGTAGATATAAACTACCCCAAGGCCATCCAATCACTCTAATACATGACAATAATCATATAGTCACACGTCTACCATGTGACAAGTAACTGGAGAACCATTTGCAAAGAGCTTTCCCTTAAATGTGGCATACATCCCTAGGTATGTACAACCTCTCCAATCTCAACGCGCACACTCTGCTTTTTACACAAACACCCATTCTCTCTCTCTCTCTTTTTTTTTTTCTTCCGCTCTTTCCATTCAATTTTTTGGCAGAGAATCATTTATTGACTTAAGCATTAAAAATACTTTTAGTCCTCTCAGATTGGCTATTTAGTGATTTTTTCTCTTATTTTGTAAAAGCCCCGTCGCTTGTTCGACAGTCCATAAATTAATTACATCAACAACTATGATGATAAGTGGTTGAAATTCAAAACAACAATCAACTAAAATAAACGGCTTATGATAGATAGCAAGTATGTGAATGTAGTAGGGGAGAAAATATATATATATATTGTTAGATAATAATATATTCTAACATATATAAACTAAGAAAGAAACGATAAGTGAGACAATATATTGACAGACCAAAAAGATAAAAGATTAGAAATGATCGAATTAAAGAAGAGGAAAAACAAATATAAAAAGAAATCACATTGACACATGCATGTAATATTACCATTTTTTTTTTCTAAATCCTTGTAATATGCCATGTTGCCTTCTCACACACATTTTTCTAAAGCCTTCCTTCTTCTTTTTTCCTAGATGTTTCTTTGTTTGACCAGTTATTACTCTAGGTAGACTTTAATCTTAAGCTCGATCCGCAAGGAATATAGAAGGATTAGTTATGGAGGGCCGCAAAGTGGGAGAATGGTGGCCACTCCACCTGTGATGCCTAAGTTAGATATCGGATAAAGTATCGTAATGCATGATGAAAAACAAATAATTAGCGCACAAGAGTATTAAACTCTAACCCCTGAGCTTTTATAACTGGAGCTAGGGTTAGAGAGGAGGTTTTGTCGCACCATGAAGAGAGTGATTTAGAGGGAAAGATCTCTTCTAATTTCCCTCCTAGAGGTGTCCGTATTCCTTGATTTCTAGACTTATTGATCTTTCTTTTTTGGGGTGAGATGTTTTGCCATGTTTGGGGACAATTTTGCTCTAGGTTGCGTTCGAGGGGTACCTGACTGAAAGGCCAATTGGGCAAGAACAGTACGTACTGCAGGTTTGCCCTAGCTGGGAGTGATATGATGCTTGCTCTGAGTCTAAAACATGTTAGAGGAGACAGTAGAAAAATAATGGAAGCTTCTTCTTGGGTTTTTTTATTTTTTTTTATTTTTAACTGATTTACCTTTGTAAAGAAGAAATCAGCCAGCGGATGGATGGGATTTTGGGCAATGTAAGTGATTGGTAATGTGGGCCAAATTAAGAGTAAATCAAACCTGAATTTTCTTGATGAAGGACTACCTAACCCCATTATTCAATTTTAAGGTCTATTTCTACAACCCCTACGTACGTATTTGATTAGACACCACTTGGCCTTTGCTTCTATTTTTTCCCTTCTTTTTGACTTAATTGTTAAAAATTGCTTCCTTTGCTCAAATTTTAGAATATATATATATATATATACTCTGAAACTTATGAGGTAATTTCTAATATTTTAATTGTAATGTATTTTATTTGTACAAAAATGACAAAAATATTCTTACAAAAATTTAGAGAGAATATAAAGGGCTCTTTTTTTTAAAAAAAAAAAAAATTATAATGGTATTTGTATTTTTGAAAATTTTAATGGGCATTTTTCATTTTTTAAAAGAAAAAAAAAAAGAGGTATATTGCAACTTTATGTAGTTTAGGGGGAGGGGAGACATTGTTTTAGAGCATTTCTAATGAAGGAGCTAAATGACACTTTTATCTAAAATAGCTCCTTAAATTTGTAAAATACCCCTACATTGGAGAAGCAAAAAAAAAGGTAAAATAGATATTTTATTAAATGAGCTAAAAAAAAAAACTACATGTAGCGACACTATTCAAAGATCTATTTTCCTAAATTTTCTTTTCACGTCTTTTTTTCTCTCACTATTTCTCCCAAAATTTTCTTCCCACGTTTTTTTATTGTTTCTCTCACATGTTTTCTTTTTTTCCAAAATTTTCTCCTACTATTTCTCTCTCCACATTACTTTTTTTTTTTCCTCAAAAGTAGAAAAATAGGATATTTAAGAAAAATACAATCATTATAAAAAATAAAAATAATAATAATTAGATGATATAGATAAAAATATAACTAATCACATGTAGGAGACACTTAAAAAGTCATTAGCTAAACTAAATAAAGTGAGTTTTGAGGAGTTATTTTACACAAAAAAAATTAGCTTCTCCATTGGGAATACTCTTAATTGAAAGTTTGAAAAGACATTACAAATTGTCTGGTAATTCGAGAGGATACGTGAAGTTTTTCATAAAAAATTTGTTTTCAACCTTCTCTTTTTTTCTTCTTAAAAATAAAAAAAAATTAACAAATAACTCAAATACAAAACCTCCAATCTTTTTATTTTTTATTTTTCTTTATGTCATAACAAAACACGTTTTCAAACTAAAAACAAACACCAAACAAACGGAGCCCATAATTTTTTATTTATGTAATTGAATTGGTCAAGCAAGGGGCAGGTTTGCTTATTAATTTTCAACAAAAGTAGTCGGTGCTAATTATTGATGAAAATACACAAAGAAAGCTTGGTATAAAGTTGCAAATTTATGAATGTGGTTGCTTGGTATTATTCTGTATTCAACGTTGAATGTTCAAAGGACTCTCTCTCTATCTCTCTCTGTCTGCAACATTTTCTCCTTCAATTACAGTCCACTAAAAGGACAAAACACCTCCATTCTTTCACACTTCCCACCTAAAGTTCATGTATTATGCAGGCCCTAATAAAAACCGTACACTTTGAACAGTTGCATCACAACTCACCAATTTTTTTTTTAATTTTTTTAATTTTTTAATTTTAGTTATCAACTTTTTCAAACACGTTAATTTCATTTTCTATTTTGGTTTTTTTCTTATATTTATTTATTGTTGAAGCAGCTAGCCAAACTTGGGTAATTTTTTATTCAAATTTGCATTATTTGACTAACCGGGTGTGAATGCTATAAATACATTGAAAAACGCTTGAGGTAATATAGTTCTTACTACAATTTCTTTACAATTGGTGAAATAATTACTCAGGCCGTGTTTCTTTGCATGATCTTAATTTGTTTTCTATTTTTCAAGATATATACGTTAACCAATAACTCAAAACATGAAACCATTTCATTTTCATATCGCACCGGAACGCATTTTCAAATTAAGAACAAAAAGCACTCCAAAACACACATTATTAACAAACACACCACCGGTCAGTCACTAACTAATCAAATTATGAACTGTTTACATTAGTTTACAAGAAAATTTATAGTGTGATTGCCCGTAACGCCACTCCTCGTAGATATGGTGTATATTTTAATTTACTTTTTATGGGTGATAACATAGCACATGAAGGCTGCTCTGCTTTTGCTAGCTTGTTTATTGCTCTTAAACCTAAACTTAATCAATGGATTTGATATGAAAGTGATATAAAGAGCGAGCATAATTTTCATGACAGGAATGTAATCACGATTAAGAAGGAAAAATTGAAGGAGAAGTTGCCCCACCCCCACCTAACAGCCAAAAGTTATATTAAGAGGCCATTTTCAGGCTTTTAAGAAAAGTTTCCAATCAATTGAATCATTTGGCTAATTCTAACCAAACTCTTATCTCTAACTGCTTCCATTTTTGTGATCTTTAGGGATCTCTCTCTGTCTCTCTACAGTTAATTAACCCCCATTTCGTGTTGTTTCAGATAAAAGTCATGATATTTGTTTGTGGCTAGCTACTGGCTTGGCCTCCTTCCTGCCCAATTTCTGGCTTGGGTCAAAACTTGTAAAAGTCTACCTTACGGAGGTGGTCCATTGGTGGTTTCCTGGTCCATATCTTCCTGTCCTTTAAACCCAAATCTGTGGTAGAATTTGATGGTTGACTTGTCTGGCATGTCTGCAACACCTGATCCAAGGCTCTTCCTAACATCCATCCAATAATGACTTGACAAATTGCCAGCACCACAGCTGCCGCCATGTTACTGTGTCGGCCACATTTTACCATGTTAAAAAAAGTTCAAATTTTCTCTCTTTTCACCCATGACGGTGGGAGACGAAGAGCATACTTTTTGTTTTTAGTATTTGGGTTTGTAGTTTTTGTCATTGGTGGCGGCTGAACCATCCCAAGACCAAAAGGGCAGACGAACTTGTTGCAGTGGGGACGAACATTCCTCCAAATTTTCTGAAATTCTTCATTAAATATATATATTTTATAAATTTGTCTCATAAATTAAAAAATTTGTCCCCCAAAATTTATTAGTCCATCTCCCCAATTCAAAAATCCTAGTTCCGCCCTTACCCAAGGCTCTTGGGGGTAGCCGGCTTTGGAGTGATTCGGCCACCCCCAAGAACCAAAATGGGTGTGGCTGGCCACACGGTTGGGAACTGATTATTGGCTCTATCTACAAACATTTTGGATTTGCTCTTATTGGCCAAAATGGGGTAGCTAGCCACCCCATGGATTTTTTTCATTTTTTAAAATTTATTATTATTATGAATTATTTTTAATTCTTAGGACACGTGACGTTTTTATATAGTGACATGTGTGACGGACGCTAACGGAATCTAACGGAAGTATCAAGTTGGTCTTTTCCCATAGGTCAAGTATTATTTGTGTCTGTTTTGAAAACTTAGGTGAAATTTTTTTTTTTTTAAAAAAAAAACTGATAACCCAAGTATTAAAAAAATTATTAACCCTAGTGTAAAATAAACTACCCATATTAGAGCTAGCAAGCTGCATGCAATACCCAAGATATTACATGGAATCTCAATCTCAATCTCATCCGTATTATTTTTGTTATGAGGCTTCAACGGCCCAATAGAATTTTGTGCATTCTTTGACCCTCAAGTTTTGGCCCAAATAAATCCAAGCCCAAGGCCCAATTTAAATCATGGTGGTGGAGGAGGGTGTTTAGTTTATTATGTGTTTCAATTACAGGGGGCACACATTTTATGTACTACGCTTAACACGTATCAGTCATGCAACCACGTGTCTCTAAGCATGAGAAGCCTTGAACCGAGCAATGCTTCCATTCCAGGCTCAAGAAAACTGAGCAAAACCAAAGCATTTGCAGTACTTTTTGGGAGAGAAATGTCAAAAATCTGGCTTCGCCATGGCTACAGCAAGGTAGAGAGGATACTTGGCAGAAAAGACCCGAAGAAGCAAAAATTTTCGGTATTGGAAGGTCACCCAGTGGGGCAAGAACATGCTGAACAAGCTGCTGAGGCCCATGGCACCATCCAAAGCAACATCAAGAAGCTCATAAAGGAATTCAGAATCTATAGGTGGAGCCCTGATTATCCCATGAAGAAGCCCTACCTGGAATCCTACTTTGTCGACCTCTCCAAATGCGGCCCCATGGTAAATTTTACATCTTCATATATTGCCTTTCTCTATGGATTGCAAAGTGGGAGCTGAATGATCAACTTTGTACAGGTTTTGGATGTGTTGCAGAAGATAAAAGCAGAGGATGATTCAAGCTTGACCCATAGGAGGTCGTGTAGGGAAGGAATATGCGGCTCCTGCGCCATGAATATTGATGGAACCAACACCGTGGCTTGCCTGAAGCCCATTGACGCCGACACTTCACGACCCACTATTATAACCCCTCTGCCACACATGTTTGTGATCAAAGACCTGGTCGTCGACCTCACCAATTTCTACCATCAGAACTAGTAAAGCTCTGATCAAATTTGCTCTGTTTTGCAATGTTTTTAATTGCTTACAGACATGTGCTAATTTCCCATGACATAGATTGATTGAGCCGTGGCTGAAGGCCACAAAAGCTCCACCGTACGGGCGGGAATATAGGCAATCACCGGCGAACAGAAAGAAGCTAGATGGGTTGTACGAGTGTATACTCTGTGCTTGCTGTAGTACTTCATGCCCTTCCTACTGGTGGAACCCGGAGGAGTTCCTCGGCCCTGCAGCATTGCTCCAATCTTATAGATGGATTTCTGACAGGTAAATTGTTCAACACACTTAACCTTTATCAGTTCCAATGTGTTCAATTTCCATCTGGTGTGATCAAAAGGTGAGGGCTCTGTTTTCTCGTTGGTTTTGCAGCCGGGATGACTTCGCGGATGAACGATTGCAGGCGTTGACGGAAGATGAGAAGAGGTTATGTAGATGCAGGACTATTCAGAATTGCACGGCTACCTGCCCCAAAAGCCTCAATCCTGC
Organism: Carpinus fangiana; assembly: GCA_006937295.1. Taxonomy (NCBI): domain Eukaryota; kingdom Viridiplantae; phylum Streptophyta; class Magnoliopsida; order Fagales; family Betulaceae; genus Carpinus; species Carpinus fangiana. The sequence goes on from CM017321.1 coordinate 40,516,835, forward strand.
AGACGCCATTCACAAGATGAAGACTAGGCATCTGCTTTCGCTGCCTGTGGAGGAGGTTGAGAGCCTGTAAGGACATTTGATGAGCCCGGGAATTTTCAACAAGTTTCTTTTTTTGGTTTGTTTTTATTTTCCTTAGCATTGGACAAGGCGTCAAGGATGAAAATACCAACATATGGTGAATAATGTTCCATCATGTTTGATAAATCATTAATTGCCTACATGAGGTTTCAAGAACAGATTAGATTTGTGGTCTCCCTCCCAATGAAGATATATACCATGAACGATGATCTTCATTGATAGAACTGTATAGTTACAAAATTAGAGTTGAATTACACTAGCAACCAAACAATCGAAAGAATTCATGTAAATGTTACAGTAATGTTATCTACAATCATTATCTCGAAGACAATCTTGAAACTCTGTTTCTCTATTTGAATTCAAATGACTCTAGCCTCTATGCTTCAACTTCAAGTTCTTCTGAGGAGCAATACTGCTGTTGATTAGGAACTGCCTTCTTTGTTATCTTGAACTCCATATTAGCAATACTTGCTGCTTCGATGCCTGCAGAATTTGTGTCAGCATTAGTTACTTTAACAAACATCACCATCTTGAGCACTTGTTGGTGTTGGCGTAGTTAATTCCCAGTAGCCAATATCCATTAATTAGCTCAATTGATGGAAGTCATGGGCAATAGACTTGAGGGGGTTGGTTCCCATCTCTAATCATTATATCATATTTTATAGACAATGAAAATATATTACTAATATATAAAAAGCCAACGTAATAACAAATTAATATAGTCTTCAAATTCTATTTTTTGTATTTGTTTTTCATGTATTTAGGAAGAAAAAAAAACCTTTACTTCGGTCCAAATATGATAGAAATTGGTTGTTATGTTTTCCATATTTTGTTCCCATTGAGAACCAAATAATATATATTTTAGATACAATTGATGACACTAAATTGCTAGGTTCATATTGTTAAATTAATGATTAAGTGATTAAATTTATCTTTTTCTATTAATTTAAACTTTTAGGATAACTGGTAATTTAATATGCTATAATAACCAAATGTCCTGAGTTCGAAGCTTGTCTACGTGCGATGGGTGTATATGAGTTGTTGATATTTTTCATACATATAGTTTTATGTCAGTTATATATATATATAAATATAGACATGATGGGCCGATGCAATGGCGGATCCAAAAAATTGGTGTCCGGGGTGGGGGGCATTTTTTTTTTTAGTGAATAAAAAAATAAAATTAATTAAAAATATATATAAAAAAATTGATTATTTTTCTACTTTTTTGCTTAATTTACTTACAAGTCCAACAAAAAGCTGGACATAGTTGCATGCCTGACACTTGTATCCCACTTTATTTATTTATTTTTTCTTTTCTTTTGTCTTTCATGCCTTAACTTGCCTGCTTGTGTTGTTAGTTATATTATTTTAATTATACTTTATTAATTATTTACTATTTAGGTGGTACACGTGAAGTCTGGACGAAATCACGTGAAATTTTATGTTAATGAAACTGTGCTTGCAGTTTAGTGAAACTGTTAATTTTCTTCGACATTTCATTTCTCTGCATTTCTCTAAAACTCTTTCATTTCTCTAAAATCCTTTGATTTCATGGCTAGTCTTGAGGCATAATCATGACTATTTTTCTTCTAGAGTTGCCAAGATGGGGGCATACTAGTTGTTGATATGGGGCATAAGAAAAAATTGTACCTAGGTAGGGAGAATTTTTAGGGGTTCAACCCCCCTTGGCTCTGCCACTGGGCCGATGGCTATGTTTGTTCGTGTATTTGGATAAGCATTTTTTTTTTTTAAGGAAACAATTCAGTTTCATTCATCGATAAACAAGCAAAAAAGCTCAAATAATACATAGCAAAAGCTCTGAAGCAACCACAACTGAAGCTATGAGGTTACAAGATGACGTATTACATTCCAGACTCATATAAAATTGGCTAACTTATGACTAATTTTTAATTTAAACAGTAGATCTGCGCCAAACAGACTTAAACAGTCAAACCAATACATAGGTAGCTCTTATTTCTCGGCATTAAGGGCAGAGAACCCCAAGCCAAAACTCATCATCCTTAACCCGAAAGCCAGGATAACATTTACATCTACAACCCAAAGGTTTGGACAAAAGCAACAAACCCAAAAGGCATCAGGCGAGCAGATTGAGCGAGAGAAAACTGCGTTATTACAAGCAAAAATAAAACTAATTACATGGAAACAAAAACTAGACAAAAATTACACTAAAAAAAAAAGCCAACCAAAATTATAGGGAAATAAACAACATAGAATCACACCAAGCGGATGAGCAGTCGGAAAGAACCGATCACGCGCCCGCAGGAAACGAAGTCGAAAGGGGGCGTTAAAAGCTCATCATAGTGGGGGCGCGAGAAAAAACCCAACAAAGGACGGTGGGTGGCGGAGCATGCGGAGGAGATCGGTAGTGCACTCAAATGGAGGGGGAAGTTTGAGTGAAATCCCAAAATCATCACCCACAAAGTGTACTTGAACAAGCAAAAGAAACAACAAAAGCAAAAACCGAAAGAAACAAACACAAACTCTAATAAGAAAAACAAAGAAACAAGAAAACCAAAATGAAAACCACGTCGGGGAGGAAGGTTGCCAGGGGAAAATGGCCGTAACACGAGGAAACAGCCGTGACAGATGACGATGAAGACGGATGGAGCCGTAGAGGACCAATGGAAGGGCAAGCGACGATGTGGGTCTGGCAAGGAAAGTAGATCAGGTATAGAATGGTCGATCCGAAAGCCAAAAGCAATAAAACGGGACAAAAGGAGGGGGAAAGGGCGGAGAGAAAGGGAAGGAAAAGTATTTTGATATGACATGAAGGTGAAAAGTGTTGTTAGAAGTATTTTTAATAGGGTCCATATTTGAAAAAAAATATTTTCTATAAATTATATATGTTTATTTTTGGAATAACCTAAACAAATGTAGAGCTGATTTATTACTTAAAAAAAAAAAAAAAAAAACCAAAAGGAAAGAAAGAAAGAAAGAAGAAGAAGAAAGAAAAAGAAAGTGTTCACTTAGCCAACCTTGACCTATTGTAGTGGCTGTAAGACCACATTTGACTATGATGAATAGGAGTAAAAAGGTGGATATTAACTGTCCGCTAACTGCTAATCGCCTTAATTGCCCTAAATACTAACTACCTTAAAAGCGGTTATTGAGTTTTTTAAAACTACTAAACGTTGACCGCCTTTATTATATAATAATAATAATAATAATAATAATTTATTATTATTATTATACTTATAACATGATCAATTGATCATTAAATCATATAATTATATAATAACGAATTATACATAGATAATATGACATAAGTCATAAGTATACAAGTTCATATTTATACAATAATTAACTACTTAGACACTCAGTTCTAATATATGTTATAAACTTATGATTCCATATATTATAAATTATAATTATACATATATGCATATATTGGATAATGTAAATGTATAATATCAATACTTAATCATATGATTCAATGACAATTCAAATACTTAATAAAGTTAATCATATTATTCATGTATAACGAAATAATGCGATTCATATAATATCAAATTAAGTAATTAGCATTAGATTAAACAATGTGTTACTTATAATCACAATTAAAGTATTAATGAATATCATTATAATATGTTTATAGCGGGCAGTTATATGTTTACTAACTGCTATCCGTCAACGGTCTAGCATAATAATAATAATATTTATACTTATAACATGATCAATTGATCATTAAATTACAATTTAAGTATTAATGTATTATCACTATGATTTATATGATTATATCACATGATCAATTGATCATTAAATCATATGATTATATAATAACGAATTATACATATATAATATGACATAAGTCATAAGTATACAAGTTCATATTTATACAATAATTAAGTACTTAGAGATTTAGTTCTAATGTATGTTATAAACTTATAAGTCCATATATGTTATAAATGTATAATATCAATATTTAATCATACGATTCAATGACAATTTAAATACTTAATAAAGTTAATCATATTATTCATGTATAACGATAATGCGATTAGTATAATATCAAATTAAGTAATTGGTATTAGATTAAACAATGTGTTACTTATAACCACAATTGAAGTATTAATGTATATCATTATAATATGTTTATAGTAGACGGTTATATGTTTACTAACCACTAACAGCTAACCGCTATCCGTCAGCATAATAATAATAATAATACTTATAACATGATCAATTGACCATTAAATTACAATTTAAATATTAATGTATTATCACTATAATTTATATGATTATATCATATGATCAATTGATCATTAAATCATATGATTATATAATAACGAATTATACATATATAATATGACATAAGAGCATTCACAATGGAGGAGTTAAATGACATTTTTATCTAAAATAACTCATTAAATTAATAAAATACCCTCTACATTGGAGAAGCTAAACAAAATGTAGAATAAATATTTTATTAAATGAGCTAAAAAAAAAAAGCTACATGTAGCGGCACTATTCAAAGAGCTATTTTCCTAAATTTTCTTCCCACGTCTTTTTTTTCTCCCACTATCTCTCCCAAAATTTTATTCCCACATTTTTTTATTGTTTCTCTCACCTGCTTTCTCTTTTTCAAAATTTTCTCCTACTATTTCTCTTTCACATCTCATTTTTTCCAAAATTTTCTCCTATTATTTCTCTCTCCACATCACTTTTTTCTCAAAAGTTGAAAAATAAGATATTTAAGAAAAATACAATCATTATAAAAAATAAAAATAAAATGATATAGATAAAAATATAACTAATCGGATGTATGAGGTCCTTAAAAAGTCATTAGCTAAACTAGATAAATTGAGTTTTGAGGAGCTATTTTACATAAAAAATTAGCTCTTCCATTGTGAATGCCCTAAGTCATAAGTATACAAGTTCATATTTATACAATAATTAAGTACTTAGAGACTTAGTTCTAATACATGTTATAAACTTATAATTCCATATATGTTATAAATTATATATATATGCATATATTGAATAATATAAATTTATAATATCAATACTTAATCATACGATTCAATGACAATTCAAATACTTAATAAAGTTAATTATATTATTCATAGGGGAAAATTCAGTTTTAACCCTTGAAGTTTCAGTGGTTTTTCAATTTTAACCTCAAAGTTTAAAAATTTGCAATCCACCCCCTGAAGTTTCAAAAACTTGCAATGTTAACCCCCCGTTAGTTTTTTCCGTTAAAATTGATGGAAATAATAAAAAAAAAAACGCCTGAAGGCAGTTTTGTCATTTCATAATTTTCGGTCCAATTTAACGGAAAAAACTAACGGAGGGTTAAAATTGCCAATTTTTTAAACTTCAGGGGGTACATTGTTACTTTTTAAACTTTGGGGTTAAAATTGAAAAGCCATTGAAACTTCAGGGGTTAAAATTGAATTTTTCCCTTATTCATGTACAACGATAATGCGATTCGTATAATATTAAATTAAGGAATTGGCATTAGATTAAAGGGTTAAATACATAATACCCCCTTGGGGTTTCATAACTTATTTTTTTTCCCCTTAGGGTTTGATTTTGGTCACAGGAGGTCCCTATGGTTTTGATAAAAGACCAAATTGATCATTCCGTTAGTTGACCGTTAGTTGACTTAACGGACTGACAGATAGACCAATTAAAAGTTGACATTTGACACCTAATTAAATTTTTTTAAAAAAATTAACAAATATTTTTTTTCAAAAAAAAAAAAAAAAAAATCAATCTTTGGCCATTTGGGGGTGGCTTGGCCACCCCCTTGGCTCTAAGGGGGTGGCCGAAGCCACCCCCAAACGTGAAATCTTCAATTTGCTCTTTTTCTGGGCGTGGAACAATATGGGCACTGGGGTAAATCAATCTGCTCGCAGCTCTGCGTAGCTGAGCCCTCTGTCCCACGCATCTAACCAACTCGCATGGGTATGTCCTTTAACGGTCGAGCCCGAACAGCAATGGGAGAGGAAGGCTCTATCATTAACTGACTGGAAGGTAATAGAAGACGAAGACGCAACAATCTTCATTTGCTTCTTTGAATTGGGCTAACCGTGTGGCCTTACCATAGAAGTGGGAAAGAGAACTCTTAAGAGTAAGAGCAGCCCTTCGTGATCGGCAGTTGAAGTTGACGATTTGTTTTCCAATTTTGGCCAGATGGCGGTGGCCAGGCCACCCCCATGGCCAAAGGGGGTGGCCAATGGCGAAGGATTTTTTTTTTTTTTTTTTGAAAAAAACATATATATATTTTTTAATTTTTTTTTTAAAAAAATTAAATTAGGTGGCCATGTCATCATTGATGATGTGGCCATTTATGCCAAATGTCAACTTTTAATTGGTCCACGTGTCAGTCCGTTAAGTCAACTAACGGTCAACTGACAGAATGATCAATTTGGTCCTTTATTAAAACCATAGGGACCTTCTGTGACCAAAATTAAACCCTAAGAGGAAAAAATTAAAATTATGAAACCCCAATGAGGTATTAAGTATTTAACCCTAGATTAAATAATGTGTTACTTATAACCACAATTGAAGTAGTTAATGTATTATCATTATAATATGTTTATAATGGGTGGTTATATGTTTACTAACTGCTATCCATCAACGGTCTAGCAGATGCGGTTAATGAAATTTGGTAACCGCCTTTTCACCCATGTGGCCGCGTAACCACTTTTGGCCTATTATAGTGGTCACCGGTCGCTCAATCACTCATCTCCTGTGTGTGTCTATATATATAACTTTTTTTAAAATTATAATTTAGTTTTTATCCTTGCAAAAATTATGAATCTGTTTTGTCAAAATAATCTTATAAGAAAATGTGAAAATTTATATAAAAATGATTGAAATATTTGTTAATATATTTGAAAAAAAAAGGGTGTGCTTTTCAAATCATCGCTTAAATGGGATTAGATTTTTGGGACAAAACTCATTTGTAAACAGGATTAAACGGGCCAATGGAGCTCACGTGCCCTAACCAGTCCGAACCCTTTGTCGTCGGCCTGTGGGCTTTGTGGAGCCATGTTCTCCAACGCCACGCGGAGGTGAATGCAAATTCTATGATAAAAACTGAAGGGGAAGTTTTTGAATTAATTATAAAAAAAAATATTGAGCTTGGGCAGCAAGGCAATTTGCAGAAGGATCAAGGAATAATGATTCTATATGTTTTCTGATATTATTTTTCCAAAATCTGACATGGGTCTTTGCTTGAAAGAGCGACCATTTTACAAGAAAGCCTAGGAAGCCATGCCTGTTTCTCGGTTTCTTTTCTTTTCCCCCAAACGCCGCTCCAAAGAGGCTCTCAATCTACTTAAAAGGTCAGTCCCTAAAACCCTTTAAGCCCCTTCACTTCTTTTCTTTTCTGCTTGATTGGTTGCTTTATTGTATGATTGTATCGCTCTGTTCACTCATATTATTTCGATGTAAACTCTTTAAATAGTTTATTGCTTAATGGGATACCTTTTGTTTTGTTCATGTTGAGTAGAAATAATTCAATAATAGTAAGTCCTTTTTTGGTTCGGAGATTATGTAGTTGAGACGTGAGAGTGGGAGTTAAGGTATTAGGTGTAGCCCATTTGAAAGTTTGTGAAATTTTGTTTGGTTTTGGTACTTGAATATATCTGTAAATGGAAGTTTGTTTATATGTCTGAAACTTTGTTTTAGAATAGGCATTTTTTGTTTTTGTTAATGTACAATATAACTGGGTTTAGTCGGAAAGGGCTTGAGCAGCAATAAGGCTGGTTTATTTCGGCATAGTATTGTCAGAATATTGTTAGAGTAAAAGATCTTGAATTTGATCCTTGTCTTTGTCATTTACACGTCTCTGCCATTTACGTGTTGGACCTTACTTATCAAGGGAGAGATTAAGCCTACACCTGAGAGGAGTGTTATAATATTAATGAAATGATTAAATTTACCATTTCATATAAGTTTAAACGTTTTGTGATTTAACAAATATGTTTTTCAAAAAATGGTTTCGGTATTATAATGTGTTTGTTGCAAGCAATATTGTTGGCCAAAGTAAAGGTTTTTTTTTTTTTTAATGATCAGCAGTAGGTTATACCCAAATACGAGCCAGATAGGTCATTTTTCAGATCAAACCCTGTGTCCCCTCCCCAATTCCCTCCCCCATCCTCCACTTCTTTAAGGTACTACCACTACCACTTCCCTTTCCCCTTCCCACCACCCCTTCGCTACGCCACCAGTAGACCTCCTTTTTTCTTTCTGCCGCCACCACCACTCCCTTTCCCTCCTTCACTCATCCGCACCGCAAGTACCACCTCCTTTTCCTCTCTCACTCCAATTTTCCTTCCTCTACCTCCACTGCCACCACATATACCACCACTGCCAACTGATCTTTTATGAGTTAGGTATTTTTTTTTTCTTTCTTTTTTCTCTTTGTTTTAAAGAAGAGATTTTCAGTGCAGATAAATACTAGAAATTGTTTTCAAGGCTGATCCAAACGATAGAAAGCCAGTTTTCTAAAGATATTTTCTGCTAAAAACATTTCCGCTAGGAAAATGTTTGATGTTGAAATAAATGGAGCCTAAATGAGCATGTTTTTATGAGTCTGGGATGGTGGAACGTGTTTCACTGCCACATATTCAAGTGTAAGATATATCCTAACATTTGGGAACTACCGTATGTGCTTGCACGCCACAAAGTCTTTTGTTTTCTGGTTATTTTCACATATTTATTTATACTGAATCATATGTATATCTTGTAGGAGTGGTCCATCGAAGAGGGTTCAATCTTGTAACTATACGAAATCATCGGGATACAGTAATGGAAAGACACATATTCAACCTGTAATGCCTGTAGAAACAAAGGCTTCTCGCTCGTGGGGTGTATATGTTATTGTAATGCTGTCATAGCCTTGTATAATCTCTCATTAATATGTGCTACTTCTTGTTTGCATTGTGCCCTTCTTGAAATATATGAATAATGAACTGATTAGGATTCCTCATATAAGATAATTTATCTAGATGTTTATATTTATCTCTTTATAGATTTTGATTTACTTTTATCATTCCACAGCCAGCTGCTATGCTTGGATTTGCTGGACTAGCAGCTTTTGTTCATTATAATGATGAGAGAAGGGCAATTTTAAAAGGTACGTTTTTTACACTCTGGTACTGCCAGGTTACTGATTTTAATAAAAAAATGGGCTGGAAGTTGGAATCTGAAAGTTAATGGTTGGGAACTTTTATGTCTTAGCATTGTTATTTCACTTTCATCTTTCTTCTTTGATTTCTATTATGTGAGATAAAATAATTTGTTTCTTTGTAGTCAATGTCAGATAAAAAAAAATTTAATGACACAATTTTGTGCTTTGTTGTGATAATTATGAAGTGGGAATCAGATGGTTTGGATACATTGTACCATAAGCAGGTCATTCCAACATCTCAAGAATTTGAGTCTGTCTACTCACACGGACATGAGGATTTTTTTTTTTTTTTTTTTTTTTTAAATTTTATAAATTCATAAGGTACACACCCGGTAGGCCTTGAACCCTCAACCTTGCTACAATGGGAGAAAGTACTATTTGAGACCCTTTCAAACATTAGGAAGTACCATTAGGGATACTAACCACTATTCTAACACTTTCAATCTAAACCCCTCAGTATGCAATGTATCTGGTGACTGAAGTGAGTAAGCAATGAGAGTAGACTGCAGACTAAATTCGTACTTTTATTTATTCAGAGATCCTTCAGTAATGTTGTGGCACATTGAAGAACATTAAAAAAAAAGTGATGCTGTATTTTTTCTTAGATCATTGAAATAAGCTAACGGAGCTGTGTACAGAAGAAATTACAGTCACATCATTTGCATTTCTTGTGGAAAGTCATCTTAAAAGAGCCGGACTGCATCTCTTGTTCCTATTTTGGACTTTAACCGTAATGATTTATCCTTTGGGGTTTGATCATTATTTCACTTATTAAAGTTTCCTTGTTGACCATCATTGAATAAGGAAGAAGAGGATATAGTTGTTAATTAGACATACGCCATTACTTTGAAAGACATAAAATTGTGTAGTGGTAGGAATATCACATCCATTTTAGAATGATGAATTAGGTGTTATGCTTACAATTCAATGACCTAGCTGATGTATTTGTGACAGTCTGGTACTGATGGATAGATGAGTATGTGCTGTTTGTGTAGATCAGAGTTGATAGTCTTACTTTCTGCAACTCTTGTGTAGATCTGCTTCAATGCTAGTTTCCAATAATATCTGGAGCTGACAATTTTAAGGGCTATGATCTTAGATCTCAAGTGGTTTCATGAATGGATGTACTTAACAGCTTTTTGGGGGAACTGGTTAGGAAATGTCTTCAATAGGTGGTAGCTTTGTTGGTATCAATAGCTGTCACTGGTGGAAGGCTATGGATGCACTCCTACTCTATCAGGGGGATAGAGTGAAGTGGAGTGACGGCCTATATAGACTAGGATTTTGAAGGAACCCCATGAAGGAAAGGAATGAATAATTAAAACATTGTGTGTGTGTGTGTGCAGTATGTACGAAGTGGCCCTTGTGTAGTGACCTGGAATGGTTAATAGCCAATTAGGCGTGAGAAGCTTCAAAGGAGAATGCACTTAACATGTAAATATCTGCCTTCATATTTATAAGCTATAAATTTAATGATGAAGGGAACTTCTGAATTTAGAATGCTCCATCAACTATGATGCTAGGGGAGCATCCTCTAAGCAGGGGAAAGGCAAGACTCACGCTTTCTTGCGTTGAGTGCCTATGGGGGTTTTAGGCTTTGTTGTTTTGTGGGTTTTGAGTTTGAGGGCTTTGGATTGAGGGCTTTAGTTTCTTGCTCGTTTGGAGCCTCTTGTGTATACTGTATGTGTACTCAAGAGCACCTTACGCTTTTAAATAAAATAAATACATATAAAAAAAAAAAATTTAATGATGATTTTTTCTTCTACTCTAGAAGAATGCATTGTGGGGAAGGAAAGAATGCAGATTTTTTGTGATATTTGATCAGCAATTTAAGCGAGACATGTAAAGGAGGAAGGTGGTTGTTTTTTTTTTTTTTTTTTTTTTTTTTCTGAGAAAGAAAGGAGGAAGGTGGTTGTTCATTGGACACAAAATGACCTTGACTTTTGCAACGTATGGGAGACTACTTTGGACCTAGGAAGGAGAGGAATGATAAAACCTTGAACTTACCTTCTTTGTTCCATTGAAGATGAGAAAATTTTTGAATACCTAGTGGGTGGGCGCAGTACTAGCTGCTTAAAAAAAAAGCTTGTCACAATTATATGACTCTGAATTTGGAATCTGAGCTTTTTGGTCCTCTTCGTTCCTTCACAAATTTTGGATTTTTTCCCAGCCAATTTTTCTGGATAGACTGAGTTACCAAGATTGATGGCTATGGAGGAGGATAGCCATGTAGGCTTTGATCCACTTCTATATCAATCCCTACCCTTCTGCCCTTCCGCATATGTGAGTCACCAGAATGTGGTATTCTTTTTCTGTTTAATTTGATTAGCTGACTTAGGAAGCAGATCAACATTGCAAAAATGTCAAAATTATGAGGTCTTTTCTTCTTCTTCTTCTTCTTTTTTGCATACATAGAGATAATGCTTAAAACTAGGGAGGGAAAATAACTTCACCCACAATAAAATTATGAATATATAGTTGCTTTTGTCCTCCTTGACATAAATCATTCGAGATTTTATGTATGGACTTGGAGGCCTTTTTGAATTCTTATCACATTCAAGTGGGCATAGGAGTATGGAGCAGTGGTTTAATTCAAAGTTTTAATCTATCTCTTGATATTGTATAAATTTATTATACTAAGATAAAAGTTTCTGGTTTTTCCAAATACCCATGCTACTTGTAGTAAGCTTCAAAATTTTGATTTGGTAGCCAAAATTCGAGGTCCAGGAAAGTTAAGAAGAGATTGTATTAAATTAGATAGCTCAGCTGCAACTGTGATAATCCCAGTTGAGTATTGATTATCTGCTTCTACCATTCCATGTCAGATTATACCCTCTAATAGCTAAAAAGCCCTGAATTTTGGCTTTCATCTAACTTGAAATTAGTTAGAAGTTACAGAAGACTTCTGTTTTCTTTTGAATTTGAAACCAAAAAAAAAAAGTAAGCATGAGAAATGTGAAATGACTGTTAGTAATCTAGTGAAAAACTATATCAGTAAAAGTATATGCTTCCAGATTTTGGTTGGAGAAGAAAGTTTTTGAGTATGTATGTAACTAAATAATATAGTAGTTCTAATTTCTCTCTTTACTGACTCAGGCCATGGTAATAAATATGGTGGAAATACTGTCAAGAGGCCAACAATTGGTGGTCCATTCACTCTAATTGATACAGAGAATCGGATTGTTACTGAGCAGAATTTTGATGGAAAGTGGGTTCTCCTCTACTTTGGTTATACCTCATCTCCAGATATCGGGCCAGAGCAAGTAAAGATTATGGCCAAGACCATAGATATATTAGGTTGACATTTTTATCAAATAAAATAAATGGTATTGCTTTGCTGTTATGATCACTGAAATTGTGTAATTTTACTTGGAATTAGAGTCAAAACATGATTCCAAGATTCTACCTGTGTTTGTTACGATTGATCCTCAACGCGATACCTCTTCACAACTTTGTGCTTACCTTAAAGGTTAGGGCTCCCCAACTGAATGTGTGCTGCAATATACCAACTGTTAGAGATACGAATGGTTTGTCTGATCCTCCCTTTTTCCTGCATTCCTTTTCATCCCTTTTACTGATTGCAGAGTTTGACTCAAGAATATTAGGATTAACGGGACCTGTATCAGCTATTAGGCAGATAGCCCAGGAGTACCGCATCTATTTTAAGAGGGTAGATGAGGAAGGAGATGATTATCTTGTTGACTCTTCCCACAGCATGTAAACCCTAAGCTCAACCTTGTTTTCTCCCTCTTTTCTGATTGAAATCAAAGTGGAAGTGACCTATCTCATAACAAGCAGGTATCTGATGAGCCCAAAACTGGAGGTTGTGAGATGTTTCGGTGTAGAGTACAATGCAGAGGAACTTTCAGATGCAATAATGAAGGAACTGAGGAGCACCCTGACCTAATGTCTCCAAGATTTTGATAGGTTGCCCATATTTCTCTGATGCGGTAAGGGAAATATTATATTTTAGAAAGCCATTCTAACATGACCTTTGTTTTTGTGGTTCTTTCATTCCCAATTTTTTAAAATTTCACACTCATATGTTACTGAGTTCAAATGTCAATGAGTTTCTTGTTTGAAAATCATCTAGACAAGAGCATAGAAAGACGAACAGAATCTGATTCTTGAAGGCTATCTGTAAAGTTACATTTGATATTATATGCACTGCTTAATCTACATTTTATTATGGAGATGGAATGTAAAGCACCATGATTGGCTGCCTCTATTGCATAAGTGCTATTTAGCATGGCTAGTCTATTTTACCCTGGTTGATGCCAAATGAACTTGATTTTGATTGACCTAACTTTCATCATAAAAAGGTGGGGTTGGGAAATAAGTTGGGGGAAGGAAAAGGGTTGACCTAACAAGCTTCTCAGTCTCCTTTAGGGCACTTGCTTTGTTTCCTTTTAGTTTTAGGCCTGTTGATTATAAATTTAAAGGATAAACAGAAAAAACTTTCTTTTAACTTTGATAGTCTTTTGGTAACTGCTGAGTTGATATCAAAGATTTAGTGACAATAACAACTGCAATAATTTCACATAGCCTACACCTTTCAAGAAACTATAGCACATGTGGTGTAGTTTTTTTTTTACAGCGTCTAAGCCAAATCCGTGGATCAAACTAATTCAATTAAATCTTTAAACAATACAAAAAGACAACCGAATTTTGTTTGCACTTGTGGAACTAAATGGCTTATTTGTGGACTTGAATTCTATAGAAAAATATGTAAATTACTATTTTTCATTTTTTTTATATAAAAATTTGTAGCTTTCTTAATATCTTAAATTCTTATCAAGTTTTAGTAATTTTACAATATTATAATCAATTGTTCCATAAATATACATAAACTCCTTGTTATCTTTCTTACAATTATGTATCAACTCCTGTTTGGGATTTTGTGAGTTTTTTGGATCTCCCGAATGGTTCAATCCATTGTTCACAATATCTAGAAATTATATTATTTGGAAGAAAATCTTAACTTGTTTTTGCCAATGTTCCAAATTTGACCGTTTTCGTCAAATTTTCCAACGGAAGCGAAACAAAGTCATTTTTATTCGCCGTCACTGCAATTAGGTATAAAGAAAATGTTTGGGTTATAATAACTTTTATTATAGTTCTATTATAAATTGATGCGGCAACCTATAATTAGCAAAATAATTAATAGTGCACGTTTGGTTGACAAGTTAGTTACTAACTAATTAGCTTGACAAGTCAAAAATTTTTGCTTAATCATTTTACTAATTATGGATTGCATGTCGGTTTGTAAGAGATTTTGCAGTAAAAGACTAAAAGTCATCGTACTTCTAACAACACTCTTAACTATAATTATCATGTGTAGGACATAAACAATATCCCAAGAAAAATTATTCTCAAATATTAAGTTACTAGAAATCTATTTAGCAAGACAACATTTTTAAGAAAGGAGAGAAAAAAACCTCATCACTGATGAAAGTTTAGGGTTTAATAAAACAGACCTAAGTTAATTTGTGGATTGACCCCAAGAGGTAGTTCAATTGGCCGGGACTACGCCTATTGAAGTGGATGTCACTAGTTCGAATCTCCTTTCCCCCCTTTTGTGCGGATATGTAAAAAAAAAAAGAAGAAGTTAATTTGTCGATTGAAACTCCTAGGTTTGGTTTTGATCTCTAACCATGAGTACCCTCTTTTTCTATTGTGAGGCTAATGCAATGGTACATGAAAGTAATGGACGGTCAAGAATCAATTTGGAAACGGAAATTTATTTGGGCCTTCAATCAAATCTATAAAACTCTCGTGCTAATAAAAAAAAAATCATGTACTTTTTATATACTAAAAGGATACACGATAATTTTATAAACTCGATTGAAAGAAATCTCTCCTACTCAATTTTGGAGGAAATTTATGAGATTTTTAAACACTATTTATTATTATTATATTTTAAATACCACACCAAGTGGGGTTATGTGATGGGAGTGTGTAGACATGTCTGCACGAGTAGAGACTGAAAATTGAGGCAATTTAAGATCCTGAGCTATTGTTGCCAAAAGACAAATAATTTTATTTTATTTTTATTTCCTTCTATTGATATATCACAGCTGGCCTCGAACGTGGGTTGCTCAAAAAAAAAAAAAAAAAAAAAAAAAAAAACCTCCAACGTGCCATCCACTCTCTCTCTCTCTTGGCTGTGAATGAAATAAAAAGAAAATCCCAGGCTTGAATTATAAGCTGCATATATATGATAAGGCCAAGTCCTTTAATTTCTAAAAATCTAGAGATCCTCATTGAATCCAAGACCGGGTCTCTTGGTTTCCCTTTTCCACCACACAAGAAACCCAAAAGGAAAGAAGAAGAAGAAATAATAATAATAATAATAATAAAAAGGAATGAAGGTCAACTAGATCATTTTTAAATAAAACAACAAATCTGCAGAAATGTTCTTCGTTTTCCTGCAATCATTGACACCTAATTTCGTCATCTCTGTAATGGAAAGAGACCCAGAAGAAAGAGAGATTGTTTTATGGAAGCCCCTCCAGGAGGCAATGTAGATCATCTCCTGGGGGTAGGCCTCAAACAATATTCATCAGTTTTTAACATGTGATATTATTGAGTTCATTCTCATCATTTTCCTTAATTTTGTTATATTTTGAGGCTGTTTGTTCTTCTCATTGTTGTATAGTTATCAGTTTTAACATTAAAAAAAATGTTCTTCTCATTGTTGGCTAAGTAACATACAATCCTTCTCCTTCATCATACATACAACTACACCGTCAACAAGAATTGAGAGGCGATGACAAAAATGGAAGAAGACACCCTGGAGAAGAAATCAGGCTGTGGCCTATTAAATGCAGTTTTTGGGCGGCGTAGTTTTTGGCCAAGAAGATCTACCTCTACCGGTTCGCTTCCGACCGGGAACGGAACCAATTTCGGCAAGACACCGAACACTCCAAATTCAAGGAAGCGACGTGGTGGCTCGGATGAGTCCCTTGAGTCCTCATCAATTGCATCAGAATCGTCATCAAAACCAATGACTAAACCTTCCCAAAATCCTCACAGGGGGCCTCCTGCGTATCACCAATACCAGGGCAGAAGACAATCCTATGAGGCTGCAATCGTACCCTCAGCAGGCACATTCGCAAAACAGATGACTCCTAGCCAAGAATATGTTAACCACGGCAAAAGGGTGCCAAAGGAAGCCATTGGCATCTCTGGTGAGCTTGAAAGCATGCTCATAGATCAGCAAAAATACATAGAAAATGGTAATCTTGTCCGGGCTTCATCGAGCAATGTCATGCTTTTCGGAAATCTTGGTAACTTGAGGCAACCGGGAGGAGGAGGAAATCTGAATAATTCACATAATGTTTTTGATCACCTTCCCAAGACTGCAAGAGAAGAGATCCCAAAGCCTAAAGGAAGTTACTCAAATAGCACTGCAATGGGAAATGTGGTAAAGAGTTCTTATAGAGACATGACACCCAATGAAGAGCAGTCGGGTTCCCTGTGCAGGGCAATCTCAACTAGAATGGATCCTGAATCATTGAAGATTATGGGGAATGAAGATTACAAGAATGGAAGATTTGCAGAAGCCCTGGCCTTGTATGATGCTGCAATTTCCATTGATCCCAATAAGGCTTCATACAGAAGCAACAAAAGTGCTGCATTAACCGCTCTTGGCAGGCTTCTTGAGGCAGTTTTTGAGTGCAGAGAAGCCATTCGAATCGAACCTCATTATCATAGAGCTCATCATCGTCTGGCAACATTATATGTGAGGTAAGGAAATTGATTCTCACTAGACAAACAGAGAATGTACATGGCTTCTCATTCTTTTTTCATGCAGATTAGGGGAAGCAGAAAAAGCATTGTATCACTACAAACAGGCAGGACCGGAGGCCGACGGTGACGACATTGCTAAAGTGAAAACGCTTCAGGTGCATCTCAACAAGTGCACAGAGGCTCGCAGAGTACGAGATTGGAACACCCTGATTAGGGAAACAGGGTGTGCCATGTCTGCAGGCGCGGATTCTGCACCACAGGTGAGACATATGCTTATCCTTTTGATTTAATCTACCACCATATATAGTGTGATTTTGTGACTCTCAAATTACCTGGTTGCTACTTTGAAAAGATATTTGCTTTGCAAGCCGAGGCGTTGTTGAAGCTCCATAGACATCAAGATGCAGATGAAGCAATGTTGAAGGGTCCAAATTTTCACCTTGACGCCTGTACTAGATTCCTAGGGACTATTGGTAGTGCAAATCTGTTGATTATTCGGGCTCAGGTTGACATGGTAGCCGGCAGGTTAGTGTTGTATATTCTTCTCATCATTAGGATTAAGCTTTTGGGACAACCGATAAACTTAAAATTTGACTGAGACTTGGATCCGCGTCACAAGATTGCTTTGTTGTCCAAACATCAACTTTTTATCCACAAAGCTGATGTGACGTGATTTCTCCCATAGCATTTTGATTGATGAAGCATATGGCCATTCATTTTCTTCTGTTTTGTAAAATAATCCAATTGAGTTGACAGATTTGATGATGCACTGGAGACAGCACAGCGAGCAGCTCGGCTAGACTCAAACAACAGGGAAGCGAACCCAGTGGTGAGGAAGGCTCGGGCAGTTTCAGCAGCTCGATCAAAGGGCAATGAGCTTTTCAAGGCATCAAGGTTCTCTGAGGCAAGTGTTGCGTATGGGGAGGGACTGGAGCACGACCCATACAATTCAGTGCTGTTGTGCAACCGTGCTGCTTGTCGGTCCAAACTTGGCCAATTTCAGAAAGCTGTGGAGGATTGCAATGCTGCACTCCATGTCCGCCCCTCCTACTCCAAGGCTAGACTAAGAAGAGCCGATTGCAATGCCAAGGTGACCACGTTGCACTTCATTTCATTCTTCTTTTAAAACAAGAGATTTAATAATATATATTGCATTAGGAAAATATATAGCTAAATCATTGATACCTATTAATCCCCACCTATTTATACGGTAAACAAGACAAAATAATCACACAAAAGAATACCGAGACTTACATGGTTTCTTCAATGTGAGGTATGTATATAGGCAAAAGCGATCATAAAGAAATTCACTATCAAAGATCGAATACGAAAATCACTCAAAACCCAAAGTTCTAATACACCCAAATATCATTTTCACATAAAAGAGATTTTTCTCTAAGAAGAAAACAAAAGTACAAACTTCTCTTTTGCTACAACAAATGATGATATGGTTTTCTCTCTTTGTTTTTCCTCTATTTTAAGCGAAAGTGAGATTTGGGTATATTGGAATTTTGAAATTTGAATGATATTCTCTTCACTATTTTGTATTCCACTTTGATAGTAAATTTCTTTGTCGCTGCTTTCACTTATGGACATATCTTACATTGAGGCAACTACCTAAATTCTAGGTTTTTTTTTTTCTTGTTTCTTTTGGGGGTATGAATCGTGATCTTTTACGCAACAAAAACTAAAAGCCGGAGTTGTTTAGCAATGTTGATCTTTAGCAGCATGATTAATTTTTTTTTTTTTGGGGATTTAATATATAGTTGGAAAGATGGGAAGCTTCAATAAAAGACTATGAGGTGTTGTTAAAGGAAATACCGGAAGACGAGGAAGTAAGGCATGCATTGTCGGAGGCTCAGGTACAACTGAGGAAACAACATGGTGAAGACGGGGGCATGAAATATAGCACTGGAGCTGACTCTGTCGTCACCTTCTCGTAGTAGAGAGATTTAGCCGTACGTGTAGAAGGAAAAACCAGCCATGCAACTCGAACAAAGAGGCCCCGGAATAGACAAGAAAAAGAGCTGCTCCGCCGCTCCGGTGGCGTAGCTCTTGGAGTGTAACAATGACACCATAGGTAATCATCAATAGGGGGTAAAAAGTAAAAAGAAAAAATGGTTTGATTTTGAAGGGGGGTAGGGGATCGAAGGGAGAAAATTGATACTTTTTTTAGAGCAAAATGCAGTAGATTGATTTAATTTGAATCAATTTGTTTATGTGTATAGTTGAATGCGTGGAGTCTTTGTTTGTAATTTTTCAATCAATCTTTCTTCCTTCACTACTTTCCAAAAGTTGGACAAAAAAAGATGAAACTCAGAGCTCAACATGGGTGGTGTGAAAATGTTGTTGGAAGCATGCTTGTTGGATATGTAGTGTTGTATTTCTTGATCTTTTTTCTACCCTTAGTTTGTTTTTTCAAGATTTATCAATTTGCCAAGCTTTATTTAAAATAGGAATTCTGATTCAATGAAAATTTATTTGTAATTTTTTTTTTGGTAAGAGAATTTGTATGCATTGTGGAGAAGACAGTGTAGTTCTGTCCAAATCGGGAATGTAGGTTTGAAAATGAAAACTTTGTTCACACTTTTGTGTTGCAACTAAATAATTATATATTTTATCTTATTATCCTTTTGTCTTGCTTGACATTTTCTAAAGGAAAATGTTAGGGGTTCTCCTCTTAGTGTTCTCCTAGCGTTCTCCCAGTCTTACGTAGAACATAATTTAAGAAAAAATAAAATTGTAGTGGTCTCCACTACTCATTTTTTTAGGCATTAATACCAAATTTGAGGCATTAACACCAAAATTAAGACATTAGCATTAAATTTAGGATGATCAAATTCATTTTGAGTGATACCATCTTTAAAGGGTTAATCTTTCACCCTTAGATTTTAGTTTTAAATCAAAAAACAAGTTTTAAAGCATTAGAACTTAAATATTAACTCATAAAAATTAATTTATTGGTAAAAAAAGGTACTACAATTTTATTTTTTCTTAAATTATGTTCTACGTAAGACTGTGAGAACGTTAGGAGAACACTACGAAAAGAATCCATAATAAACCTCTTTTTTAAAGGGTTAAATGCATAATTGGTATTTATTTGTGATTTACCTACCTCTTTATCGAAAAGGGTATCTAGGTCTTAAAAAGGTTACAAAATTGACAATTGTATTTTACAAATTTATCGATTATTGGATATTGTGAGTTCAGATCAATTGAAAGTAATTTTGATCAATCAAATTGACATATTGTGCGAGTATGTGAGAAAATAGAAATGACGTGTAATTAATTGGGGCAGACACATTTCGATCCATCAAAGTAAGTTTCGATTGATCGAATTTAGGTTGAAATGTGCGAAATAAGCGTAAAAATAAAAACATATAGAGGTAAAGGCTTCACTAATTTTTTTTTAGTTAAAAAAAAAAAAAAAAAAAAAAAAAACTCCTATCCACAAACCTATTAGTTAGGCATTAATTAATGATTATGACTTAAGTTTAAATCTTCGTAATAAATTTTTTTTATATTTATTTGATTAATATTAGTTATTTTAATTTCTATTAATGTTATTATGAGATTAGGTCATGTTATGACTCAGTCAAAAAATATCTGCGACTTTTACGATCTAAACTTCTCTTGTGGGGGACTCAATAAAATAACCATAATTGACATCTCCGGCCCACCTTTTTCTCATGAAAACAAAAACATCCGAATATTTGAACTTCATCTAAACAAATTTTTTTTTTTTTTTAAAAAAAAAAAAAAAACCACTAATCCTTCTTTCCCAAAATAAGCATCCTATTCAGATCATAATAGCCATTAAAGACTGTCACGACAAAAGCTCTAAGTTCGTCATACATAGATGATAAGATCCGACACAAACATTAAACCTTAAAAAACATAAAATAATACAATAATATATAAATAAAATTACACACTAGACTTGAGGCGTCCACGACCACGACGATCCTGATCAGGCTGAGCGACAGAGACAGAGGAACAGTAATTCCTGATAGCGGTGAGGTCGTACGGCGCCGCATCGAGAGCGAGCCACTGCTCCACCGTGAAGAGCTGCTGGGCGCAGGGGATGTGGGGCCCGGTGGAAGTGACCTCCACGTAGTTACAGTACCAGCCGTGGTGGGGACCGGAGCCGTCGGATGTGAGGTTGATCGCGCAGATCGGAGCGGCGAGGCACGGCGCCGTCCCGCTGAAAATGTCCAGATTGCCCCTCTCGAAGTAGTTGTGCCCCCGCTCCATGAGCCCTCCCCAGGCCTCCAGGTTCGTGATGTGCACGTACTCCCCGTACGCGTCGTACAGCTTTAGGCCGATGATCGAGTCCGTCCCGCCCTTTAGGACCGACCCGGTCCGAGCGTACACCGTGTACACGCAATCCTCGTCCTGCAAACAAAAAACACACACCCACCACCATTTTCGTTAGAAGAACCAGCTTGCTATGCTGGATGTGACTTGTGAGGGGGATCTTACGTAAGATTTGGCGATGGAGATGGAGGTGAGGGAGAGAAAGAGCAGAACGGAGAGGAACTCACTGTTGGACGCCATTGCCATCATTCAATTGAATTAATGGATAGATTTTGACGCGTCGCCTCTTTTTATATATATAGCCCCATAGGCTATAGCCTCCTTCCACGCCATGGCCAATGTGTTTTGTGTTAATTTGTGATTTTTGTTTTTGTTTTTGATTTAAATATATATTTATTATGTTATATTTTTAAAAGTGATTAAATATTTGTACCAAAACTTAAAATTTTAATTTCAAAATAATTATTAACATTTAATAGAATGCAATTTTCTTAGAAAGCATAATTAGTACTTTAATTAATGATACACATAATGTCTTAAGATTTTTAAGCTCTATTTGTTAATGTGTTTTTAAAGGTATATATCAAAAAGACAACTGTAGTAGTAGGAGCTAAATATGCAACATCAATCCTCCTCTTGGCTTGCAATAATAATGTTAGGTATTTTTTTATTGTATTTAATTATGAAATAAATATTTTGATGTAATATAAATGTAAAAAATTAATTTTATATTTTTTAAAATATTTTGTGTTTGAGTTATTTGATTTTAATAATAATAAAAATGGTGTTTATAGTCAAAATGGTTAGTAATTGATGGCATAGGATATGGGAATGATGACAGTGTGACGCGGGTGGAACTTAGTTGGCAAATGTGGTAGAAAATTACTAAATTAACACTGACAAGTGACAGGTCACAGGTGGGGGAAGGGGATGAAACAACCGGACAAAATATCCGAAAACTTTAATAATTTTGGCCGCGTCTTCATAATTATTATTAGAGGCAGGAAAGAAGAAGGGTCTAGTACTCTAGTGGGTTGCCAGAAAAAGGTGCGGAATTGGTGAACACGACGACGTTTGGGTTTAGAGTATTATGGTGGTGAATTGGTGAATGAAGATCATTTTCATTTGGACAAAAATCACACGTTATCGCGTTGGTTTCCTTTCCTGTCCTCCTTCAAAACATCTTTTCATGTCGTATGGCATATATATAGGTTCATTATTATTATTATTATTATTATTGTTGATACACAGTTTTCGATTGGTGACGTGGCATGCTTGCTGATCTCCTGATGAAAGTAATCCAAGTTTGACTTTACCTGCACAACAAAGAAAGGAATAAGATCGAAGAGACCGGAGGTGAGCCGGCGGGGACACTCCGATGCCTAAGTCAGTGTTTGCTCTAGAGATAATGAGAAAACAACAGAAGCTTAAAGTGTGCTAGAGTTGAGTTACCAGAATATGTGGTAGTGACTTGTATTATATAGACATAGAGTGGTAGTCCCCTAACCAGTGACTGACTCTTCCCTGATGTTCTGCGAGGCAGTTTGTTATCAAGGGATTTGAGTAGTTATCTGTTTCAAGATCTGATGAGATCAAGATAGGATTTGGTTGTTAGGGCGTTTGAATTTCGAATTCCTGTAGATAATGTATCTGGTTCCGTGATTTCAGGTGCTTGGCATTTGAATTAGACGGATAAGGTCGAGTCTTATGAATTCAATCTCCTGATTCCTAGCTTTCAGGGTTTCGGAAGTCTTGGACTCAAAGTGTCGAAGGTCTCGGATGATCGAGGCCCGAGACGTTCTCGGGTGATCGATGCTTGAGACTTTCTCGGACGCTCGAGGCGCTCTCGGGTTCTCGAGGCCTGAGACGCTCTTAGGCTCTCGAGGCTCGAGACGCTCCTGGGCTCTGATGACGTGGGCTTTCTTTGGGCCTAGTAAGATGTTGGGCCGGTTCTGTGGAGTTGATTCATGACCCAACAGTTACCCCCCAATTTCCTTGTCTGGAGGACTATGGAAATTCAAGTGCTTCAGAAGAATGGATCAACTCAGGCAGGAAACAGTTTGAGTTTCAATCTCTAAAATTTTTATTTTTTTTTGAATTTTCCCGCCAAAATATGGCTCGAGACGCTTAGGGTTGAGGTGCGCCGAGCACTTAATGCCGTGATTCAGTTCTCGAGAAGGTGCCGCGTGTCAGACTGGGAGTGGTTGTCCGAGCGGCTGTCAGTTGTCAGTCATTAAAACTGAATCGCCGTCGAGGATTCGAAGCGTTTTTTCAGGGATTCGAGGTATGTCTCTTCGCTGCCTCCTCTTAAACTGTGCTGACGACTCATCTTCTCTGCTTTGTCTATAAATTCGCTAGTCTGAACTTTTCATCGTTTATTTTCTCCTTCTGCAAGCTTCTGCGTTTCTTCTGAGCCCTCTGTTCTTACTCTCCTTCGCCTTCTTCTTTCTTTACAAATTGTTCTTAACAAAATGCCAAGAGGTGGTGAGGACTCTGACGGACTTGGTGACTCCCACCCTGCCATATGGGAAGGCAGGCTATCAAGAACCGACGAGCGTAGGATTCGAAAGGAGTGCTTCATCCCACCGTATATCTCTCTACGGTTTGATGACAAAAACGAAGGCGCCGTCGTTCGTACAGACCGCCATGAGGTCTGTTTGTACGAGGCGATGTTTCGAGCAGGCTTCCGCCTCCCCTTTCTTCCCATGGTGCGAGAGCTGCTCCACTATCTGGACTTGGCTCCCCACCAGCTTGCCCCAAACGCGTGGAGGTATCTCTTTGGCTGCATGGTGTTGTGGCCTCTGGCGTTGGGAAAGGAGCGCCAACTGACTGTGAGGGAGTTTTTATTCCTTCATCGCGTCCACAAAAACCCAGGAGGTGGGGTTTATAACATTCAGACCCGGAAGGGTAAGCTGATAATTCTGGAGGCCAAGTACTCCAGCAATCGAGGATGGAAGAACAGGTATTTCTTCACCTCGGGGCAGTGGGAGTTTGCCCCTACAGAGAAGGCCACTGACATCAGAGTTCCTCGGGATGTGAACGTACTTTCCGAGAAGGGTTCTCAAGAACCTCACCTGACGCCAAATGAGGTGGCTCGAGTTAACGAAGTCCTTCAGTGGACTCAAAAACACGTCTCCTGCTTGAACTACGCAGTGCTCGGCACGATGCCGAGGCTTATGGAGATGGTCTACGCGCCCTCTGGACACGTGGCGGTGGAGCTGAGAGTGGAGTACCTGCGGGGTCCTGAACACCGGAACCCTCCAGCGGCGAACACTCGGAGCTCTACTCCGCGTAAAGACCCAGCCCAAAAGGCCGAGAAGGTTAAAAGTAAGAGGGTCGACAAGGGCAAGGGCGTACTGGTCGAGCCCGAGAAGCCTAAGAAAGTCGACTACCCCATTACAACTGGGGGCGATTCCAGATTCGGGAGCCGAGGCCTCCCACTCCACCTACCCTACCAATCGCGAAACCATTTAGGAAGAGCCCGGTAGTGGAGAAGAAGAATGTTAGGGATCCTCCTAAGGTGGCCAGGGCCCTGAGGCTGGCCGATGAGGAGGAATCGGAGGGTGAAGAGCCTGTCAAGGTAATCCCGAGGCCCGCCCCTGCTGCCGAGGAGGAGTCGGACATTGAGGTGATCGAGGCACCCTTTGTCAGGAAAAGGAAGCTGGTGGTAGGGGCTGAATCGGCAGTCCCAATGGTTGAGCCAGCAGCTCCTGCGGTCGAGACTGCCGTTCCAACCGCCCAGACGAAGAACGTGGCGGGTTTTCTAGCAGCTTGAAGGAGTCAAGTGCCTCCTCCTTCTGTGCCTCGGGTAGAAGAGGTAGCTGCATTCTTGGCCAACGAGCCGGTCCTCGCTGTCCCAGTAAAAATAGTGGGACAAGCTGAGGAGCAGTTACAAGTGCCAGAGGGGCCAATCTTTTTTGGGCCGATTCATCCCCTGGGCTCGAACATCCAGCACATCCTGGAGGACATCTATGCAGAGTCCGATGACTCCGTTGGAATAGCTGATGATAACATGGGACCTTCCCATGGGGTCGCTTTGAGGACCCCCCACGAGCCCTTATCTCCAATCCCTGAGCAAGGGGCCTCTTCTCGAGCTCCGACTCCAAAAAGGCCAAGGTGCCCGAGTCTCCACGAGGCGGAGGAGGCCTCTGCTCTGAAGAGGCCTCGAGCTGCAGGTGTGTCCGAGGCTTCTGAGTCCTCCGAGAGCACTGTCGAAATCCAGCCAGAAGGGGCCAACTGGACCTTCCGAGGGAAGCTGGCCAAGATGGGAGGAGACTTGAAGGGAAATCCCTTCAAGGCCGTGGTGGACATGGTCGACCACGAGAAGCTCCAGCTGAAGGGGTGTGATGTCTCAGCCCGAGGCATGGCAGAGGAGATGCTGACCATGCAATTCTTGGTAAGTGTTTCGCCATGGTACTTTATTTTTGTTTCTTGTTTAAATCTAACACCATGTTTGTTATTTCGCAGGCCTTCCTCAGGTCGACCATCCTGTACTGCTACTTCAGGAAGGTCTCGACGAACGAAGGTGGGGCAGAAGACTTGAGGAAAAAGCTGGCGGACGCTGAAGAGGAGAACGCCAAGCTTAAGGCGGTGGTCGCCAAGCATGAAGACGACCTTCGAGTTCTCGGTGAGCACTCGAAGGTAATGGAGTGCGAGGCTTCAGAGGCTTCCATGGCCAGGGACCGAGCCAGAGTCGAGCTTGCCTCCATGTCCGAGGAGCTCGAGGGCATTAGGGTCAGGCATTCGGCTCTCCAAGAAAGCCATGCCGCCCTGCAAGCTGAGCATGCGGAGCTCTAGGAGGACCACTCCATTTTAAAGGAGGAGTTGGGGCAGCTCGAGGAGAAGCATGCCGAGACCCTTGAGCAGCTGCAGGAGAGCCGCTCCTTAGTTGAGAGGGTCACAAAGGGTAGGCTCGTCGTCGAGGAGAGGTACAAGCACTTCTCGGATAAGCACAAGAAGCAGAGGCACGAGCTGAAGGAGGCTCAAGCGAAGGTGGCCAACTATCTGCATCAGCTATCCTTTGCTTCAAGGATAAGGGATGCCGCCTGGGCCGACGGGATCTACCTTGGGTTCGAGACGTTCAGGACTTGGCGGAGGGACCCAGCTCAGAGAGTGGATCTGAACTCTGTGAATATCGAGAACATCCCCTGCACCACAGAGGCCATGCTACATCTAGTCTCCTTGGGAAGAGAAGAGATGCCCGACGCTGCTGGCATTAATGAATTCGACTATCAACCGCCAGCCCCTGGGCCCGAGGCTGCTCAGGAGGAAGAAGCTAGGGAGGCATCCGAGAATGCTGAGGCTTCTTCTGTTGAACGAGACCCCCTGTTGCTCCCCAAGGGGATTTGTAGATAATCCATAGCATACATACTGATTTTTTTTTTTTTATACTGTAATTTCCACGATTATTCTTTTGTACAGACATTCATCAATAAAACATTAATGAATACCTTTCTTTCGAATTTATGTATGGTTATATCTGCCCTTCTTTCCAATTTTTATATTGTTATATCTGCGAGTGTTAGGCCTCGATCCCATTTGGAGTTATCCGAGAACGTGGCCTCGGATACTCGAGAGGGTCTCGAGAGGTTGAACACTTGTGAAATGTTCCAAGTGTTGAGCCTCGATCCCATTTGGAGTTATCCGAGATCGTGGCCTCGGATACTCGAGAGGGTCTCGAGAGGT